>CM076581.1:289578993-289965770 GCA_034641835.2 Pinus albicaulis
CCTGATCTCACACTATTTTAACTTCATGCAAAATACAGAATCTATTCCACCATTGATCATTTGTGGAAATTAAATCAAGATTGCAATGCACACATGAAACAATAAAAAATTCACACACATTAACACAGTTGTTTAACGGGAAAGCCTGAAGCTGAAAACCCCAACTATCTGTATATAATATATGTCATAGAGATCATGTAACAATCCTCATACAAAGCTGATCATATCAAGCTCTCAGTACAATACAATCACTACACACTAATCAGGTCCGATCTAGCAAATCCATGCACCGATCTCTGCCACCTGCTAGCCTGCCTCTACTGCGCAATCCCTGCTGAAGAATGGCTCTGAATGAACTCGAATCCACCTGGCTTGCACTGCACACTCCTCATTGGCATCTCCATTGAGTGTTGGATGCAATCAATGCATCACTATAGTCACAACTGATAGTCACACTTGCTCTTTCACCTACCTCTCCATTGGTCTCCACTAAACTGTCCATGCATTGTAGTTAACTGATGTATTCTTCAGTTGATTAATGATTTAATATTTAGTGAATTAATTATTAATTAATTCACACCACTCTCACTAGTGTATCAATAAGTTAGACTAGATACAACTAGCTCAACTGTGTCTAACTGAGTTAAACTGAACACAACTCCATTAACTACTTCTACTAACTCCACCAAACTCTGTCACATGAGTTCTAATTGAAGTCTCCATGCAATAGCTCCACTTAACCCTCAGGAATAGCATAATTCCTTCTGTCAGCTCTTGTGCCACATCTGTGCACTTAACTGAAGTGCTCCAAGAGAATAAGATAATGTTTAGAGTCCAAATATTATTAAGAGCTAATAATATTCGACATATCTATTTTTAGGCTGGCAATCTAAAAATAGATTCTGCCCAATATGTCTAAAAATAGAAGTCCATCTATTTTTTCCAACTTGACCAACCATCCACAAATAGCATCCTGCAACTCATAGAACATGATCCATATGTCTAAAAATAGACATGGTCTAAAAATAGACTTTGCGCCAAAAATAGCCTGCGGGCCCACTTAGTGAAGGCGACTTCTTTCCACTAAGCTCATCATCTTGTTGCAATCTCAACACTCTCTCTCAACAAGATAAGGATTATCTGCCACCCCTATCCTGCCTCTGTGGTATTCGAATTTTCTCCTGGTGAGCGCCTTCGTCAAGATATCAGCATCCTGATCCTCCGTGGGAATGTATGAAAGTAACATGATCTTCCGCTGCACACAATATCTGATATGATGATACCGGATGTCAATGTGTTTAGATCTATCATGAAATACTGGATTAACCTAGAGTTTGATGCAACTCTGATTATCACAATATATCACAGTAGGATCTAAGTGTGAACCGAACAACTCGACCAAGATCTTCCTCATCCATATAGCCTCACGTAAAATGATAATTGCTACAACACTTGGCCTCCCACTATTTGAGTGCCATGGATCTCTTGTTCCTATTTGTCTCAAGGCTAGCTGGCAGACAAATCTTGCCGAAATCCCTCAGTGTTCTCTTCTGTCTTGTTTACTTCTTGCCCAATGCGCATCAGTGAAACCATGCGGCTTCAACTCAATCCCATTTGTCCTTTATAATCATATCCCAATGTGCCCACGAAGATACGCACCAAGACAGCGCCACCTTCCAAAGAGCTTGGTAGGCTTAACCATCAATTGACTAAGTTGATTCACTGAATAGCATATGTCCGGTCTTGTATTAACTAAATACATGAGCGAACCCACCAACTGTTGATAAATAGTGGCATCCACTACCTCTGCCAATGTAGCATCCTATTTCCTCCAATTTCCTGGAAGAGGAATGCCGATGGGCTTTCAACCTTGCATGTGAAACTTCTCAAGTATCTCCTAGGCATACTTGCCTTGAGACACAAACAGTCCACCCTTCCACTGCCAAATTTCCAATCCCAGGAAATAATGAAGGAGGCCCAAGTCCTTCATCTCAAACTCCTTTGCAAGATCTGCCTTGCATGAGTGTATCAACAATTCATCACCTGTTAGTATCAAATCATCTACATTAAGTACAATGATCAACAACTTACCCTCCACCACAATCTGGTATAAGTTCGGATCCACCTCACTCTTGGCGAAACCAAGTCCGGTGAAATAACTGTCTATCCATGTGTACCAAGCATGAGTTCTTGTTTCAGCCCATACAATGCTCTTTTGAGCCTGAACACATGTAACTCGTTGTTGTAGATTTCAAATCCTTCAAGATGCTCTATGTACACCTCCTCCTCAATGACTCCATTGAGGAACGTTGTCTTCACATCCATCTGATGAATGTGCCAACCCATCTACGCTGAGAGAGCAAGGATGGTCCGTATGGAAGAATACCTTGCAACATGTGCAAAGGTTTCTTCATAATCGATCCCCTCGATCTGTGAGAAGCCTCGGGATAAAAATCTTGCCTTTTACTTCTTGACGCTCCCGTCAGTAGCTTGCTTCACTTTGTAGATCCATCTCGAACCTACCACTGATTTCCCTTCCGGCCTTGGGACAATCTCCCATGCACTGTTTCTGACAATCGAATCATACTCTTCCACCATGGCATCTACCCATGCAGGGTCCTCCACAGCTTCCTCGAAAGAAGATGGTTCTGTCACGATACACTTTCTCATCAGAGCCATGTATCCAATAAATTGGAGTCGAGGAGTGACTATCTCTTATGCAACTTGTGATATGGGTGCTCTACATTGCGTTGCATCACTGATTCGGTCGCTCAAAACCGTAGTGCGCTTCTGCCCTCTGATGTTTGGCGCTGCATGAGTGGTTTCTTCCACTCCATGAAACTCCTCTTGTGGTTGATACACATATTGAGGCTCATCATTAGGAACAAGTAGCTCCTATTCTGCATGCAAGTGTAGCTCCCTCTCAAGCGACAACTTCATGGCTTTCTCCTCATGAAATTTGATATCCCATCGCATGACAGTCATCCGACTGTGTGGCAAATACACACGATAATTGTGGGGTGTTTCTGTGTACCCCAAAAATATCCCAACCTCTGCGATCGGCTCCAGCTTCTTTCTGGCATCCTTCGTCACATGAATGTAAACAGGTGAGCCAAAAATATTCAAATGAGAAATATCGGGCTTCTTACCAGAAAATGCCTCTTTGGGTGTACTCATGCCAAGTACTTTATGAGGAGAATGGTTTTTCACATAAACCGCAGTGTTGCATGCGTCAGCCCATAAGTGTATGGGAAGGCCCTGATTATGCAAGCCCGCTAGGCTCACAGCACACGATCATTGTTCTTTCTCTCTCCCGCAGCCCCATACATGGTTGCCGGCGCTATGAGCTCTCTTCGAATTCCATCCCAACAAAGTCTTTGAATTCACCGGAGATAGATCTCACCACCATTATCTCTCCTTAGATATTTTACCTGCTTCCCCGACTCTTTCTCAACCAGCGCCTTGAACTCACAGAACTTTGAGTATGTCTCGCTCTTCTTCTACATGAAGAAGATCCAACACTTACGAGAAAAGTCATAAAAAAATATCACATAATACCTGTGATTTGCTGTCGAAGCTACTGAGAAAGGTCCACACACGTCTGTGTGAATTATCTCAAGGATCGTCGTGGCACGACTATCCTTCTCATGAAAAGTGGTCTTCGAGTACCACAAAAATTACATCCTTTTAACGATACGATTGCCTTTAGTGTACATACATGAAGCACAGTAGAAATGCTGCTACAAAATTTTCAAAGCGCCATGGTGAAGATGGCCCAATCTCCTGTGCCACAAATTCGCTGTCCAGCTCCCCTACTCATACACTTTTCCCCATTACGCAAAGCCATCTACAGGTAGTAAAGTTCTTAACCGAACCCCTGCTCCATAGTTTCACCAATTGTTTTCTAGGAAAGCACCCTCTCTACCCACATAACATCATAACCCATATGCAACATCGCCACAGAGATAAGATTCTTCTTCAATCCTAGAACATGCATGACTTCCTTCAATACGAAGGGTTTACCAGACTCCCTCTCAAAGGAAATGGTCCCGATACCGGTCGCACTGTATCTACCATCATCGCCCATCTCGATGTGCACTCCAAGATCTTTCTCATCCAGATCAGTAAACAAATCTTTGTCTCCGGTCATATGGAAAGATGCACCACTGTCAAGAAACCACACTAATCCCATCACACTTGAAACCAAGCATGTGATCAGCGAAAAATCCAGCTCAAACTACGAGGCTAAGGCCTCTCTAGCTACAAATCCAACAGCCTGCTTATTTTTCTTCTTTTGTGGACAATTAGTGGCGTAATGTCCGTGTTGGTGACAGTGAAAGCACTTCACCTTGGACAAGTCCTCATTCTTGCCTTTCACACTGGATTGAGAAGGATTTTTCTTTCCCTTCCCTTTCCTTGCTTTGGCAACCAAAGCGCAATTTTCTTCATCTTCATTCTTTGATGAAGGTCCATCCTTGGTACCCTGCCTTATCTCCGCCTGCACAAGATCTGACCAAAGTCGCTCCCATCCTGGCAGTTTCTCTCGACCATTGATAGAGTCCTCATAGCTATGCCAACTCTTCGGAAGTCCAAGGAGAGCCAAGCTCACCAAGTCCTCTTCATCTACAGCAACCCCCACACTTCCCAGCTCATCCTTGTAGTGGACAAACTTCGTGAGGTATTTCGATATACTGTCGCCTTTGTCCTTTTTTATTTTTATGAGCTTGTATTTAAGCGCCAACTTCCTCTGGTCGCTTCTGCTTTGGAACAAGTTTGTCAAATCTTTCCACATTAAGAATGGAGTAGCTTTACCATGAAGGTTGGACACTATGTGATCCTTCACACCTTCCAACATAATTCTTTGACACTTTTCTACCTTCTTTTTCCATGCATCAAGTGCAGCTGCATCGCTAGAACTAGGCTTTGGAATACCAGTATCTATGAACTCCTTCAACCCATTATCATCTAGCACCGCCTCCATCCTATCCTTCCATGCAATATAATTCGAGCTGCCATCAAGGGCATAATCCAATCACAATCCATTGAAATACATTTCAATGAATGCGCAACTTCGACACCAAGAAAACACTGCAGCAAATTCGAATTCCACCAGCACAAAACTCAACTGCTTCAATAATTACAATCTCCTCCGATCAATACTACTCTGATACCATGTAGAAATTATATAAATTATGTGTTATATGTCCAATATTCTCCCAATATCACACTATTTTAAATTCATGCAAAATAAATAATCTATTCCAACTATCAGTCAATCACAAGCGTAAATTAAATCAATTGAAATGTACACATGAAACAATAAAAATTCACACACATTAACACAATCGTTTAACTAGAAAGCCCAAGCTAAAAACTCCAACTATCTCGTATAATATATGTCATAGATATCATGTAACAATCCTCATACAAAGTTGATCATATCAAGCTCTCAGTACAATACAATCGCTACACACTAATCAGGCCCGATCTTGCAAATCCATGCACCGATCTCTGCCACCTGCTAGCCTGCCTCTACTGCGCAATCCCTGTTGAAGAATGGCTTTGAATGAACTCAAATCCACCAAGATTGCACTGCGCAATCCTCATTGGCATCTCCACTGAGTGTTGGATGCAATCAATGCATCACTATAGTCACAACTGATAGTCACACTTGCTCTTTCACCTACCTCTCCACTGGTCTCCACTGAAACTGCCATGCACTATAGTTAACTAATGTATTCTTCAGTTGATTAATGAGTTATTATTTAGTGAATTAATTAACTAATTAATTCACACCACTCTCACTAGTGTATCAATAAGTTAGACTAGATACAACTAGCTCAACTGAGTCTAACTGAGTTAAACTAAATACAACTCCACCAACTACTTCTATAACTCCACCAAACTCTGTCACATGAGTTCTAACTAAATTCCTCATGCATTAGCTCCAGTAAACCTCGAGAGCAGTAGTAATTCATACACAATAGAATTTGTTGTGCCACATGCGTACGCAAAACTGGGGGGGTACTCAAGAGAATAAGATAATGTTTAGAGTCCAAATATTATTAAGAGCTAATAATATTCGACATATCTATTTTTTAAGAGCACGGAAATCCACGAATAGATTCTTCCCCAAGATGTCTAAAAATGATACATATATTTTCCAACTTGACCAACCATCCACAAATGGCATCCTGCAACTCTTAGAATATGTAAAATGGTGTATAAAAATAGACTTGGTGCCAAAAATAGCACACGGAGCCCCACTTAGTGAGCGAATATTTGCCTGCTAAGCTCATCATATTGAATCTCATGGAAGGATTTTTGAAAAGAAGAGGTTTTAATGATGCAATTTTGTGATTCTTACAAGGTTGAAGTTGCGAGAGGAGAAGATGTTGGTTGTTGAATAGAAGATTAGACGAAGAAGAGAGATGATAAAGCATAATCTTCACCCAAAGTTCCACTCAAAGTTGCACTTGAAGCACCTCAAGTTCCACATCTAGCAGTTGAGATTGAAGAGGTACAAATTTCACAAGCAGCTGAAGTGATTGAAGAGGTACAAGCATCAGAGGTTGAGCTTGAATCCTTAGCCATTATGTCAAGTGTTGGAGAGATTCATGGACATTCAGAAGAAGAATATTTCAAGAGAGACTTCAAGGACATTCAGAGAATGGTTAAAATCATGTTTGATGCATTCAGTGCATAAAGAGTAGGAGAATGTTCTAAGCCTCCACATGGATAAGGATATTCAGATGGTAAGAAGGATGAAGAGAAGAGTTTGAAAGGCAGTGGAGGAAATCCACCACCATCTCCACCATCCTCATCCTCATCGTCTTCATCAACATCTTCATCTTCCACTTCCACCACAAAAACCACCCACACTCATTTAAAAATCCCAAAAGGAAAAACTCCATTACTCAAGTTGTACATTAAGTCTGAACTTCCCATGTAAAATGGTGAGGTAAATGTAGATAACTTAGACAATTGGATCCGTCAATTGGAAGTATATTGCAAAATTTAGAATCTACAAGAGGATGACATAAAGATCCAGTTGGCTTCATTAAGGCTAGAAGGAGCAGCACTAGCTTGGTGGGGGGCAAAGACTCAAGAGGAGATGTGAATTCATGGTAAGATATCAATTTCTTGGGTTGAATTAATTTATTCCATTAAAATACAGTTTTATCCATTAGCCTATATGCGAAAAGAAATTATGAGTTGGCAAAACTTTAGGAAACTCAAAGGCCAAATTTTTCAAGAGTACACCCAAGAGTTTAGAAAGAGGGCTTTGTTGTTAGGAGTACACTTGAATTCACAAGACACACCCTTGAAATACATTGGGGGTTTACATTCCTACTTGAAACATACTATCCTTATGTTTAACCCAAACAACTTAGATGAAGTATGTGTGCAAGCCACACATCTTGAAGCAAGGGGAAAGAACATTCAGGAAGATGGTTGTAAGAAGAAGCCATTCAATGGTAAGGGAAAAGAGAAGGGAGGAAAATGGAAGGGAAAGAGGAATGCAAGCATCAAGAAAGAATGGGAGAAAACTACATGCAAACATTTTTCCAAAGAGGGGCATGATGAAGCCCATTGTTGGAAAATGCATCCCAAACTAAGGCCAAAGAAACCAAATAAAAAAGGGAAACAAAAGATGAATGCCACCACACAACAAGATCTTGGATCCAATTCAGGAGATGAGACCAAGATCGTAGCCATGGATAACAAAGGAAAGAAATCCATAGCAAGTACTAGTTCCTCAAATAGTCACAACAACACTCCAACTGAAGACACAAGGATAGAATTGTTCCATGTTAGAGTGATTTCAAATCATACAAATATTGATGCATTGTTTGATAGTGGGTCACAAGAAAACTTGATTTCAGAAGACTTGGTCAAAAATCTTAACCTTCAAACCATACCACATCATAAACCATACCCTTTGGGTTGGATAGTTAAGAATGCCAATTTAGAGGTTACAAGGAAATGCATATTTCGATTTTCTATTACTGCAAACTTTTTTGATATTACTGCTTGATGTTGAGTTAGATGTGGTTCCACTTGACATTTCCAGGATTATCTTGGGAAGTCCATATTTGTATGACAGGAAAGCAGTGTTTTATCGCCATGAGAAAAAATATAATCTACTTAAGGATGGGGTGGAGTAAATTCTGAGATCTCATCGTAAAAAACTGAATATTTCTTTAGTTAATGTAGAGCAAATGAAGAGGTTAGTTAATGCAAGTAAAATATTTGTGCTTCTCATGATCAAGAAAAAGGACGATTTTAACTATGAATATTTTGAAGGATGTGATGACAAACTAAAATCTGATTTGTTTGATGTGGTAAGTCAACATGTCGAGATGTTCCAATAACCAAGTGGGTTACCTCCCAAGAGGGGAATTCAGCATGAGATTCAACTACAGCAAGATGTTCCACTTCAAAACATTGGTATGTATCACATGTCAATTATGGAGAGTTTGGAAATCAAGAAGAAAATCAAATAATTTCTAAGCAAAGGTATCATATTCCCATCTACTTCGCCATGTGGTTCACCAATTGTTTTGGTACCAAAGAAGGATGGGACTTGGCACATGTGCATAGATTTCCATGCACTGAATAAAATCACGTAAAGAATTGCTACCCACTCCCACACATTGATGATTTGCTAGATTAGTTGAATTATGTAAGATATTTCACTAAGTTAGACTTGTGAAGTGATTATCATCAAGTTATAATAGCTAAGAAATACATTTGGAAAACTGCATTTAAAACTAGACAAGGATTGTTTGAGTGGCTAGTTATTCCATTCGGTCTAAAAAATGCTCCAGCTACTTTCATGAGAGTCACAAATGATGTAATAAGACCATTTATAGATGAATTCTTCATTGTTTACTTAGATGACATACTTATATTCAGAAAATCAAGAGATGAGCATTTCATGCTTGTGAACAAGGTACTTGATGTCTTTAAAACAGAGCAATTAATTTTAAAGATGTCGAAGTGTGAGCTTGGAAAGACTTATTTAGTGTATTTGGGACACATTGTTGGAGGAGGTGAGTTGAATCTAGACCTTTCCAAAGTAGAGGTCATTCTGCATTGGCCCAATCCCAATACAATTATAGAGGTAAGAATCTTTCTTGGGGCAACACAATATTGGAGGAAATTCATTGCTAATTTTTCTTCCATTGCATATCTGTTACATGCATTGAAAAGTGTCAAGAAAGTCTTCCATTAGGGAGATATGCAGCAAAAATCATTTGATGCTTTAAAGAAAAAGATAAGTTCAACACCGGTATTGGCTCTTTTGGATCTTAGACAACCATTTGAGATCCAAACAGATGCAAGTGATTATGATATGGGAGCAGTTCTCATGCAGCATGGTAAGCCTATTTCGTTTCATTCTGAAATTTTTAATGGAGTTGTGACTAACTATCCCAGCTATGACAAATATTTATATGCATTGGTACAAAGTGTAAAGAAATGGAATCACTATTTCATGAGGAAAGAGACCATTATTCATATCGACCATCAGCCTTTACAGTACTTACAATCACAGTCAAAGTTGCAGTAATCAAGACAGTTCAGATGGATGGGATTTCTACAACAATTTCATTTGGTTATCAGGTATAAAATGGGAATTTACAATAAGATAGTTGATATGCTCTCTAGGCCTATTGTAAATTCATCTATTATACTCAAGCACAATTCAGTTATGCATGAAAGTTACATTGAACAATATGCATATGATAGTGATTTTCAATATGTGTATGAAAGCTTGAGTCAAGGAAACCAAAATGAAGAGTTACATTATCATGTGCATAACATTTTGTTGTATCACTTGGGCAAGTTATGTACACCACATGGAGAAAGAAACAATATCATAAGGGAGGTGCACACATCATTGATTGTTGGACATTTCAGTGTAGGCAAGACAATAGTGAATCTCCAAAGGTATTGTTATTGACCACACATGATTGATAGTGTATCTCATTTTATTAGAGGATTTTCTTTATGTGCAATAAGTAAGCCTAGTAATAGGAAAATTGGATTGTATACTCCACTTCTGGTTCCTTCACATCCTTGGGAGAGTATCTCAATGGATTTTGTAGGCGTTCTTCCAATGTCAAGGAAAGGTCATGATTAATTGTATGTTTTGGTAGGTAGGTTCAACAAAATGTGTCTTTTGATGCCATGTAAGAAAACAATTACAACTGAACAAACATCTAATCTTTTCTTTCAACATGTATGGTTTCATTTTGGTCTTCCTATTTCTATTGTAAGTGATCGAGGTTCCCAGTTTGTTGGGAATTTTTGGTCAAAATTATGGGACATGATGAACACAAAGTTGAAGAAGAGTACATCATTTCATATGAAAACAGATGGTCTGACTGAGGTAGTAAGCAGTACAATTATTCATCTTCTTAGAGGCTATTGATTTAAACACCCCAAGTTGTGGAATTAATAGTTTCATTACATTCAGCATGCAAACAACAGGGCAAAGCATTCTTCCACAAACACATCGCCATTTGAGGCATGTTTTGGGTACTTGCCAAGATCACCTTTGGACTTCATATTTGAGAAATATTTCGCTATAGATGGTCATAGTGACATAGAAAAGGCAAGGAATTTCATTAAGAAAATTCAGTTGATGCTGTTATCACTCGATTTTCATAAAATTTGTTAGAAGAGAAGAATTTAAGGTAACCACAAACCAACCTTCAGATACAGAATCTAGCCAATCTGTATCTAGAGAGGGCTCTCTCTTTAAAATTTAGCTTTGTTCTTAGAAAATATTAGGCTAGCTATAAGTCCAGGGGTTTTGTTTGAATTTGAATGGTGGAATCTGCCAACCGAGTGCAAGATTGAGTATTTCAGGCCATTGGGCTATGGAGTCGAAAAGATGGCTTTACTGGATTATGTTTTTACACAAAAGATGGCTTTGCAGGGCAAGATAGCCAAAACAAAGAACAATTTTAGAAATTAAAGTGAATGGAATGGATTTTTAAATGGATGAAAGGAAATTAAGAATCTTTCAACATGTTTAAACAAGGGAAAGTGAGTGATTACCAATAAAGAGCAATTAAGAATTCTTTACTAAGTAATCAAATGCTTAAACCAGAGAAACAAGAGCAATTAAGAATTCATTGTTTATAACTGGTTTAGAAGAAAACATTTAGAATAATAACAATTGAAATCAGAGTACACTTAAGCAATTTCTGATTTAATCTTTTTTGTTAATTATTCAAAAATGAAACACAGTGATATAGTAAACATATATAAAACTTAAAACACAGGATAGAAATGACTTATTGAACTGTAGTCTGACACATGAATCCTGCAAAAAGTCTTGAGCTTCAATTCATCATCCAGCAAGCCACAAAGAAATTTCTCCAAAAGCACTTTATTCCAAAATTCAATGTTACAACAAAGTAGAAGAATCCACCCTCAATACTCCAATTGAGGGAGTATTTATACAAATTCTAAACTAAAATATCTTGAAAAAAATATCAAAATTAGTTCACAAATCTCTCCAACTATTTTACATAAATAGAACTTAATTAAAGGACACTCAAACTAATGCATCTATTTGGCACTATTTTGTATGGATAGGTGATGACAAAGAGGAGAATTTGAATTTGATCCAACTCTTAGTTGATGATGAGGCATCCAAGTCACTAACTGCTTCCTTTCTTTGTGCAATCTGCTCCAACAATTCTGCAAACTTAGGGTCCAATGATATCTTCGTATTTCTCAATCCGTAATAGATATGTAAAAAGTGAAAGAGGTTATTGTGGATTAATATGTTAGTGAGATAAACCTCTTTCAGTTTCCCAAAATTCCTCTCCAGCTGTGCATAATATTCTCTGTAAAACATATGCGTAAAACAGAGTTTTACAGAGTCTGAAAAATGGCCTGTAAAGATGCGCATTTATCTCTCATTATAAAACCACTGTGCAAAAACTGAGATAGGTTTTTGTAGATGGGTCTCTTAGGAACAAAAACCTCCTTCAGTTTTGTAAAATGTATTTCTAATTGGCCACAATATTCTCTGCAAAATGATGACTTAACAGGAATTTTCTGCAAAAAGTGCTTTCCAACATTGTTTAATATTTCCAAAACCATAATAGCTGTTAGAAAAGTGAGAGAGGTTTTTGTAGATGGTCCTCTTAAGAACATAAAAATCCTTCAGTTTTGCAAAATTCATCTTGGATTGATCACAATAGTTTCTGCAAAACTATGACTTAAACATGAAATTTCTGAAGAATGTACCATTTTTGCTCTAATTTCATCTTTTAACCTTAAACTTCTTTTGACTGTTTTTCACTTTTACTTTGGATAAACTTCATTGTGGCTGGTGAAAGTGTTTTCATCTTTGTTTAACCCTTAATATCTTCATGTTTACTTTCACTGTTTACTGTTTACTTTTTACTTTTTACCGCTCTATTTTTTATCTGTCTTCACTTTGTCATGAACTTGTATGTTATGTTTTGTAACTGTCTTCCCTGCTGTTTATCTTCATGCTAGCTGATTTACTTGACTTGGTCTTCAATCTGATACTCTTTAATCCTGATACTCTTTAACCCTGATACTCTTTGACTGTTCTTTACTGTGTCCTTTTACCTTCAATGTGTAGTTTAGGTTTTTACTGTCTGTTTCAACAGTAAATCGTTTAATATCCTGTTTCCTTTGCTTGTATTTCAACTGTATGTTTTATCTTCCATCTCTGTTTGAATAGATTTGATAACACTCTTGGAGTAAACAAGTCTTATGACTAGTATTAAGACTATTTATCCAAGGATGTGGTCTTCTGATCACCTGTAAAACAAAACAAATTGTTAAGAAAGCATTGGTTTGCAGGGGAGGTCGAAAAGGTTTCATTTGATGTTGAGAGGTATGTGGAGTGAATCTAGAATGATTTTTGGGAGGTAAACCATGCTCGAATTGGTTAACAGAGGCTTCAGGTGGCGCAGCTGGGTTACAAAGGGTTTTACTGCACAATCAGGTGAAAATGAGCAACACTAGGGTGTTTGTGTTTAAACGGGTAAACGGTTGATATTGGCGGGTAAGCTTTGAATGAACAGTGGACAGATGGCGCTGACTTGACGATGTGAAGTTTTGTCGTTAGTGGGAGGCGGTAAGCGGTACGCGATCGCACCGCTTTTGGGGAAAGGTGGTTTTGGGCGGAGGGCGAGCGATTCCATACGATGAACGATGCGTGGCGCAGTACTATTCAGAAAACCGCTTGGCCATCGCGCGTTATCGTTCGGACGAGGATGGCTAGCGATATTGATATCAACCGTAGATCTGAGATCTGTTGATCGAACGGTGGTCGGGGTTACGAGATGACGGAAAGATAACGAGCAGGCCTAATGTAATTTATTTTGAATTAATTGCATCGGGGGTGATTTGATTGGCGGATTCAAGTTATTAATTAATCATGAGGATTAATTAACCTTTATTGATATGGCGGAGAAATGCGCTCATGATTAATCAAAGATTTGACTAATTAATCATGATTAATACATTAATATGGTTATTTTTCAACCAAAGGGGCGGGATATTATTATTTGGGAATTTTATTATTAAAATAATACGGGAAAAGGGGAATTTACAAGGATTTAAATAATAAAATTAGAAGTTAATATGAAAAAATGAAAGAAGCGCTAAGTGTAAACATTAGGTTAATGTTTTTAACTTATGCTTTTATGAGGAGGGTTTTTATGTGAAATATTACATGATTTTTATTTTTTAGAGGTGAATGAATGTTATGATAAATGATTTTAAGTACTTAGGCTTTTCCAATTATTGGGCCGAGGATCCGGTCCCTCCAAAAGTCAAGGAAATGCCTTGAGCCCCTCTAATCTTTAAATGCCTAGTACTTAGGAGAAATTAGTGAAATTTTTAGGGAAAAGATGAGAAGGGAAGTTAATAATCCGACTTTGCATTGCTTGAAATTCTTCAATGTATTGTTTGCCTATGCACTTGTGATGAAAGTAAAAGATTTACCACATCTAAAGCCATCATTCATCACATGTAATTCTGCAACATCATCTACCTACCCTATCTACTTTACCCTACCATTTTTTCTTCTTTATTAGGGTGCACTTAGACTGGAAAACCCTTATCACACTTTTTCTTTTACATATGAAAATCTATCTAGTTCTAACCTTATTACATCCAAGGGCTCAGATTAAGCTGTTGAGCTCCTTTTATTCACTCTACCTATCTACTTATCTGCCAAGATTAAACAGTTTGGTCAGATTTTATTCTCTATCTCTAAAACATGAAATTGAAAGATGAACTAGCCAAGCTTAAACTGTTTGATTGTTCATAAATTGTGGCATAGAATACAAGTTGCACACAATTTGTTTATTACATCAGAGCAAAAAGTAGTGGCATTTAGACCTGCACACTTTCCTTGGCCTTTCTTTTGGTGGGGTTCATTTTCTTTTACTTTTTTGGCCAATTTTATTCTTTTCACCCTTTGATTTTTCTTTTAGGGTATACCCTCTTTACATTTTTTAAATTTTTTGATTTTTTGAAAATATGGAAAACATTTGCAACAAGAAAAGGTATGAACAGATTACAGAGCTCATCAAGTCAATCATGAAATATGACACCTATTGGTATAGGAGTCTAACAAGTACATCATACAATTCAAGAACAACTTGAAAATATTTAAAGCAGTTACAAGGCAAGGCATGATAAACACCGTGTTGATCTCAAATTCCAGTTTGGAGATGAAGTTTGGTTGTACATCAACAAAGAAATATTGCAAGGAGAAGGTAAAAATCCCAAGCCAAATTGTTATGGTCCATTTAAAATTATGAAAATATTGGTGCTAATGCATTTAAGCTAGATTTTCCGCCTTATATGCAAATACATTCTATCAAGGAGAGCATGTTCAGCTGCTATCAATAGATGATTTCTCGCCAGAATATCTTAACGAACTTAAGCAAGATCTCATTCTTGACAGAAGAATCAGAACTACAAGGAGAGGGAATGTCAAATACCTTAGAGTGGGACTCAAGGGACAAAATCCTTCAAAAGCCAAATGGATGGAGAGTAAAAGAGTGAGGGAGTTGTACCCTCACCTGTTGAAAAATTGATAGTATATTTTGGGGTCCAAAAGGCTTCTAGTGTGGAGGAATGATCAGAGGCTAAGTATTTAGCTCAAAAATTATCCAAAACAGAACGACCGGATAGAGCTCATCACCAGGATTCCAATGCAACTCGTTTCATCAAAATCTGAGTTCGTATGAGTAATTTATGGTCCGTTGTTCGTTTTCTCAAACAGGTAAAAATTGTGTAGAATAATGACAGACTAATGACTTGGAAGTCCAGTTAGCACCTCAAGAATCTTCAATGAATATTCTCCAGATTTCAGCCATTGACAATGTGACAAGTGTCACAATCAGATTCGCCAATGTTGCTTGGGGAAGTTGAATTTTTCCTCCTAATCCTATGTTGGAAATTTCTTCTATGGTGGATTATTATTTTAATGGTGAAATTTTTGGGCCAATGGAGAAGGGCCACGTGGTGTAGCCAGAGGCTGCCAGGCACCCTTCCCCATGGCAAGGTTGCATGACAAATTTATTTATGGCAACGTCAAAACCATAGTCAAAGTGGGAGCAATTATTTATATACAAAGTTTGAACCGAATGTCATGGGTGCACATATATTATTACATATCCATTATATCCAAAGTTCAAACTTTATGGTCCGTTGCAATGTTCCACTTACCAAAAATTATGACCGGAGGGGCGAAGGTTGGGGTCAACCCCGTGACCTCCCCCAAACAAACACCAACACCAACCATTGCACCATACAATGAGTTCCTTACTACATAAGAACTCCGCTTCTATTTGAAGTTGAAACATGCCAAGGTTGGGGTCTAGAGGGGGCCAGGCCCCTCCATGATGTGTCCAAGCACTGAAGATCGGTGGCTAACCACTGTTATGGTGAAGTTTTAAACATGATTAAACCATATTTGTTAACGTAACCCGTGTTTAGTGCTAAAACGTGGTTTGCGTTAAATGTGCCACTGATCACACTTTAACTAAGCTTATATGTAATTAAGTGTGGGTTTATCTTGGCTGAGCTTTTGGCAGACCCACCAAATGCATGGAATCTCCATTTTTAGTGGATTTAACTGGCGGACTTCTAGTTTTAGTAGAGAAAAACTAGGAAAATTTGGTTTTTCCATAACCAAGGCAATGTTCGACCAATTTTGGGTTAGGAAGAGTCATTCTTGGTAGATTTTTATGTTTTGGAGCCTTTGTAACAGGTTGCAGAGGAAACAGGAGACTGTAAACAACACTTTTTCACAATTGAAGTTAATACAAAGGCCCAAGCTATGAAGCTAGACCAAGAGATTTAGCCCAGGAGGGGTGAACTCCTTCATCAAAAACTTGTGTATTTGACTCAAGTATTTTTTCTTGCTATGTTTTTATATGATGTTGTTCAACATTGAGTTTCCATGATTTTATGTTCATGAAATACACCTAATGTCATCAAGTTTATTGAATTATCAATCATAAGCACATGTATAAACCCTTGTATAAGAATCAAACCAAAGCACTTTCATGTTAATTATGAAACTGATATTAGCACAACATTCACTAATAATCAATTTCATATCATTGTGAGGCATTGAGATAGACTATACTAGTTCAGAGGTTTCTCAGGCTTGAGTAAGCATTGTATTTCTTCTCTATTTTATGATTAATGCAAGACAGAAAGGAAGGGGTTTTGAGCAGTGGCTTTCCCTTAGATTTATCCTCATGTTATGTTTATTAATTGATTCATGTCACATGTTTTTTATATTTCTTCTCAATCGTGATTTGATTTTTGCAGATGAGTAGAACTAGACTTCTCTTATGTTTTAAAACATTACATGAGCAGTATTGAATCTACAATAAATTTCTACAAGAGAAACATAGTGTTGATCTAAACGGAGCCACCAATGTACTTCTGGATATTACTCATGTTCACCTCCAGATATTCCTTGTTGGCAACCTACCAGAGCTAGTCCAAGTATTCTGCTACCTCTTTCCTAACTTGATTTTTTTATTTGGACTCGGTCAGTGAGTCAACTAAAGGGATCTTGTGTGATTTCACCATGAAATCCATGATATTGTATAATTATGCATATCATGCATGAATGTTGGCAATGAATGAAGCGAGTTGTTTGTTACTTTGGATGATCATTCGCACTTGTTATTTATCCAACTCTACATGTTTCCTTGTTTTTTTTCCCAATTCGGATGGTACCCCTTTGTGTTGCATTGACCACTCATTAATGACATCAATGGTTGTGTGGACAACCTTGATATTATTAGAATTATACTTGCACTTATGCTACATGTCATGTAATAGGAAAAATTATTTATGCACAGTGACAAGCTCCTCATAAAGGCTATGCATGGTCTCTCCTAATGTCGATACTTCTCCAAGTTTGGTTTCCTTAAGTTCTTCGAGACATGCCTATGCGGAACCTACTTTCTATACTTATGTTCAGTGTTATTATGCTTCCTACCTTGCAGCCTGTAAGTTCTTCGCCATTTGTATATTCTTGGCCATGATATACTCTTTGTTTGATTTGGTAGCACCTACGAAGGCAAAGTTGGCTACAACGATGGCTTTTGGATTTCTTCTGGTGTCTATGAAAATCACCCTTTCTTTGATAAATGCAGTAGACATGATTTCATCTAGAAAATGTTTCTTCCTCACATGTACAATATTCTTCTAAAGTTCATCATAAGTTATATTTTACATATCCATGAACAAACCATTATCAAGAGGAACAATTTCCTCTTCTTCGTTGGGAGCCTTCTCTGCTATTGGAGGAGGGGGAGAATGAATGGTGACCGATTGAGTGCTTTCCATAAGGTAAACATATTAATATAGCGGCCTCGTTTCCACCTCCATGTCTTGAATTATGATCAATTCAATTTCATGAGAAATTTCCTTCTCCTGCAACTGTTTGTTCTCCTCTTCTAGTAGTCAGTTTTGCTCTTGTTCCTCATCCTATTTCTATGCTACTTCTTCTTCTTCTATTCTTCGCCTTTCTTCTTATTCTTCTTGTTTCCACCTTTCTTCTTCCAATTTTTTTTCCTCTCGTTCTTCCTTCTGCATCATCTCTTCTTCCTTCTACTTCATCTCTTCTTCCTTCTTCCTAGGTTTCCTCCTCTTTTCTGATGTTATGGTGGCTTTCAAGACGATTGGATTTTCTTTCCTCTTGCAGCTATGATCTTCTGCTGGACTATGTGTAGCTTTCCTATTTCTCTTTTCACACACTAGGTTGCACCTTGCTATCGGCTCTGCCTTTGGAATGACTTCCTTCTACTGAGTAACCTGTGATTCTACTATGAAGTTGACTGGTTCATGGGAATAGGAGAAATTGTAACAATTCTTCATATCTTCCTCCTCAAGCCTATGAAATTTTCCTCTTGGCCATTGGAAATGAATCTTCACACAATTTTTCTCAAAAAAATCCCTAGGCTCATATAGATTGAAGTCCAAATGAATGATTGTGAATTTCTCTATATCCTTGCCTTTAGCCTCAACAACCTTTAGATTCTTGATCTCGTACAACCTAATTTGAAAAGGAAGAGCGGGCCAATGTGCTTTCTTCTTCCTATGCAAAAATTCTAATAACACTGTGGAAAGATAGTAAGAAACTTCTTGCATGACCAACTTGTCGATGGCATACCTCGATAAAATATGTGGAGACTTCTGATCACCAAAAACTCAGAGGTAAGTGCCATCTGATTACGCAAATCAATCTGTTAGTTCTTACACTACTTTTATTGCCTCATGGGACATTCAAGGTGGCTCTTCCTCAAATATTAACTTGTACAATGAAATGAGGAAGTGATCAGTAAGCTTTTCCATTACTCCCTTGAAGCTTCACTCCGAGAGTAGCTTGCGATAAATGTGCATGACAATCTCTCTGGGTCATTTGTTCTAGTTCATGCCATGGAATGAATTATGAGAACATATTATATATAGAAAGTAGGCATACATGTAGAATCTGGCTTGACTACCCTTGGGAGGGTTCTTGGTATTTTTCACATGGATTCTCAACTATTGATCCAACATATCTGACCATTTGAATGGTTTTCCTTCGTTCACAATTTGATTAATCAAGAATTCCTAGCCTTCTGGGAAGGTCTCTATATCATTTTTACCATATATGTGGCAACATAAAAATATCAAGTACTGATAGGTCTTCCTAATATATTTGGTCGTGTAAGTGTTGTTGGGTGTCTAGCGGAATTTTGAAGGCTCTTTCACCCAACCTTTGATGACATCCTTTGTTCTTAAGTAGCTGGTGACTGCGTAAAAAATTAAATCCATGTATGAATATGGAATCGTTAAATGATACATAAGGTGGTAATCAGGTGCCATTAAATAGGAAATCCTTTGTTCATTGGCACTATAGAGAGTCATGGTCTTGTTATCTGTATGTGACAATATCCAGCTAACAATGTCTACACATGGAAAAATCGGGTACATGCATGCAATCATGTATAACCTTGACCTTTAGACGTTGTAATACACATGTCGGTCGTCAAGACCTTCTTTGAAGTTCTTTGCTAATAATACATCATTCACCTTCTGCCATGTAATGTCTGACTCTTTCTCTATGAACAACTGAGTGTTTGAGCAAACAAGAAATTTCACTGGAGTACTATCAACTGCCTCTTCGATTCTACTTTCTGTAGTTTCCTTTGATACATATCTATTTGGAGCCATAGTGATATTACCTGATCAAGGATGTGCTAAAAAACAACAGTACCTATAAGAGAGAAATACACTCATGGCAACATAAGTTAGCTCAAGAAAACTAACTCGCAAAGCAAGATTGAGGCAACAACCACAAGAATGAGAGGGAAAATTGTGTAAATATTGAGCTGAGGGAAGAGAATAGCTTCATTAAATGCACATTACGCAGTCTCGATAGCCAAGGGAGAGGCTTGAGGCTTGAGACTACGCAATGCGCAGTCTCAACCTGGGAAGACTAAGGGAGATATTGTGCATTGTGTAGTCTCAATGGACAAGGATGAGGATTGAGCACTAAAATTATTAAATGTGTAGTTGGGAAAGCCAAGAAATATGCATTGCATAGTCTCAGAGGCCAAGCACAAGGCTTGAGCCTTGGAGGGTCAAAATTTGCAGTTGAAAAAGGAAACTGTTGTTCAATTGAAGGGAAGATATGCCTAGGAAGAGGATGGAAAATTGGAATATATTGAGTGATAGTGAAAGTAAGAGTGTAGATAAGGCAATATATATCAGTTAAAATCAAGTGCAGAAGATCAACATGCATAAGGATTCGCCGAAACGATGACCACCGGTGTGAAAAAAAGAAGAAGTTGGTGTGACACTTGTAAAAGATGAATGAAATACTGAAAAAAAAACTTGTACAAGCTAATATAAGTTAAAACTCCAGAAAATATGAAGATAAATAAGAAAAAAAAAACTCATAGAAGTGGAACAACAAAAAGCGACAGAAAAAGTGACAAAAGAAAAACTCACCCAGAAAAGTGTTGCAAACTCCATTGAAATTTCCTTGGTCTCTTATGTAAAGCTAGATATCCAAGATAAAAAATAAAAATGATCTCTGGGGGCATTATTATATAGATCTAGGTAGGCTATGGTTTATGATGTGCATGCCTAAAATTAAGGAAAAAGAGAGACTTTGGAAAGAGTTCAAAAACAACAACTTGTGCCACCCTTTGTGAAACTAATTATCCATTCCTTATTTTCTAGTGATGCTTATTTTATTTTTTTCTTCTTCTTTTTTTCTTTTTTTGAGAAACTGTCCATTCACACTACCAAGAAGGATTACGCAATTCTGAACCACAGGGACTGGGCAACTCCTTGGCTTGGTGAATTGCCTAGTTTCTGAAGACAGGGGAAGCTTATGTGCAATTTATGAGCTCAAGGTAGGTATTCTACTCAGGATTGTTCAGTTTATGAGTTGAAGGTTGGCTTGCCTCTCAAGACTATGTAATTTAGTTCCTCAAGGCTGGTCTGCCTTCCAAGGTTGTGAAATTTTTGGAGGGAAGACCGGTAATGCTACGAGGTCAAGGCAGAATATGAATTTTGTTTGAAAAGTAAAAGACCAGGATCAAAACAAAGCATCAAAAAAACTTCATGAAATTATAAGTCTTTACATAGCATGAATACTTGACAACAATGATGATGAGCTCCTATGGACAAAAGGGTGGATCTAAAATCAAAGCATGGGAAAAAATTTGGAGGGTGGTTGTAGCAGCTACAACAAGAACCTAATTGATTGGAGAAGGCATTCAAGGTGGAAAGAAAAATTTAAAGAAAAAATATGGAAACAAGGAAGTATACCACTCACAACTATAAATATGGAATTTTTGTTGCTCCTATCCTCCCACAACCTACAAGTTTGACACCACAACAACTAGAGGAAAAAAGAGAAAATTCACTAAGGTTCATAAGTGTGTTGAGAATAAATTATTTTACATAGAATGTGAAGAGGAGGAAGAAAAGGGACAAAAAACATCAAAATAAAAGGATATACACCAGGAGCCAACCTGAGAGAAAAAATAAATGAATCTGACCATATCTTGTAATGCATCAACAGGAATTACCACTCCTCAAACTCTTAATATAGAATGATATATCAAGAAAAAAAAAGTAATAGTGTTGATCGATTCTGGTAGTACACATAATTTTATTCAATGTAAGGTGCTCAAGGAATTGAAATTTTTTCTATATCCAACATTAGAGCATCAAATGGTGGTTGCAAATGGAGGAACTATAAATTTCTCAAGAAAGTGCCATAATATCAATCTAACCATGGGGGAATATGTATTGATTAATCCAATGCTTTCCATTCTAATGGGTGGTGTTGATGTTTTATTAGGAGTCCAATGGTTACAATATTTGGGGATGATAGCTTTTAATTTTCAATAAATTTTCTTGAATTTTTCCTGGGAAGGAAAGGAAATTGAATTAAGGGGCATCACAAGGTAACTATGGAAGATAATCATCTCTAACGACGTGACAAATATTTTGAAGAAATAACAATGAGGCATAATTTCACAATTATTCTCACTAGATGTTCAAACATTGAAATCGTTTATTCTCTATATCTCCAAATAATCTTGGACAATCATTCCAAGGTATTTGAGACTCCCAAAGGCCTCCCACCTATTCGTGTTCATGATAATGCTATTCACTTCACTCTAGGAATTTTTCCTCCAAGCATAATACCTTATAGATATCCCTGTGCCCAAAAGAGTTAAATTGAACGTATGGTTGCATAAATGCTAGAGGCAGGTATAATTCAACCTAGCCAAAGTTCTTTCTCTTCTCAAGTAGTATTAGTTCATAAGAGGGATGGATCATGGTGTATGTGTCTGGATTATAGGGAGCTCAACAAGCTCACTATTAAAGATAAATTTCCCATTCTTGTCATTGATGAATTGTTGGATGAACTACATGGAGAAATTTACTTCACCAAGTTGGATCTTCGTTAAGGATATCATCAAATTAGAATGAATATTGAAGACGTTCTAAAAACAACAATCAGAAATCATGAAGGTCATTATGAGTTTTTGGTCATGCCTTTTGGCCTTCCTAATGCACCTTACACATTTCAAGGTTTGATGAATTCCATTTTAAAACCCTTCCTTAGAAATTTTGTGTAAGTATTTTTCAATGATATACTAATCTACAACAAGTATTGGAAGGATCATGTTCAACATGTTGACAGGTTGCACTTTTAAATCACTTGAACCCTTAGGAAAGAAAGGATGCGCAATTGAAATGCAGGTTTGGACCTAACACTGGGATCCCTAGCATGGTGTCAGCATGACGGCGTGGAAAGCGAGCAAGGCGAGGCTGTCACACAGCGAGTTGGGTCCAATGTGAGCGGTCAGAGAGTAGGACCAGTCTATAGAACAACCACCTCAATTTTGTGCTATTTTGAAGTTGGTAATGCACACATATGTTGGTAAGGAGAACTACTGAATGAAGTATCTATTGCTTCCACGGTGAGGATTAGGAACAATGTGTAATGTTCCCAATTTTTCAATAAAGTATTTGGAACATTGATTTTGCTTTTATTCTAATAAAAGGAATAAAACGGGTGAAGGAGCCCATGCAGAAACTTAATAAACACTCCTTAGGTGAAAAAAGTCACTTAAGTGGCTTAAGTTAGTAGCCCCAAGTGTGAAAAGGGCCAAAAGCAAGTGAGCTAGACCATGGTTGACCCAAGTCAACAACATACCCAAGGGGGGAAGCTTTCAAAAGAAGATTGCGTAGTTGGATGGAGGGAAATTTGAAATGAGAGAAACCTAATGTGAGTGGGGTTCATGGCAAGGAAGCATGCCTTGCATAAAAAGATGAAGGAGAGCCATTGTTGGGGTTTCATCTTTGGAGAGAGAATTCGAAGTTGAAGCTTCCTTCAACTGAGGGAGCTTGTGCTGCTTAGCACAAGAGGGATTCCTATTTAAGAATGCCCTTCTCTTCCATGGGAGGCCATGGAGATATTTTTATTCATCTTCCTCACATCTTGGCTTGAGGCCAAAGCATTCATTTGCAGCTACTGCATTATTCTTGCAGCAAGAAAACGTTGGAGTTCCTGGTGTTGTAGTGAGGGATCTTCATCATTTCATTTCCAGAGCTTGTTTGGTAGAGGAGGAGCCATCTCTTTCTCTATGGGATCAGCAAAGGAAACCTCGGAGCTGATATTGCATATATTGACATTGGGCCATATTTTTCTTCTCATTCCCAGTGCAGTCTCCTTCCCTTACAGCGTTATCTTCAGAGGCGGCATGCACAGTGGGTTCATTTTGTGCACTAGAGAGTGCAATCTTCAGTAAGGGGATCAGCCCATTCACTTTGTAGATCACTGGAGGAGGTATCATTTTTATTGCAGCATCTGCTTCCTTCTCCTCTGTTGTATTATATTTGAGTTGCAGCAGCTACACTGCAACTCCAACATTTTCATGTTTTATGCATTTTAGCCAATCCCTTGGAGGATTGTTGTAATAATGTTTTCTGGGGTTGAGATCTTGCTCCCCCATCTTTATTTGAGCACATATTGTTATATCATCTCATGTATATCATTTTTCAGTCATTTTCCCTCATAAACTGTGCAGTGACAGAGTTGTTGGGTTATGTAGCAGTGTATTCTCTTGTTTTATGTACATTTCCCCTTGAGGTCGATTTGAGCTCACCTTGAGAGGCATTTTCCTCAAGGAATTTGTATTATATTTGATGCTATAGATTATGTATTAGATTTTCACTCTCCTTACATTTTATGAGGCATTATTTCACTTCTGTTACATATTGAATTTTTAATACTGCTGAAGGTTTTCTCATTAAGCATTATTTCGGTATACTTGTTGGTGGGAGATCTGAATAACCCCCTTAGGGTTATTTCTTTGGGATTATATTCTGCAGGAAGTTTGTATCAAATATATTCTAAGGCATCCCAACACTGTATTTCCTTATTTTCACATGGGATTCCTTATACAACGTCCTCATGGACAATTGTTGCAGCAATTCCTTGAAGGGAAATATTAGCTCTTGACAAGTTCTATTGGCAGAGTCTGCTAGTGGGCCCAGTAGCCTCTGGATCTCATCCCTCCTTATGAAGGTGACATATCCAGTAAATTCCCCTACAGTAAATCTCTGAAATAGTTTAGTGTTGATTGTTAATACTCCTTGAGTTGGAATACTGGAATATCTTAAGATATTCCCGATGGAGCAGAAAATTCCCCATTTGGAATATTACACAATGGTCAACGGCTCGGAGATGGTAGAGGTGGATCTCGAACCGGGGGACATGTTAACAATGTGGGGTTTGGATGTCACTGGGCAGAATTTGATGTAGTTTATTGGGCCAGTTTGAAAGGAGGTCGAGATAACTAGAGGTTTGGAGGAGAAAAGGAAACAGGTCAGGGAAATGGAATATATGGAAGAAATTTTCCCCGGTCTAAAGAAGGAGATCCTGTCCTCGATAGTGCCCGCAGCGGGAAGAATGGATCCGACCTTTTTTTTTGAAGAAGTTGTGGGTTTTCAACCGGTAAGTAGCAACACTCATTCCTTTTAGTTTTCATTTCCACTGTATGGGGGCCTTGAAGATATATTTGCGAGCTGTGGAACCCTAAAGAAGCAAAGTCAGGATCTGTTTGTATGGAAGGATCCTGCTTGCCTATATTTTTACAAGAGTAGAGCGAGGGAGGGCCTGGTGGTTCAAAGGCCTCCAAGGACCTCAGGGGTGGGAGAGCATAGGATCCAAGGCTTTATATGGGAGGAAGGGTTGGAGTGCATTGCAAAATCCATCAACAGAGACAAACGAGGGTTGGCAGACACGTAGGGATGTAGTCCTGAGGTGAGCAGTGAAGGGGAAAACTTGGTGATAGAGCACAGTCCACAGTGTCAAGGGAGAATCTTGGACCCTCACAGGGGTCTATTAGAATGGGAGGTAAATCTTATCCCTCTGCATCAAGGGAAGGAAATTGGTGATATAAGAATTGGAGAGGAAGGTACAAAAGGAAATGCAAAACCAAAATCCCAATTTCTCACTCAATGAGGCTGACCAGATTTGGAAGCAGAAAGGGATTCAGTCAGTGAAGGGGGCACTAGGAAGAAAGCCAAGGTAGTGAGGTGGAAGGAGGAAATCCCTAATTTGGTACTCGACATCGATATATTGGTCGACGAAGCGATGGAGACAACAAAACTAACTATGGTCGGTATGGCCAGAGGGAAGAAAATATCAGCGGCCTACTTAAATGAATGGACTGCAAAAGCTTGGAAAGAGGCTCCTGAGCATGGCTTTGAGGCAGTAAATTTAACTAACGGATGGTTCATGGTAAAGTTTTAGAGGAAGGAAACAATCCAATGGGTTCTAGAGAGGAACTGGGGTTTTGGCAAAGTACCAATCTTGTTCAAACATTAGAGCCCCCTCTTTGATGCTCAGAGAGAAAAGGTGGTTGATCTCTCAACATGGGTGTGCCTCCCTGGCCTCCCTCATATGTTCTAGTCTGAAAATTTTTTTAGAGAGATAGGGAATTAACTTGGCCATTTCCTGGAAGTAGATATGTTGTTAAAATAAACAAAAGAACAAGGAATCACAAGAATTATGATGTGCCTAAACCCTCGGGAAGGCCTAGTGGAGGCAATACAACTTCATTACAGGGATTGATCTTTCCTCCAAGCCCTTGACTATGAGCACACTCCATTTCATTGTCATAGATGCCACCAATATGGGAATTTGGCAAAGGACTGACCTCTGAGCATGAGGAGGAGGAGAGACATAGAAATGGGAAGAACAGGGGTGAGAAAGATGAAAGGGTGCACGAAGGAAATAATGACATGGAGAGGGACATAGGCCATCACCCTGAGGTCCAGAGATTTGGAGATAGGGGATTAGTATACTCAGATGGGGGAAAAGGAGCCGTAGGATATGGATATGGAAGAGAATAAAAGCCAAGAATCTCATCTGGAAGAAACTTTGGACCCCTCGGCAACAACTGCAATGACATAGTGTAATCTTTTGTCCCTCCCCCCTTCTCGTTCTATTTCTTGTTCAGATATGATTCCTTTCTACTCGGGGCCTAGTCCTTCCAGGCCTCAACAGTTTGTAAGTATGGAACTTCATGAAACCTTCATTAACAAGATGTTGGACAGTGTTATCACCTCCATTCCTGTCTTTAACTTGGGACCGAAGCCCTCTCCCTATATGGACCTCCCAGAATCATCCAAACACGAAGGGGAGAGAAGCCCTTATGATCTGATACCTCAGGAAAAGAAGGAAATTTTTCCTGAGGTAGTAGGGGGACTCCGTAACCTATTGGACCCTCCAACGGGCCCTAAGAAAAGAGGCAGGAAAACAAATATTTCCAAAGCTCAGGTCTGAGCTAAACTAGACATAGCTGATGGAAAATAGAGACTTCTAACAGGGGTGCTTAGAGTAGTGCAAACCCCTAGAGAGGTGCTCAAATGATCATTTTGTCCCTAAATTGCAGAGGGTTACCTAGTAAGCCCAAAAAACTAGCGTTAAGGGCCTTATTTTCAAATTATGAATCAGACATCATTATGCTTCAAGAAACCATTGGGGAAGGAGAAGCCATAAAATCAACCCTTGAATCGATCTTTACAGGGTGGCAGTTTCTGTGTTTAGATGTAAAAGGGAGGTCAGGTGGGCTAGCCCTTGGCTATAAATAAAGTAATTTCAAGATGATCAGATCTTGGGGGATGGATCAGGTCCTAGCCATTAAAGTCTTCTCTTCTGAATTAGGGTCCAACATCCTCCTCTTAAACATATATGGTCCATGTCATGATATGGAGGGCTTCTAGAGCGATCTTTGGTCAAAATAATTTATGGCATCCTCAAATCTGATAATGGGGGGGAGGCGATCTCAATTTATCTATTGGCCAAGCAGAAGCATGGGGGCCATCTGCCTGTTCTAACCCCTTGTCAAACTATTTCGATACAAAAATAAAAGAGGGGAATTTGATATAATTAAAACCCATTAAGATGATACCAACCTAACGGAACAAGATAATTAGAGAAGAAAGACTGGCCAAGAGATTAGACAAGTACATGATCAAAGAAGATCTTGTGGACAAGATACTAATGCTAAGGCAGTGGATTGGTGAAGGGGGTGACTCGAATCATTTTTTGATCATTCTGGAACTAAAGGGACATAATGTAAAATCAGGTTCTCCTTACAAATTTAACCCAAGATGGCTTAAAGAATAATCTTTAATGCCCTTTTCAAGGAGGTTTAGAGACCTTTGAATGAGGAGGAGGAGACAAACATGGCAGAAATTTTCTGGGAAAACCTTAAGAGAATGAAGAAGGCTACTATTGAATGGGCAAAGAAAAAAATTCAAAGAGGAGGAGCATCTAAGAGGGATAGGGAAATAGCTGGCTAATTAGCTGGAGATCCCAGAAGAAGATAGCTATGAATCAAAGGAAAAAAGGGAGATCATAAAAACCCTTGAGATAGAAAGGAATAAAACCCTTCTGGGAAGGGGGGAACAGTGGCATCAAAAGAGCAGGGAAATTTGGTTGGCAGCAGGGGATGAAAGCTCAAATTTTTTCCACAACTATGAAAAAGGGAGAAAGAGCTAAAATACTATATAGGGCATCAAATCGGAGGAGGGCAGGCTCTTATCCTCTTTCTTGGAATTATCAACTTTAGGAAGGAATCATTTTATGAATCTATTCAAAACCCCTGAGGCTGTGACCATAGCTGAAGTAGTGAAGGTGGCTCTATTTTTCCCCAGATATATTGAGGATGAAGAAAACGAAATGTTGATATCACTAGTGACAAAAGACAAAGTGGAAGGGGTCCTTAAAGACATGCAAAAGGATAAGAGCCATGGGACGGATGGGTGGACAATGGAATTTTTTCAACATTTCTTTGACTCTTTGGGGAAAGATATTACTGATGTGGTAGAAGAATCAAGGAACAAGGGTACTATCTTTGAGCCTATGAATTCAAAATTTCTAGCCCTCATTCCTAAGAAGGATGAGCTCAATTATTTCGATGATTTCAGGCCTATTTCTTTGTGCAACTATATTTATAAAATCATAGCCAAGGTTATTGCCATCAAACTGAAGCCAATGCTATCCAGGAACATCTCTCAAGGACAATTCAGATTTCTGGATGGAAGACAGATTCACGAAGACATCAGAGTGGCCTAGAAAGTCATGCAAAACCTTAATAGGAACAAGAGGAAAGGGATGATCGTTAAAATTCATCTATCTAAGGCTTATTACAAAATAAGCTGGATATACATAAGAATGATGCTGACCCACCTAGGCTTCACATCATCTTCATAAATTGGGTGATGAGTTGCATCACTGATATCAGCTTCGTCATCCTAATAATGGGACTGCCTCTCCATTTTTTAAAAGCCAAAGAGGTTTGCACCATGGATGTCCTTTATCCCCACTGCTCTTTTTTCTAGCAGCTTAAGGTTTAAGTCAGATGCTAGCGGAAGCTAAAAGAAGAGGGGATATTAAAGGTATTGAAGTAGTGGTTAACCTTCATATCACTCATTTGTTGTTTGTCGATGATATCCTTCTCTTTTCCTGTGGCAGCAAAGAGGAACTTTGCCATATCAAATCCATCTTGGACCTCTTTCTCATTGCCACGAGAATGGACATAAATACTAAAAAATCATCTATTCTCATAGAGGGGTTGTCGGGGGAGGAATCCAGAAGGATTTCGGGGGACATTCCATATGAGATTAGGAAAATGGGAGAAAAATTAAAATACCTTGGCTTCTTCCTCAAACCAGATTGTTACAAAAATGTTGACTAGATGTGGGTGGTGGAAAAAATTGAGAAATAATAAAACACGAGAGTTATAAGTGGCTCTCTCGAGTAGGCATGATGGTTTTAATCAAGTAAGTCCTCATGTAAATTCCAATGTATTGGGAGATGCTATCATGGATGCCCAAGGGTATTATGGAAAAGGTAAGGAAATTTTGCAGCAAATTTTTATGGGCAGGCCCAAAGGAGGAAGTCATTCTTCCATGGGCAGCTTGGTCTCAGATAGATAGGCCAAAGGAATGGGGTGGGTGGGGCTTAAAATATCTCCCTTCTTTCGTGTCCTCCCTAGAAGTAAAAATGGGTTGGAGAATTATTGTTTTAGAATCCCTATGGTCTTTGGTAATGAGAAGAAAATATATAGACCCAATTCCTATGATTGACTAGTTGAGATCCCCAACTAAACATATAAACCGAGGCTCAGTGGTGTGGAAAGCTATGCTGGGGTCTATCAAAATAGTTGAAGAAGGATTGGCCTGGCAGGTTGGGAATGGTGAGCAGGTTCGGATTGGGTCTAATCCCTAGGTAGGCTACAATGGGGATTTATGACTTCCAAAAGAACTTAGAAATCATCTCTCCACAAAATGGATCCACTTTCTAAATCAAATAGAAAAGATATGTGATTATACTATATGGCAACAAGCATGGAAGACTAGGGAGGATCTAGATATCGACCACTATGGAATGAGGAGTGGCTCAAATACACAAAGGAACTAGTCAGATCCAATGCTAGGCTCAGGGACAGACAGGATGAATTAATATGGGTCCACAGTCCCTCGGGAAGGTACACTCCCAAAGGTGGATATTCTTACCTCATGTTGAAGAAATGATAGGAGGTCCCAAAATGGTGGAAAAAACCCCTTTGGAAACTGGAATGTCCAGAAAAAAGTAAGCAATTATTTAGGTGCATTTTGAGAAACAAAGTTCCAATTGAGGATAATATTCAAAAAAGGAAGAAGGAAGGGCCAGGGTGGTGTTCACTTTGCAAGCTAGAGGCCAATACTATTTCTCACCTCTTCATCCAATGTCCTTTCATCAAGGCGGTGTGGACAGAATTCTCGAAGTTAATAGGGTTGGACATTTGATGGAATGGAGAAAATATTAAAGAAGAATGGCAGGAATGGTGGAATATCTCCCTGGAAGGGAAAAGGAAGACAATTCCATTAATAATTGCATGGGGGATCTAGCTGGCTCGGAACGGAATCATCTTCAAAGATCAGGAGACCCCGGCCATGTAGTGGAAGCCGAAAGTGCAACAATATATGAATTGTTGCCAGAGCATACAACAAAAACGCTGAATCAAGGAGATTCTTCCTGAAAAGATTCAGGATGATATTCCTTGGGCTTAATTTGATGGAGCATCTAGCCCTAAAAATATTTGTGGAGCGGGGATAATTATCCACCTAAACTCAAGCTATAGGCTGGAAGCTTCAATAGATTAGGAAGTCAGATGAATAAATATGTAGAAATTAAAACACTTCATCTCCTTTTATGATGGTTTCTCCATCTGGGACATCTCTCTGTTCAGATTTTTGGTGACTCTCGGAATTGCATCATGTGGTTCAACAATGATTTCATGTGCCAAAATTATATGTTAAGACCTATTATAGAGGAAATATGGACACTAAAAAATCATTTTACTTACATCTCTACATGTCATATTTACAGGGAGCATAACGCAACAATAGACCTCCTTTCTAAGGAGGGTATTCAGTAGGATGTGGGCAGTTAGAGAATCTGTGAAATAATTCCAGATGGCTCGGTGGAAAGGATCAGTCCGCCTTTTTCTTAATCATTCTTTGATGCTTCTTGAACAGATCTTGAAAATGAACTCAAATCTCTTCGTCTTTTTATTTTATGTACATATAAATTTGTTTTTTCGATTATGCAACTCAAAACTTTGATATAGAATAATACTGTCAGGAACTGGACATATCCCATATTTTTTCATGAAGGAACCCAATGGTTGTGCTCTATTTATGGCTAGTTTTTCCTTGTAATAGGAGCCTAGGAGCAGTTGGGTTTATGTTTTTGGCCACGATTAATAGTGGCGTCTGGTGTATTTTGGACCTAGAAGGGATTCATCTCTCTGAGGTGGCTCAATGTGTTTTTTTTTCTAGGACATTCATATGAAGAATGATCTTATATACAAGCAGGTGCCCCCTGATACCCTGGTGGAAGGAATGCTTAAATGCATGTGCACTATAAAATTTTTTATCATTAATAAAAAGTTTTGATTTTTTCCTTCGGAAAAAATGTTGACAAGGTGCTCAAACTATTGGAGGAGAAATAATTGTATGCAAAAACCTCCAAATTTTTTTTTGGGGTACAGGAGGTGGAATAGTTGGTTCATATTGTATCTCATGAGGGTGTTAAGTTAGATCCTAAAAAAATCAAATCCATCAAGGAATGGAAAATCCCCACAACCCTAAAGTATCTTCGAGGATTTCTCTTCTTGACAGGGTATTATCGCAAGCTTGTTAATAATTATGGGAAAATAAAAGCACCTCTAACAACATTACTAAATAACGGTCAATTTCTTTGGACTCCATAAGCAACTAAGTCCTTTGAACATCTTAAAACCTTCATACTCCAAGCTTCGAATTTAGCTACTCCAGACTTCACAAAAACCTTTATGGTGGAATGTGATGCCTCAGGAAATGTAATTGGTGTTTTTTTAATGCAAGAAGGAATTAGACCCATTTAATTTGAAATTCATCCAATCAAGGGAAAGTATTTAGAAAAACCTATTTATGAGAAGGAAATTTTGGCAATAATACATGCCTTGAAGTAATGACACCCTTGCCTAATGGGAAGACACTTCAAGGTAAAAACATCTCATGATAGTATTAAATAATTTTTTCAACAAATATTATCTTTAGAAGAGCAAAAAAAATGAGTCACTAAGATGTTGGGTTATGACTTTTAAATCATCTACAAAAAGGGGAAGAAAAATGTTGTTGTATATGCACTCTCAAGAAGGGATGAGAATGTGGAAGCATTTCTCTATGCCATTTCTATTATCTACCCTCGCTGGATAACTGAAGCATTGGGGGAATGGAAGAATGACAAATATGTGTGGACACTCATTCAAAATTTGCAGCAAGATCCTAGTACATCTGTTACATTTATCTGGAAAAATGACTCATTATGGTACAAATATCTCTTATATCTATGTAAGAATTCCCAACTCAGAGAAAACATTCCTTTGGAATTTCACACCTATGTTGTGACAGAATGTTTGGTTTTCCAACAAAATAAAGTTGAGACAATTAATACCCCAGTTCTATTACAACCTTTAGCCATTCCAAGTAGCGTTGGGAGGAGGTCTTAATGGATTTTATCACAAGTTTACCCAAGTCTAACAAAAAGAGTGTCATCATGGTGGTAGTTGATAGACTTACCAAGTATGCACACTTTTGTTCATTACCTCATCATTATTAATCCAGTACAATTGCTACTGTGTTTATGGAAACGATTCAAAAGTTACATGGAAACCCAAATATTATTGTAAGTGACAGAGATCCCATTTTTACTAGAAAATTTTGGACGGAATTATTTTCTTGTCTTGGTACTGAATTATATCATAGCTCATCTTAGCATCCTCAATTTGATGGGAAAAATGAGATAGTGAACAAATATCTGGGAGGATATATTCATTGCTTTGTATATGATAAGCAAACACAATGGGTCAAGTGGTTACCTCTGGTTGAATGGTGTTATAAGACTTCCTTCCATACTGCAGCAAAAATGAACCCATTTATGGCACTTTATGGATATCATCCACCATCCATCACATCATATTGAAGAGAAAACTATAATGTTAAAGCAATGGAATATCACATTGAGCATCAACAACGAGTTCTCCAACTCTTAAAGGATAACCTCACTCTGGTGCAGAATTGAATGAAACAATAGGTAGATCAACATCGTTGTGAAATAAATTTTGGCGTAGACGACTCAATATTTTTTAAGGCTAAAAGCATACAAACAAATTTCCCTCAATAAAGATAAGAAGGATAATAAATTATCACCCAAGTGCTATGGTCCTTACAAGGTGTTTCAAAGCATTGGTACTGTGGCATACAAATTGGAGTTGTTTGAATATTCCCGAGTACAACCAGTTTTTCATGTTTCATACTTAAATAAGGTTATCGGTGACAAGCTCCTAGTTCAAACAATATTTCCAGAACTTGACGAGGAAGGAAAAATAATATTGGATCTTGAAGAAGTCATAGAAGCAAGAACTCGATAGTTATGGAATCAATCAATTTCAGAGTATCTCATTAAGTGGAATAACTTACCCGTTGAAGATTCCACTTGGGAGGATGAGAATTTTATACATAAGCATCCATAACTACTCAAGCATTGAGGAAAACATTTTTTTTGAAGGAGGGGAATGTTAGGTACTTATAATACTTGTGTAGCCTCCTTATTATTATTATTAGTGTAGCCCCCTTATTGTTATTTTTGTGCCCATGTAACCCACATTTTGTTATTGTTGTGCCCATAGAAGCCCACTATTATTAATTTTGTGCCTTTACATTATTATTTTTATGTAGGCTCTGATTATATTGTGACCCCTTATACTCCTATATATACCAAGGAGGTCTTGTCATTTCAATTATCCAAGAATTTTTCATTTATGTGATGTAAAAAGAGGTTTCCCCCTCGATGAGGCTTATTTTGAATTCATTGATCTATTCCGTCTTCTATTTTGTCATCTATTTACATAACAAAATTTGGGTTATATTTGTAAAGTGATTTTATGAATCTTTTATCATTAACTTGGGTTAGGAACTTGTTAGAGTCATGTAATTTATAGTATCACAGGGTGACTGTGTATTTCTTACTTGCAAATTTTCATATTGTACATATATTTCAATATTAAAAAAAAAAAATTTCCAAAAAAAGATAAAAAGAAACAAAAAGAAGAAGAAAAGAGGGTGTAAAAAAGGAAAAGAAAAACCCCACAAAAATTTAAATAGGTCTGAAAGTGCTGCAAATCAAAATGCCACTACTTTTTTATAAAGGTTTTTTCAATCATACAACTTAAGCATGATTGTACAATTTTGAATTTTCTGCTGATAGGTTAGAAAATGAGGATTCACCAAACTGTTTAATCTTGGCTTACTAGTAGATAGGTAGAAAAAGAAATTGGTTCAAAAACTTAATCTGGACCAATAGGAGAAATAAGAGATAGGGTTTAGGTTATAATTTCAAAATAAAAAGGTTTTAGGGTCTGCAAGTCTAAATGCACCCTAAAAAGAAGAAAAAATGTTAGATTTGTAGTTTGGGTAGGTAGATACATTGAGAAGGCTTCAAAATTCCATTTTTCCTATGGTGGAAGAAGAAAGACCAAAGCAGAGGGTACTTGCACTCAAAATATTGGAAAAAGGGTTATGTTTCGAAGTTTAGGAACTTAGAAATATTTCAAAACCATCAGCGACATTACCTTATGTATAATTTTTATCCTAAGTCCTATAAAAGCCCCGCCAAATACTAATCGCACATTGTAGATCGCAAATTCCAAAGGATAAACGTGCAAGATCATAACAAAAGTGTCGAAGTACGATTTGCGACATGGGTGGGACCCGATCGCACATTGCAAATCACAAATTTTAGCATTCACCTCCCGCTTCTCATAACAAAATTTGCAATCTTTGGGCCACGGGTGAACCCACCTTTTCCTTGCCACGTCATCCCCACTCATCGCACATCACACGTCGTTGGTCTTAACATTTAACTTCCACTACTCATTACCAAGACTTTAGATCTGCGTGCGGCCCCCACCTCCATCCTGCCATGCCACTCCCCGCACTCCGTGCATCGCAGATTTAACATTTTAATCTTCGCCACTCATAAATAAAAGCTACCGACCAGAAATTATGATATAGGTTGGGGCCCATCTTCTTGCCACGTCACATCTGCGGTAACCTTCCTGTAACTCCCCGCCATCTCTGCTCACCCCCACACATCGGATGGCCCACAACGCCTTTTAGCCTCCCTGCAGCTGCCGAACATTAACAAAGGGGGGGTTCCGAAATGGGTGGTATCCCATACCACCAATTCTGGTACGTGTCGTGCCCATGGATATTTCGCACCCTCGCCAAACCCCCCGCCCCCATTCCAATACCCATGAGGGTAATTTTGAGGTCTAAAATATGCCTCCTAAGAAAAATGTACAACCAAAATAAACTTTATAAGAACCAATAGGATTAAAGATGATGATATCAACCGTGGGGGTTGATTTACCATTTTTGGAGTAAAAAAGTAAAAAGAATAAAAAATAATAAAAAAATAAAAACACTTTTTCAACTTATCTCCCTAATTTTTTACTCAAATTTCAAGCGGGAGTACTCACTAGATGAAAAATTCAATTCCTCATCCAAGGAGTACCCGTGTTGCATACTTTCAATGGACCTTGCTATGCCAAAAATGACAAATACATGAAAAAACATGATTGCAATCACGTTTTTCATGTATTTATCATTTTTCTTGTAGAAGAGTCCATCGAAAGTATGCAACATGGGTACTCATTTGATGATGAATTAAATTATATATCCAATGAGTGTTTCCACTCGAAATTTGAGTAAACCCATAGGGAGACAAGTTAAAAATACAAGTTGAAAAATAGTTTTTTTTTTCTCTCTAAAATTTGATGATGTCATCTAATATTATTTTATTATTTCTACTATTATTTTATAATTTCCTTAAGAGGCCCATTTTAGACCCCAAAATTCCCCTAATGGTTCACTGCTCTTACTCCCTCTGAAAAGTCGTTTTTTCTATCCACCAAACCACTATGCCTTTTTACCGTTTCCTGTACCGTTCGCACCACATCTGCTCTCACCTACTTGCTTCACTCAATCACATACCCTCCTGTCAAGAAGTCGTTGTGCCATGAATTACCAGACCATTATTCAATGGGCCCGCGCCTAATCAACGACCACCAATTCGCTAGTTTAAAGCCCAAATTTGGCGTAATAGTAGGGTTCACTTTTTTTTACTGTCAATTTGTTGCAAGTTCGAAGCCGCAATGAAAATTATAGAGATTTTTCTTTGTTATTAATATTAATGCGTCATAGGTCTTGAAACCACAGTAAAATTACGTAGAGACATAGTTGAAGAAAATAATTCATCCATCAAAGAGAAGTTATCAGTCTCCGCAGTTCAACAGGAAGGTTCTTTTTCAACTATGTTCACAGTCCCTTTCCATTGTATCCTCTCCCCGGTACTGATCTGTGACAAATACCTTTCTCTGTTACCGTATTATTTCATCCCATTCTCCATTGCACAAAGAATAAACAAGCTACAGAAGACCAAAATGCCTCCAAAGCTAGATCAGTAGCCTTTTAATCCTATGTTCTACCCACAAGTGGATCTGGATCACTTGGCTTTAGTAGACAAAGACTATAATATTCATGAGACAGAGTCGTACTCTAATTTATTCGATGTCTACTATTGGCTCGAGGAAAATTTTCTCGATGCAGCTGATGACATTGGCCTATGGGAGACCCAGCTACCCCTTTACATATTTCCTAAAACCCATAATTTCCCAGAATTCATCAGAAAGTGAAAATCCTGCTATGATATGAATTATAGGACCATATTCACCCCAACAGGAGAAATTGTGTTTGCCATCAATGCCCAATTCATTCAGCAAATGATGCAAGCCCTCACTCCTGAACAAGTTGTCCCCTTCTCTTATGAAACCCTTAGGGAATTTTATCAGAAGCTTGACTTTTCCAGCAGAGCCAAAATTTTGCAACTTTTCATGGCCCCTGATGCCCCAATACCTACAAATATCCCTCCTTATCCCTCATCTATCTTTCTTTATAGGACCAAGAACATTGTAAATGTTTTATCTTATTTATTGGGGTATCACACTGATCAGTGGGTAGATGAAGCCGTGATAGGTTTTTTGTCCACTTTTTCCTCAAATGCTAAAACCACAATCCTATTCAACTATGCTCAATTTCTTGCAGAGGCCATTCATGAACAATTTTTAAAGTTTCATACAGAGGAAGTTTTCAAATACACCTCTGTGTTGGTATATATGTTTGTATATTTCCAGTCCAGAAGGTTTCAATTTCAGATGACCAAGGTAAGTGAAGGTGTCGAGCCTCAATCGGTCATCTTCTGGACCACCCTTCTATTAAAATATCAGAATAATTTTACATACAAGGACTTGTTTGTGCACCCATACATCAACACAATCAGTCGTGCAGCAGAGCCTAGGATAAGTGAAGAAATTAGGAAAACGATGCAGCTAATAGAGCAAGTGAAGACAACAGATTCGTACTTGTACCAAAATTACACAGAGATTCAAATCTATGGAAATGAGCCAGCCCCTTACAAATTTCCAAATTTCCTCTCCATGAGGGTCTTTGCACTAGAGTACATAAGGCAAATGATACATACAAATGAGCTCCACTTTGTTTCTACAAAAAAGAAGACTCAGTTCAAGATCAAGACACAAATTTGGCCTTTCATCTGTAACAATAGAGCAGCAAGAGAGGAAGTAGAGAAGATACTGAAAGAGATGGGTTTCAGCCACAGTTTCACATGGTCTTATGACCATGTAGGTGTTATCTCCAAGAAAAGGGTGGAAAACAAATCCACATCTTATGTTCACAAACACAGACCTGAAATTGAGCAGTATGCCAATCAAACAAAATGGGTGACCAACACCCTCCAAGAAGATGAAGGATAGGTGATCTTCACTTCAGGCATCCAAACCCCAACACCACAAGAAAGGAAGAGTGCAGAAGGAAAATAAGACAAGGGGAAAGAGAAAGAGAAAGAGATAGGGAGAAAGAGGCCAAGATAGGATCAGTCACCTTTGGTGACTGATATCTCTAGTAAATAATTCAAAATAAGATATAGGAAGAGGGCCAAAATTCACATGAATATTGATCAAGGAGGAGAAGTAGGGCACAAAACAATGATTCATATTGCAGACACCCCTGGGCCATCTCTAGTGGGTGGTAAAACAATGGCCTCCCGTACATATTCAACCACAATGTCTCTGCATCAATAGGCCTTGCAGACATCTACTTCCAGGCCTGCCATAGAATGCCAAGAAAAATCAGTTTATGACACATTCAAGGAAATAAAGTTGAGAAATGAGATGCTGAAGACTAACACATACATTCAATTCTGGAAGCAAACCCCAAGTTAACAAAGCATGCTATTGTCTGCCTTTGACACTGAGAAGGGAAGGATGTAGATGGAATTTATAGAATCCTTAGCCCCAAGACCCCAAGGAGCAGGAGATTACAAGGAGGAATCATTTGAGTTCAATACCAAGGATATCCATCTGATTGAACAAATGGAATTACACAAGTAGACCGGAGAGATGGTGGACTCCACCTTGACAAGTACTACTATGAGCTTGTCAAAACTTCAGGTATCTTTATCCAATGCTCAATCACAACTCAAGATGGAGAAGATATCTGCTATGGATAAATACTCAAGGATCAAGTCTCTAGAATATTTAATAGTGAAGCTTGGGTATGACCCATCCATTGTTCAGCTTGTGGAGGAGCTTTTGAAGAAGAAGAATGTTGACATAGCAGCCCTCAGGAAACAACTCAAGATGCCAGTAACAAAAAACCCCCTGGCCAAAGGCATTGAGGAAGACGAGTCACAGAAGGCAGAGTTAATGAAGTTATTTTTGGAACAATCTGCCCAAATAAAACAGATGGAGACAAAGATGGATAATATACTGAAGGAAAACGAAGAAACAGCTCGAGTGGCACTCATCCCACTAAAATTTGTCCCCGTTTCATCAATTCCATCAGCAATTCCAGCAACTGCTAGAGCATATAGTGGGACAGACCAGTTGTAAAAGGCCATGGAAAGTATGACCCTGCAGTCACAAGAGATCAAGAAATTGGAAGCACATATTGGCATACTGAGAGATCAAAAGACCGGGTCTGAAACTGCTCATGAAATAGCCAAAAAGCAGATTGAGAGGTTGGATAAGGCAGAGAAGGAATTTTCAAACAACAACATTCTAGGCCAAATGAAGTTGATAATTTGGGGCAGTATCATACAATCATTAGATAAAATTTGGCACTCCATCCACATTATTTTTTAACAGAAAGATTTGATTGACAATTGCATAGTGGCCATTGAAAAAGAAAATTGAGAATTAAAAAATATGCCAATCACAGCTCCTAAAATCACAAAATTCATGAACTCCAAAAACAACTATGAGCTTGAATAGTTGGATGTACAGGACATAACAACAACCATATTAGAAGTGGAAAAGGTCCTCACTAAGAGGAATTTAGTAAGGCAATTGGAGGAGAAGTGTCATGAATTGGACATGGCCATCAACAGATTCTTGAAAAATATTAAACCCTGGTGGCAAAAGGGTTGCCATCATTGTATGTAATTAATAACAAGCTGGTCCAAAAGGGAGATTATGTGACCAAGCTCAGATAATCAGCTAAGGATACCACCAAATTCACCAACATCAAAGTAAATGTGATCGTGAAAGTTTTATTGGACCTCTTAAGGAATGACATCTTTATTCAACATGAGTTGAAGCATGTTTTCCTCACCAAGCCCACTTTCAGTAAGTACACAGAGGTGGATGAAGTGTACCGACAGGTCATAGGTATGAGAATTCCAAGAAAGAAGGAGTGGGGAAAATTTTGCATGTACCAATATTGAAAAGGCACGACGGATACATCAACACATCCACTGATTGATTAGAAGTGCTAGCATCGCATCATCTTTAATGATCCAGCAGAGGCAGCCCAAAGTAGAGCCAGATGTCAGAATTCACCCATCGTTGCCTCTTCGCAACCATCTCAGCCACCTCCAAGCCACTTTTTGGATTCACGAAGAGCCTCCTAATTTTTTCATTCATGAAGAGCTGCTAAAATTAATTCTACAGGTGGTGCTCCGTCAGAGATTTTCTTCGTTCGGGCCTTGCATGGCCACACTTGTCTAATTTTAGTTTGATTGTAATTGATGAAGATTGTTGAAGTAGATTAGGGCAACCAACGTATTTTTTAGTTAAATACTGCTTAAATTTTCATTACCAAGGGTTGGATATTTTTAGAACCTGCATTCTAAGAACTACTATATTGGAGAACTGTAATTTTTAGCTGGACATCAATAATCAATGACCATTTATAGGATTCTTGAGCTGTTTTCAAATCGTGATTTGCTATCTCTCTGTTTTAAATGTTTTTGTTGTTTTCTTTGCTGTGAATCTGTTCATCTAATTGTAAATCACAAATTTTAGATTACGATTTGCTGTCAAAGCACCTTAATTCTATCTGCATTTACAATCTTAATGTTTTCTGCTAAAGTTTGATTAAAGAATTCTTAACTACTCTTTACTCACTACTGAACCCTACTATTTCTTTCACCTCATAATTCATACTGCTCTAGAGATCCATTTAGCACAGTTAGCTTTCCCTGTGATGCTCTTGAACGTTGATGTACCAATCCAGCCTTTGACTCCATAGCCCAATTGAATAGTCCCTGAAGATCTACCCATCCAACCAACAAAATGAATCAAAACAACCAATACTACCATCACTGTAACTATCCTAACATTAGCATCCATAATATTAAGGAAAGATTAAATCATAAACAAATAGAGCCCTCTCTAAGTCTAGGAAGGCTAGGCCCTAGATTCCAAAGCGGTTTGATGTTGTCATCTATCATTTATTCTTGCCAATATTATAAATTATATGGCCACAACAGGAACCATATCACAGTTCCACCATCTCACCTTTCCCTCTTATGTATTTTTAGCCCTAATTCTATTTCTTTCTAGTGCTATGTAATCATGATATATTTTATTATCATGGATGTGTTTACATGTTCCAACATTAAGCTCATTGGCTTTATTTACATAGGCTCTTTGGTATTAATCACAAAGACACTATGACCTCAAAACATGTAAACATAGTCATGTAAATCCCAAAGAAAATATATGGGAATGCAATCCCAACACAACTTGGTTCACCAACCTAATAATAATAAGTTTTACAAATATATAGAATGGGTAATCATGGGGGTATTACAATAACCTTCGCCCTTATTTTTCACTATCAATAGTTCATTATTTACACATATATATTCAAAAATGTTTAGCCTTAAGCTCTATTTTCTTCCAGGAATTCATTTCATGCCTTTGGTCTCCAATTGTTCTTATCAGTATGGTTATTTTTATCTTTATAATCTACCTCGGGAAAGTATTTATATTTTGACTCACCCTTATAGTTCCATCCATACACCATAGTCACCCTCTAGTCTTAGGAAGCCCCTTATTTTCACCACATATCTTCAAGTGATCAATCATTTGCGAAGGTGTTTATGAGTTACCTCTCCCTTGCCATACTTACTCTTTAGGCTCTAGAAACCCCTTCTATGGACCATGGTCCTTCGAGTGATCCATCATTTTCCATGGTGTTCCTATGCAAGGAGAGTGCTAAATGCATACCATACATCCAATAGAAATTATTATGCAGTAATCCATGGAAATCATAGGGTGTAGTGTCATCATTGTGTCCTTATTCTAAATCTTCTTTACCTTCAACCATATATGGTTAGAATTTTTTCCATCTTACAAATTTTCAATGCGGTCCTTTAATACTAACTACTTCAACATGCAACACCTTTCTTTCACTTGACCAACAAATCCTAAAATATACTCACATGAATGATTTAGTGATCAATTGATCATTTCAGGTATTAGCAAGAACATTTTCATATGCATTTTTTATATTAATGCATTCACTTATGAGATTAATAATGCTTGTAACTATATTCATGAATGTGTCAGCATACCTATCTATATGTTTATCATTTGCACATTGAATATTCATGCATAACTATTCATTGCATCCTTGCATTTTTTTTTTCTTTTCAGCATACCATTTCAGAACTATGCATCTCAACATGGTGAATTTGGAAGGTATAGCTAGCACTCTAACACCTCATCAACACACTTCCATATTACTTTTACAATTATTTGGATTCCTTCCTTTTCAACCCAAACACAACATCGAGGGCTATTTTCCCTTGGTGCTTTTTAGTGTTGGAAAAAATGTTGTAGCGCAAAATATCAATTAAAAGTAGCGACATCATTGGATATTCGTGTAGTGATATAGAATTTCCATATCCATCTTCCTATGTATTAATACATGGTTAAATTTATTGATATTCATTTCCTTGCTACACACATCAGCCATGGGAAATCAAGTATTCATGCATACAATACCATTTTATATCACTCATCAGTAGGCCATAAAATTGTATACTTCATATTAGAAGCCTTGGACCAATACTCATGGTCTTATGTACACAATGAAAGCATGGCATCTCCCCCATGCACATATTATTTTAATTCGGTATCATATCACATGTACTGATATCTTATTTCCTTGACCATTTCCCTCTTGGTATCCATACAATATATCCATTCAAGTGAAAACATAACATCAAATTTATAACTCAACCTTAAGGAATTATTACACAATTCCTTCAACTTACTATTCATTATAGCATGCATTATATCTATACTTACATGGAAGCCATAATCATTTATAGTTATTTTATGCTTTCTCAAGGATTCCACATGTCTTCTTCTTTATTATTCCTTGATAAGTATTCTCTTGGCATTTTCCTCGAGAATCGTTTCAATGGTTGGAGGAACATGTTGATCTCTTTTCCTATTAGGGACTAGATTCAACCTCATAGGGACTTATCAAAGTACCCTATACATTTTTATAGAGGTGGTACTCCTCTTTTCATTCACATAGATGTTCAAAATAAATCAAAACATAGAAATTTAATCATTCCGCACATTCACATGTGAGTGGACTAGATGGTTTTTTAAAAGAAAGAAAATGTATAAATAAATAGCATCTCACTGATTCATTCCAAAGTACATATCCCTTCATTCATTATCAAGAAAACATACTTGAAGACAAGTCGTAGACATATAATAAAGAAATGGCTCGAAATTTTGAATAACTCTAAAATTACTTCATTCGTTCAAAGATCATAAAGAGTCATAAGAGAGAATTCATGATATTTCACTACTTATTTAAAAGTTAAGAAACCACAAATGACATGCACTCTCGAAAATAGCTCTCTATGAGAGTCAAAAATAATATTAGAGACTTTAAATTTTAATAGAGTAAGTGCCTAAATAACTTTCCAAAATCATAATACATAAACATAAATGTAAATGCATTCTTCCCTAATGGGTTGGGATTGGGATCCCATGAACCAATTAATAAGTAGTAACCTAGAAGAAAAAAAACTACATTTAGGAATTGGCTTTATAAATATGTAAGGTAATTCGGAAACCTATATGATCAAATATCGGGAAGAGAGAAAGGGAATTGCTACAAAAAGAATAGAGAACACACACAAAATTGTAAAAGGATCGACTAGTGGAATGGATCCTCTCTATTTGCAACGTCTATTGTTGGAGTATAAATTATCTTTATGTGTTTTTTTAAGATAAACCTTGAGGTAGTTATTTTGGATTAAAAAAATCATTTTAAGATTTCCTAAGCCATTCTTCAATGTACTCAAGTTCATCAGTGGTATAGTTATATCTTTCTTAACTCTTAGTGCAAATATTTCCTCTTCTATTTCATTTGATTCTGACCATAGTTCTTCAATAATTGAGATTTGGTCTTCATTTTCATTAATGAAATTAACCAACCACTTCTTGATCTCATCCTCCAAAAAATCACTCAAGTTATAAAATTCAAATTCATTACCCCATGATGTTAACATGACATCCATATCTTCTTGCAATATATCCTTTGGAATTAACATGGAATCTCTAATCATTCTTGGCCCTTGTGGCTCTTTGATAAATTTTATATCATAGAAGAAATTATTACTTCTATAGTCCCTAACATTTACACATTCATCAACAATATCATATAGAATTTTTATCCTCGCATACCATCTAGCTTTGACTTGTTTGATCCACTTATTGGAAGCCCTTATTAGTTATTTTGTAGATCACTAAGAGTAACAATCTTATTAATAAATGACATCAAATCCTTATCAGTGAAATTCTAATTATGCTTTAAATTATTTTTCAAATATTCTTTAAAAAAAAAAAAAATCTTTGAGACAAATTTCTTAAATATAAAAGCAATTCTCATGTTTCCTCAATAATACCCAGTCACTTATTGAAATTTACTATGAAATAGGTCCTAATACCATTTAATAAATTTGTTGTTTTCTTAACTTTATGGGGTGTGTCAAGTGTAGTTATCAATGTAGTTTATGTGGTTTTAATAGCCAAAAGGACCATAAAAAAGGGTCTAGGACCAAGAGCTTCTTCAAACTCATTAATATTTCTATTCAATCTCATTTTTTCAATTTATTTCTCAGTATTAGAGTGAGAAAGTGCATCCCCTATAGTCATGTGAAATTTTAGAAGTCTAGAAGGTCCTACTCCTGAGACATTGACCTTTGACTTCCACCTCTTAGTAACCTTCTTTTATGTGCACCTTTTCAATCTGTAATTTCTTACCAACCTTATCATAACGGGTATTGTGCATTGCTAAAAAAAAATCCTCAAAATTATTTGATTCTTTAATAGCTAACTCTTCTACTATATTCTGAATCTCAGCTAAATGTAGTGCTACCCATTTTAGTGTTGAAAATATCTAACACAACTATAATACCATGTAGAAATTATATCAATGGATTCAATCCGATCATGTAATGTACTAAAACAAGATATTGAATCCTTCTACAGTATTTGTAGAATATAAGACATGATCACTCAATCACATGCAAGTAAGAGAAAGGAAATTATCAATTACACAAAACAAGATGTTCTTGGGGAAAGCACCTCATCAAAACCTCTCTATCATATATTGTACATAGTCAAATAATCATGAAAAAATAAAATGATTTCTCACACCGAGAAAATCATGCACTATCCTGACTATCTCACTCTGATCCTGCTCAAAACTGTCTAGAAATTCTTAGGAAAAAATTACCAACACCTAGCCAATTCTCAGCTCATCTTTGCTCACGAATCCCTAGGAAATTAATCCATATTAAATAAGATAATAAACATTCCTTGATTGTGCAATCCCTGTGGAGCCTTCCTCTGACTTTATAACTGCACCTAGGCATTTTTCCAAAAATACAACTGATAGTTTAATTGTCTTAAACCTTTGTCTCAACTGGGTTATCATTAGAATTAACAAGAATGCAAATATTAATAGTGAATCATCTATTACTTGGTACATCACTACTTGTGAATTAAATCTATTTTAATTCACTTGATCTTCCACTAGCTCATCAATCAGTTAGAACTAGTTAAATTGATTTTAACTCAATTAATGTGAGTTAACTGATCACACTCACACCACACTAGTGCTACAACTGTAGCTAGAACCTGTTAAAAATAGAATCACTCTACATGCCTATTCTTTGACCCTCAAATCGAAATTATTGAGCTAACTAATTCTATCATACTTAGTTAAATATTACAAGTTGTTATGAGATAAGATTACAATTAATTTTCCAATTTATTTAAAACTGGTTGCACACTAATGTGTCACTAGGATCCATTACTGTGTGACCTGTGATCCCACACTAGTGTGTGTGCATTTTCATGTTGTTTCTGGATGCCAATTTCACTGTTTCTTGTTGCAAATTTCAACACTCCCTATCCACAAGAAAGGAATCAATCTGTCCTGATCCGATACCTTTGGAATGTTCTACACGCAACACTGCTCTAGTGTTGTTCACACATGAAACTCTCCTGAAATTGAATAGCATCCAAACATCTGAATCAGTATAATGCATTCGTCATCAGAGTCTTCTGAGTGAAGCTGGTTATTGCAGATGTCTGTTAGACTCGTTGTGTTGTTGATATCTGCATATGTGATTTCTGCACTGTTTCCAACTTTCATATGCACTCCAGTATTTGACACTTGTCACTCTGATTTATGTCTTCTTGACATTTGACTGCATCAATCTAACTGATCCTTCCTGATACTACTTTATTGTGGGATCTTCGTAGCCAGATTCGATCCATGAGACACACCATCTCAATTAACGTTGCCAAAATTTCTTCTTGGGATTAATTCTGCACCTCGCCCGACCTCACATCTAGAGGTATAGCTACATGTACTCCCTCTTCTCATCTGGCTCAAAATTTACACCTCCTGGAGGTCTCTGCTTGAGTCGACTCTTCCATTCTGTCCCCTCTCTGCTTCTCCAATTGTGGATGCTCCAAAAACTTATGATACTGCTTCTAAGGTTGCATTTTGAGAGATAATTTCTCCCTCTCAACCACCAAGTAATTAACCATTGCTTTGGTCCTCAAAGCCTTGAATGTATCCTCAACCTCAAGAGCATACATGTTCTTGACTCTTGAACCGATCTACTTTACATGTTCTGTGGCTATGTGTTTAAGGAACACCTTTCCTTTTCTAAACATCACTTCATGATCCAGATTTATGCAGGAACGCAATAGAATACACATATAACCATAAGAATAGAGATACAACAGAAATAATGCTTCATTTTATTAATAAAAGAATGATTGAAATAAGCTTACAAACATAATGGAAACAAGCTAGGGCACTGGTAGCGTATCTCTGAGAAGAGATGTGGCATACACAGGCCTCTGAACTATGTTACATTGAGGCTCAAAGGCCTATTACAGACATAATGGAAATAGATGAGCTAGGGTACTGGCAGCGTATCTCTGAGAAGAGATGTGACAACTATAAGCCCCTTAACTGTGTTACAATAAGGCTCGAAGGCTTATTTATTTTTGAGAAACAATGTAAAATCCAAAATGTCCAAAAACCTAACCCTAGGAGATGAAGCGCCAAAACTGTGGGCCCCGTTTGGGTAAATTAGTGTTTCAACTTCCCAGGGACGTAACTTTGGCATCTGATCTTCATTTGACGCACTCAATAGCTCATTAGAAAGATTTTTTCGAGGAATACAACTTTTGGTGTGAGAAACATGGGTCTATGAACCCATGTTGCTCTTGGTTTTCCCAAAAAACGTCGTTTAGGGCCCCAAAACAGCTCCGGAAGTTCAGGACTCGAAAAGATGATAAATATTGTAAGTTGTGCTGAAACTTAAAAATGGAAAGAACTGATGGCGGGGGTTCAAATGGAATAGGTGGGTGGCCATCAATATCCACTTGGATCATTAATGCCCCAAAATGGCTTCTGGCGTGCACGACCTGAAAACCTGCTAAAAAATAATAAGCTGCTGGAAGTGAAAAACTGCAAGAATTGATGTTGCGGGTCCAAATGGAATAGGTGGGTGTCCACCAATATCCACCTGGATCACTTCATAACCACTATGTTCCAGTACCTCTATAGAGACAAGGTTCTTCCTTAGGCCTAGAACATACAAAACATCCACTAGTTTGAGAGGGGAGCCAGACTCCCTCTAAAAGGTAAATGTACCTATGTCGGTAGCGCTATACCTCTGGTCATCTCCAAACTCTATGTTCTGCTAGAGGTCCTTATCCTCCAAGTCACTGAAGAGATCTCTATTCCCCGTCATATGGAATGATGCACCGCTGTCTAGATACCACATGCATCCCATTACATTGTTGGCCATGCATGCAATGAGAGTAAAATCAAGCTCAAACTATGAAGCCAATGCTTCACTCGCTGCAACTGCAAGCTCCTTCTTGCTTGCCTTCTTCTATGGACAATTTAAAGCATAGTTCCCATGCTCATGACAGTGAAAACATCCGATCTTGGACAAGTCACTCTTTCCCTCTTTGCCTTGGGAATTCTTTCCCTTGGCTTTCTTTTCTTTTCTGACTCGCACACATTGTAATTGTCCCGCCGTCGCAAAATTTTCTAAAAAGGAGTTGATTTTAAATCAACGATATCTCCCTCATCTGAGCTCCGATTTGACCGAATTTTTGTTTCAATTTGGGTATTTTTTCGCAATGAATCCAAATATGCTATTTTTTAAAATTTTACATCAATTTTTCATATATTCTCAAAAAAATCGCTACCCAAACAATTCCTGCTCTGATACCATGTAGAAAATATCTAACACATCTATAATACCATGTAGAAATTATATCAATGGATTCAATCTGATCATGTAATGTACTAAAACAAGATACTGAATCCTTCTAAAATATTTGTGAAATATAAGACATGATTTATGAATCACATACAAGTAAGAGAAAGGAAATTATCAATCACACAACACAAGATGTTCTTGGGGAAATCACCTCCTCAAAACCCCTCTATCATATATTTTACATATTCAAATAATCATGAAACAATACAATGCTTTCTCACACGAAGAAAATCTTACACTATCTCGACTGTCTCACTTTAATCCTGCTCAAAACTCTCTAGCAATTCTTAGGAAAAATTGACCAACACTTAGCCAGTTCTCATCCCCTCCTTAGCCCACCCTTTCTCACGAAATCCATAGGAAATTAATCCATATTAAATAGGATAATAAACCTTCCTTGACTACGTAATCCCTATGGAGCCTTCCTCTAACTTTATAACTGCACCTGGGCAGTTTGCCAAAAATACAACTGATAGTTTACTGGTCTTAAACCTTTGTCTCAACTGGGTTGTCATCAGAATTGACATGCATGCAGCTATTAATAGTGAATCATCAGTTTCACTACTTGTGAATTAAATCTATTTTAATTCACTTGATCTTCCACTAGCTCACCAATCAGTTAGAACTAGTTAAACTTATTTTAACTCAATTAATGTGAGTTAACTGATCATACTCACACCACTAGTGCTACAACTGCAACTGGACCCTGTTAATAATATAATCACTCTGCATGCCTATCATTTTACCCTCAACTCGAAATTCTTGAGCTAACGAAGTCTATCACACTTAGTTAACTATTACAAGTTGTTATGAGATAAGATTACAATTAATTTTCCAATTTATTTAAAAATTGGTTGCACACTAATATGTCGCTAGGATCCATCACTGTGTGACCTGTGATCCCACACTAGTGTGTGTGAATTTTCATGTTGTTTATGGATTCCAATTTCATTGTTTCTTGTTGCAAATTTCAACATTTGGAATTGAAGAACTATTTACTTCCATATCATTGGGTCCTTCTACATGTGATGGTCACTTTTTACTTAAACTTTTACTCTTTGATAATGTAACAATATGTAATTTTTCCAAGCTAGAATGAGGTGGTGGTTATTCTCCATCATCTCGACCTAATCATTCTTCATTACTATCTCCATGTTTCATAGGTGTTTCTTGTCTCTTTTGAGCTAAGGAGGAACTCCATTGGGTGTTTGGGGATGAAGAGGGTTGTGCATATTTAGGATTCTTCCCTCTTTTCTTGGTTTTTCCTTTTGAATTAATGCTCACTTTATTCACTAAACCATCATTATGTGCCATTGTTTACTTTTAGTTTTACATTCCTAATTTATTTTCTTTGCTTCTTTCTACAATTTTGGTGAACAAATTATAGTATCACACTAATGCTAACTGTCTTAAAAATAGGCCCTTAAAATAAAATCCTACTGTAGATGCAAACTCACTCAAGTTAAAAGGCTTTAATTTTTCAAACTATTTTTATAGATGTGAAGAATTATTAATCATAAAATTTCTAATATTAAATGGGAATGAAATGAATTGTTTCTTCATTTTCTTGTCAAATAGAATTGAACATAAACAATATTGTCTACAAACTTCAACAAAATATTCAACAAGAACAAATGTGGGAATTAATAACAGTTTATCTTCATAATCATACAACCCTATATATGTGGATGTCCTTTTCTACATGCACTCCTGTCCATTTTAGGAATTCATTTTCTTCTAAAATTTTATGCTCTTTGGATCATTCCTTATTAGCATGTACCTAAACTCTTTAAAAATTTGGTCCTAGACAAGGAAGAAGTGAAATTGAGCCTTGTGTCTCCATAGAACATGGTACAAAAATTGTACTAGTTGTACTTAAGGTTTCATGTTACTCTTGTGGGGTAATATGTTGATTAAATTACAATAGATTATGGCCATCACTAGGTATTACATCATGAAGAACATATGGGTCTTAACATAATTTTCCAATTGGAAAGAAATCTCATTGGAGATAACTTGTGCCCAGTTGAAGATAATATATTTTCTAAAATAAAAATGCAATATATAAAAAATTGATCTAGGTACATTAGAAATTGATTCATATCCCTTAATGTGGGAAAAAACTAAGAAAAATATATATACAACTCTACTAGTAGTGAAATATCAATGAGAGAAAGGTCGGTTGGAACATTGCAGTATGGAACATGAAGTCTTGAATAACATTAATTCCACCACATTGAGATTCTATGAAGGGCATCAACCTCAAGCACTTTGAGTTGCCTATTTCGGTCACTACAAGGAAAAGACCCTCTAGCGGAGGTTATAAATGAGGTTTTTAGTGTTATAAAATTGGCCAAAATTGTCAAAAAAACATTTGCTACAACATCCGTTTTTGGTAACGGAAGTTTTGGCGGAGCTTTTAACGGAATTTCAACACAACTAAAAAACCTGGGCGACCGGAGGTTATTACAGATGTTTTTTTCATCGGTGCACTACTAAGGTGTCAATGCACCAGTGTGTGTCATATAAATGGTTGGCTTGGGGTGGTCGAAGGTGCATGCATTGGGCTGTAAAGGTCTAAAACCGCATCGGGCACATTGTAGGTGATACAACACACGGGACCATTCTAATTGGTATTGGAATTTTTTCGGTGCCCATATGCCGTATCAACGCACTGGTACATATTCTTATAGAAGCGTACCAATGCTCAGTATCAGACAAACACACCAATTTTTTTAATTATTACTGGGATTTGTGTGGTTCCCATATGTCGTATCAACACACCGGTACGTAGTCTTATAGAAGCACACTGGTGCACAATATCAGACAAATGCTTCGATTTTTCTAATTCATATTGGTATTTGTGCGGTGCTAATATGTCGTACAAATGCGCCGGTGCGTAGTCTCACATAAACGCATCGGTGCACAGTATCGCACAAATGCACCGAGATTTATAATTGGTATTGGTATTTGTGTGGTGCCCATAGGTTGTAGAAATGCACCGGTGCGATGTATCATACAAACACACCAGTGTACAGTAACTGGCACACACAGATGTTCTTTTTGTATTTTTTAGAAACATCGACTGGTGACAGTGTAATTATTGTGATTTTTTTAAATTCATTATTCATCAAAAGTCGACACATCTTATAAAAGTATTCATATTAATTAAATTTTTATTAATGCATTTGAATGTGATGTTTGGATTAATTTGCTATATCATATCATAATTATTGTGATTTTTTTAAATTCATTATTCATCAAAAGATGACACATATCTTATAACACTATTCAAATCAATTAAATTTTTATTAGTGCATTTGAATGTGATGTTTGGATTAATTTGTTATATCATATCATGAGATTTCACATCTCTTAATTATAATATTTAATCATCCATACATTTAATCAGTGGTGTTACATTTCACAACGACAATGGAGAATGCAATAGAATAAATTAAAACATATTTTATTTTATATATATATATATATATATATATATATATATATATAAGACAGTCTTTTTCATACAAAATGGGACAGGTATTGGTATCCCTTTGTCTTTCAACTGGGACACTATGTCCATTACATTAAACAAAATGTATGATTTCACAGACAAATATTTCAAAAACTACAATGTCTTTCTTTGATATCCAAACATAATGATCATCATTCTTCACTTGAACTGCTATCACTACTCGATCTACTTCCATGAAGAAGTTGATTGTTTTCTTCTTCTTCACCTTCCATCTACAAACACAAAAATAAACTGTAATGAGTGTATATACATTTGTGAGAATAATGAAAATTGCAATATTAAATAATATACATCAATGTACATCGAAAATAAATGGTGTACCATAGCAACAATTGACTCATGAACTATACACATTCTTTGAAAACCATGTAGTATGCCATCTTTCAATATTTCATCTGTTGGCACTGTTCCATACTTTGTTTCCTACAAGTTGTATACCCAATAACAAATCATATATTTAATATAAGAGATTTTTTTGTTCTATTAATTATAAACGGAGTTAAGTAAAACAAGATCGATAGATGCTTACAAATTCCACAATTAATTTCTAATATGCCAACATATACTCACAACCCATATTTAACCCAATGTCAATCAATTCGTCTGATGGTTCTTCTTTGTATGTTAGCACATGTTTGAAGACATTCAATGATGATTTTTGTAAAACAACTTAAAATATACAAAAATGAAATCTAGTTAAGTTGTTATAAGGAAATAACAATTACTCACAAACTTAGATATTAACCCTTTTCTTCCTTGACATCCTCTTTTATGTGTTGAATGGATTCCATTTTCTTTTCTTTTCTACAAGAAAATACTTGAAAATTAATATTTAATGTTAAATCGTTTATTTATTGTACCTAATGATCGAAAAATTCAATGATTACATATCACATTTGAAGCACATTGTTGTTGATATGGCTCCTCCTACGATGAATTTTTTTCCATTTCTTTAACCATCTCCTTGTACACCTTTTTGGACATTCCTACTGGAATATTTCTGATATCAGCTCGTTCATCTTTTGAGATTTTCATAACCTTCCTGAAAATGTAACATGACAATAAACTATTTAATTTTTGAATTGATATATGAAAAGTAAATATAACAAAAGTGATATTTATAAATAATTCTAGAAAAACTTTTAAAGGAATATTATTTTTTCATTCCTTCTTTTATGTTGTTGTACGCTTTTTCTATTAAAAGTATAACATGTCTCATTAACAAATTCTCTGGAAACTCTTCCTGTAGTTTAGATAAAATTTGGTTCTTGGAATCATTGGATTGATTTTTTTATTGTAAGTGGAAGGAACATCTATACATTTGTTCCAATAGATCCCTCAAACTTTTGTAAAAAATTTTCCCCCTTTCGTTAACCTCCAACACCACTTCAGATGAGCTAAGGAGAAATTCATTTTCATTTGCATGTTTTATTTTTTTTCTTTTCTTAGAACAACATTCCTTTTCTGAGTTGTTGGTCCCTGTAGAACATTAAACAGATGTGAATTAATAGACTGTTTGAAACATGTTATCTAATAATTTTAAGTATATTATTAATGAAAAATAAAAAAAGAAACTCATATTGGATCAATAGTATTTTTTCATTCACCTGATTCATCCTTTTGCAATTTTTCCATCAAGCTTTTACGCTCTTCGAGAGGCTAGATCAGAAATAATCTTATCGAGCTTCATCATTTTTTGGCTCTGCATGATACACAGTAAAAAATACATATTAGTTAAACTTACATATAGTTCAAAAATAATATTTTTTGTAAAGGATTTTTTTCTTTTCTTGATGTGTTATCAGTATTTTTGTTACTTGATCTCTTTTCAGCCATTTCTTTATCAATATGAAACCTGTACCATATCATTCATTAATATATTTTATAAATAAATTGTCAACTTTTCAGGTGAAAAAAAAATATCAAGAAACCGATGCGCTTTTCATTGTGTACGCACCGACGTCGGTGCATCATGGTCTTATAAACGCACCGCCCAAACATTATAAAACACTGTATGGTTCTCTATGTCAACAAGGAGCACTATTGCATTACATGTTAACCACCACACCGACTAACATGGAAAACAATAAAAATCATCTAGTGTTAGTTTTTGTAGCACATGGTGTTGTGGACGGGGTGGTGCGGACTATTCTTATAAACGCCCTGCGTAAACAAGGGACCACCGTACGATGCTCTCTGTCAACTAGGAGACACGGCACGTTATATGTTACATGGTGCATCGATTAACACAAAATAAAAAAATGTTTTTTCCAAACAGTGCGTGACTGGTGCGCTATAATGAAATAGCGCACCGGTGCCCTATTTTACATATGGCGCATGGATTAAAAAAATTGTTTTTATTTTTTTTATCAAATAGTACGTGCGCGGTGTGTTGGAATAAGCCAGTGCACCGGTGAGCTAGGTTACGCAGGGCGCACCGATCTAAAAAATTATGTTTTTTTTTAAATTCACGCAAGGGCCGACATGGATTTGGATCCGACTGTGCAAGTCGTCTTGTGGGTTGGATGTCATAGGCCTATATATATAGTAATACAAACCCTATAAATCTAAAATGAAAAGCCCTAATTCTGAAATCATAGAAACGAGAAGATGCAAGGGCAGAAACAAAGAGAATGAAGGGTTTAGGGTAAAAATCGATTTTTTTTCTTTTCTAAAAATGAACAACAAATTGAAATTTTTTACGTACCCCGTCAAAAATACTGTAGAAAATGTAAAAAAACAACAATAAAATTTAATCACGAGATCGTTTGAAATTTTATGCTAAAAGGTTTGAATCATTAGAGGTTTGGAATTCTAATTGTCTGAATACTTCTGTTTGAAATTATTTCGTTGCTCCACAGTGCTCTCGTGCTCTCTTGCTCTAGGTATGTCTCCTGCAAATCTCTGGATGAGAATTTTTGCAAAAATAATGAAATAATGAAAAGTGTTCAGTATTTAAAGAATTTTTTTATGAAATTAGATTTTCGAAAATATTTTTCCACCCATTTTTCAATTTACAGTTTTTTTTCACTTTAAAAAAATAAATTTTCATTTTTTTTATTTGCGGCTTTTCGTCACCGGCACATCAATTAATAACACCGCACCAGTGCATAGTAACTAAAATAGCACCTGTGTGGCTATCTGTACATAAGCACTGATAACAATAAGTCCATTTTTAAGGCACCAAAATTACTTTTAGGTGTGTGCGCTAAAATTTATTTTTGATTTTGCTCAAATGCAGGGGAAAATATCATAACTATATCAAATGGAAAATTCTTCAAAATCCAACTCGTTCCATAATATTTCTCAAATTCCATCGTAGAGTTCTCCCTATCCATCTCGAGACGTAATATTTACTTCATATTTTGTTTATATTTTCATTATCTAATTAAGTTTATGTTTTTTATCCATGTCAATCAGCTTAATAAAATTTATAATGTATACAAATTTGTAGGTTCATGCAGATTCAGAATCGAGTTCAGATGTAAAAAATAATCAAACAGCTCCAAAACATCAGAAGCTCTTATCAGGAGCAGCATACTGCAAGGTGCATTTGGTATATGAAAATAGGCAGCCGATTCACTCTGCCAATTGTAACAATATTGCATCTTCTAGCCACAATCTTGGGACAATGATGGTAAAAACAATTGTTTGGTATATTAATGTAATTATTTCAATGTCAAACAAACTAATCATGCATCGTCAACATTCTTACTAATTGATGTCATAAATTTTGTACTAATCATGTTCAAATATATTTTTTGAAATTATTAGGAATTTACTGATGATGACCGACCTACCTACCATCTTCCGTTTCACCCCACAACAATGTCAAATCGAGAGAAGGTTGAATTAAGAGAAAAAGTCAGAGAGGAACAATACCAAGAATGGTTGAATCAACCACCGATTCAATTCCCGCTACGTCCAGATTCACCAATTAGGAATGACAAGAGCAATAGTAGTTCTTCACAAGCTAGAAATGGAGGCAATCAAATAGAGGTTGGTATGGATGATTACTTAAGGGATCTGCCATGGAGACAATGTTGTTAGATGCATTCCAAAACGATGATCAGCTAGGGGATGATGCTCATATTGCGCACACCTTTTTCGAAAGCCTTAAATTTGCTTCCACCACCCCTCTCTTTGGACCTGGCAGTCAGTCAAATTCTACCCAGTTGGGGACAACGATGTTACTGTACAACTTGAAAGAAAAGTTTGGCTTTTCAAATGCATGTTTCTTGGAAATTTTGAGGTAAGTTACCATAAAGTCCTCCCTTATATAAATTTAAGAATATAATCACACAATTAACATTACAAATGGTCAATTTTATGAACGTTAATAATTATATCGGCATTAAGGTACATTTAATATTTTCCATGATCACCAACTACATGTTATTCAAAGATAAGGTTCTTCCGAGTGACTGTGAAGAGGCAAAGAAATTGTTGAAAATGTTGGGTGTTGAGTACATATCATATCATGCATGTCCAAATGATTGTATTCTATATAGAGGAGAATATACAGACAAAGAGATATGTCTGAAATGTGGGCATGACAGGTATGATAAATAAAAAAATAAGGGTAAATCACGTGGTCCTCCTTTTAAGATATTGAGGCACATGCCTATAATCCCAAGGATTCAAAGGCTCTTTAATTGCAAAGAATTATCTATGTTACAGGGATGGAATGCCTCACACAGAAGTGAGTTGGGAGTTATGCAAATCCCAACTGATTCAGTAGCCATGAAGCATATAGAGGATACATGGCCCAAAAAATTCAAGGATGAAGTATGAAGTCTACGACTTAACATAGCCACAGATGGCGTCAACCCATATTCCCTCCAGAACACCAACTATTCTCTTTGGCCTGTAGTAGTGATCAATCACAATATCCCCCCATGGTTGTCCGTGAAGAATGAACATCTTATGTTGGCTCTCATAGTCCCTAGTAGAAGACAAGTGAATAATATGGATGTCTACTTACAACCATTGGTAGATGAATTGAAGGAATTATGGGATGGGATAAATGTATACGATGTATCAATACCCATCACAGTAGAGAGGATTTTTATGTTGTATGGCATATGTGCTTACATGACATATGATTATCCAGGCTCAGGAGTTTGCTCTGGTAAATTACATGTTTATTGATTTGTTTATATATGTAACAATATTCTTTCACATATTAGTTATTTAATTCGTTGTAATTGTTCTGATCTTCATGATATTCTTTAACATGCCATGCATATAAATTGTATAAAATAATCTTGCAGTTCTTGTAACAAAAGGGTATTTTGGATGTAAATGTTGTGGACCTTCTCTGAAAGCTAGATGGTCCAAGGACCTACAAAATCCAGTGTATGATTGCTCCAGGGTATTCCTCCCATAAGAACACCCTTACAAAAGAGCAACATCTGCTTTCAACGGTAAACGCGAGAGAACCCAAAGGCTTCCAATAAAGACACCAGTTGAATGGCTTAGATCATATGAGGGAGATAAGGAGAAGCAGTTCATAGAAATGTTCGATTAAAATGGGGAGCCTATGTTCGATGATCCAGAATTCTTCAACACCTATGTTGAGAAATTTCCCATTGGGATGAAAATGAAATCTATATTTTATAACCTCCCATATTGGGAGCATCTTAAGATTACCCACTTATTAGATCCCATGCATATATTTAAAAATGTTTCATCTTCTTTATGGAGGCACATATCATTGAAATAAAGTGACACATTGGTTGTTAGGAAAGATCTTATTACTTCAAAAACTAAAAATAACCATTGGCCAAGACGACTAGAAAGTACAGGATCAGAGGGAGGCATTGGTCCCTCTAATTCATGTTATTTCAAAGAAGGTGATGTCCCATGGATTTTTAAAAAATATGATATTTCTTTGGAAAAGGAAGTTATGATGGGTGTGAGGGTGCCATCTTCATATGGGTCTTCGGCATTGCTTCATCGTGGATGACCATTGTCGGGGTTGAAATCGCATGACCATTTGAATCTTCTAAGGGTACGCATAATGTCAAAAGCATGATTTTATTATTTGTTATATTAATAAATTTTATCCCATGCAAGGATCATAAAACATAACTAATTTTGTATATTATTACACGTTTTTATAACTTTGCAGTGTCATTATCCTTTGTTCGTGTGTGGGTGTGTGAAACATGAATTCCCTCAAGACCTAGGATGTGCCATATTAAATTATCTACATTTGTGCATTGGATCATGTCAAAGGAGATTCATGTGGCTAGCATTCCACGATGGCGTCAAGAGATAGTTGAGGTTTTTTGTATGTTTGAGAAGGAACTGGCGACAAGTTTTATGGACTCGCAGGTTCATCTTCTAATCCACCTAGTACATGAGGTTGAATCAATTGGGGTGGTTTCTTGTCATTGGATGTTCTTCTTAGAGAGGTACATGAAGAAATTGAAAGGTTTTGTTCGACAAAGGGAAAAACTCGAGGGGTCTATAGCAGAGGGGTACATATTGTATGATTCTTTCTATTATGCTAGTGATTACATCAAGCATATCGACAACAGACCAGGTGCGGTGATTTGGGATGATGAAAGGGATGAAGACAAAAGAGAAGGGAATTTGCTCCAAACGAATGGAAAAAAGTGCTTGATAAAGAGTAAGCGAATTATAATTTTTCAAATTTACAAAAAGTAAATATTCATGTTGAACTTCGATATAATGCATATTTTGATCTCTGTGTACTATATAATGTCGGTTTGATTTCATCAGCAAATGCAGAAATTGAAGCAATCAATAAATTCGTTCTTTACAATTCCGAACCGACACAACCATGGGTCGCATTTTATGAAAAAAAGAGGATGAAATGGGATAGTGATAGGAAATAATTAATATGGTTGAATGGTAGAAGAGTGTATTATGTCGATCATTTAAAAGAAAATATGCCAAAAATATGACCCAACAGTTGGGTTGCTGACCAATTCAGAGAGAAATACGGTGCAACCGGTCATTACCTGCGTGCTGAATAGGATGCGCTAAGCATAGGGATTGGATGCATCAACTCGGTAGTAATATATTTAATTTATATGTACATTTGAAACTTAATAATGCACCTTTAAAATGTAATTACATCTATATTTCATATTTTAATTGTTGGGTTATTATAAGACACATGACACTATGATTTTTTAACTTTTTTATAGGTGCATTTGTTCCCAGTTATGTGGGCATATGGACACCATTTTCACACAGACAATGACAATGATGGAAACATCACATAAGATTGTGGAGTGGAAGTCGAGCTCGATCAATCTAGTTGATCTAGCCACCATGATCAAAACCTAGTACGAGGGACGTTAGGTTACGTCAGAAAGATACAAGAGATCATTGAAGTCGATTTATCTTCTTTCCAATGTGCTATTTTTAGGTGAAAGTGGTGGGACACCTTTGATCGGAATAATGTAAAGGAAGATCGCGATAGTAGGCTGATATTGATCAACTCTAGAAAGATGTGGGATGAAGCTAAGGAGCCCTATGTTTTCCCCAAACACTACAACCAGGTGCTTTTTTACCCAGATGTGTTGGATAGGGATTGGTGGTTCGTATTGAGACATGACCCTAGATCAAAACATATTTTTGAGAAAAGTAGTGTTATCATGCCATGCGAACTGGAAAATAATGAGGGTGATCATGAGAACCGAGAGTGATATGGTACATGTGTTATTTCATCAATATTTATACTTTTTAAGATAGGTTTTTATAAAGAAGAGGACTTAACTACCTTATAACTTTTACGCTGACTCTTGTTTTCGAAACATTATAATATGTATTTTGAATTAATTGGTAATTTTCATTGTGTTAATGCTAAAATCAATATTTCACTTGATAATTTGCAATTATGTTGATCTCAAAAACAATGGTGTACTATATAAAGTTCTTTTTTTTGTATGTAAGATCATAATAAAATAATGATAATTCTAAAGTACATGAATTTATTTGTATTATTTTCTAAACTTTATTATGTTACAAAAATACATATTATTCTAGATTTCTTATTTTACAATTATTTAAAATTTTACAAATTTACAAATTTAAAAAATTTTAGTAAAATCATTTCACATTAATACAATTAAAATTTTACAAATATTTTACATACAATTAGAATTAGAATTACAATTTAGAATTTTACATACAATTACAATTACAATTTTAGAATTTTACATAAAATTTACAATTACAATTACAATTTTACATAAAATTTACAATTACAATTACAAATTTTAAATTTACATATATACACCATTACAATTACAATTCAATTTTACAAATTTACATATACCATTACAATTACAATTTACAATTATATTAAGTCATAATTACAATTTTTACAATTTTACATATATACAATTGCAATTACAATCATTTAATAAATTAAATATTACAATTAAAATTAACATTTTCACAAATATTTTACATACAATTACAATTTTAGAATTTTTCATACAATTAGAATTAGAATTACAATTTTACAATTTGTCATATACACAATTACAATTAAAATTACAATTACAATAATTTCAGAATAAATTAAATATTAGAATTAGAATTAAAATTTTACATTCAATATTTTACCTACAATTACACTTAAAATTACAAATACAATTGTACAATTTTACATACAATTAAAATCAAAATTTCAATTACAATCATGACATAATATTTGACAATTATCATGGTCATTTAACCAAATAAACTACTTCTCCATTCATGACTGCTTATAAATACAGACATCATAACCAAACAAATAAACATTCAAATTATTAAAAATTGTGATCATGATCATCTAAACAAACAAAGTTAGCATTGTATAACATCATCACAACACAAACATCAAATATACATCTCATGTCAAATAACTTCTATCACATATACATCTATCTACAAGTTGCACATTAAATGAACATATCTAACATGACCTAATAATATACACATCGTGACGATCACCAACATGTAAATTAAGTACAACTGCAACATGAACATAAAATACATGGACTATATATATATATATATATGTATATGTATATGTATATGTATATAATGTAAAAATATCTGGCTGTAAATATTTATAAATGTCAAATATCGGTTGGTGGTATCATCAATAGCGGTACTATTCGAGGCTGCTCGGTCAATAGTGCAACCTCGACAAGCTCAAATACATGTCGATCATCACGTGCTTGTTAATCTGGTGGTGCCTCATGCTGATAAGGATCAATTTTCGGTTGCTCATCATAATGACTCGACATGATGGAAATGGTCCAACACCACTCACTGCAGTCATGAGTACTGCGAATCATGAGGCTGCGGCTCGTAATGATGAGTCGACGCTGCTCTCCATCATGTTTGTTGGTCGATGTTCTGAGAGCTACTCATACGGCGTGGCGCGAGGTGAACGATGATCACTCTAATGGTGATCAGCGGATGATATAATATTGCTCGTAGGCTGTCAACGTGTTGCATCTGACCACACCTATAACGTCGAAGCCTCCTAAACCACGTAACTAAGCTTGTGGCCTCTGGCACCCATCATGTTAAACATGTCACGTGGCACCACCTCTCCCTGTCTGTACCGACTAATAAACACACACTATCTCTCTCACAGTGGCGGGCCTGACTCCCACCTGTACAAATAGTGCACAGAGTTGGTCGCCCAACTCCATCCTCAATCTACTGTCAGGCCTACGCCTAGAAAAAGGCGGTACCAGTGCACCATGAGGACCAGGTTTGTCTGCACCGGCTTGATCCTTGGCATCTGCCATATCCTGCTCGTCATTAGCATCTACACCTGGATCATTTGGTGGCGCTACCATCTCATCCCCATCAAATGACCTAATTTCTGCAAAATATATATAAGCACACAACAATAATTAGACAATTTCATTAAACAGTTTAATTAAAAAAAAGTTAAAGAACATGTTCGAATAAATTTAAATAAAACAATAATATTACCTCTATCATCTGACGGCTCATCATCTGTGAAGAGGATATTGGCACACCCTCACCAATCCAAACCATCATAAGGATAGGGGACCATAACGAAGCGATGCTCATCAACACTGGCTAGCAACTCCAGTGCATCATGCGATATCCTCACAGAAAACTCAGTCTCACCCCTCTTGGGCATCATCTGTCCCCACATGTGCATCTATACATGCAGCATCGACCTAAGAGGCTGCTAAACAAAAGTAGGCCTCATCTCTGGAAACCTTGCAAAAAATAAACAAAATATCTCTGAAGAAAAAGGGAGGTTGACCCTCCCTTGTGCATGAGCACGACATCTATCTAAGGTTGTATAGAACTGTCACAAACACATCTTGGACAACCTGACAAGGCGTGGCTCTTGTAATAAAGAAACAACATAATATAGAAGCGAGAAACTAGTGTCTTTCCCATTGCTGGTGTTGTGTGAAATGGTCAAAATCAGAAGTGAGAGGCACCTCACCCCCTCACTACCAAATGAAACAATCGTTGTTAGCCCCCTATAAATTTTTTGACAAGCAAATAGGGGCTAAAATGTTTTTGAACTTACTGTTGGACCCTCCCTATGTCGTAGATTCATTTTTCATGATTGACTTGTTGAACTATGCAATATGTTCAAACCTTTTTCTTGTGCAAAGGTGTTCCAAATTCTTTTAAAATCAAAAAATCAAAAAAAATTTAAAAATGTAAAGAGGGTATACCCTAAAAGAAAAATCAAAGGGTAAAAAGAATAAAATGGTCAAAAAAGTGAAAGAAATGAACCCCAAACAAAAATAGACCAGGAAAGTGTGCAAGTCTAAATGCCACTACTATTTCATTTTCTGTAATAAGCTATTGTGTGCAGCTTGTCAAACTTTTGCCACAATTTATGAAGAGTCAAATTGTTTAAACTTGACTCATTCATTTTTCAATTTCATGTTGTAGAATAGAGAATAAATATCTGACCAAACAGTTTAATCTTGGCAGATAAGTAGATAGGTAGAGTTAATAAAAGGTGCTCAACAGTTTAATCTGAGCCCTTGGATGTAATAAGTGTAGAAATAGATAGGTTTGCCATGTAAAAGAAAAAGAAGATTGATAAGGGTTTGCCAGTCCAAGTGCACCCTAATAAAGAAGAGAAAATGGTAGTGTAAAGTAGATAGGGTAGGTAGATGGTGTTGCAAAGTTATATGTGATGAATATTGGTTCTAAATGTGTTCAATTTTACTTTCATCACAAAGTGCAACGACAGAACACTACATTGACAGAATTTCAGAACAAAGCAAGGTCAAAATCATTAACTTCCCATCTCACTTTTTCCCTAACAATTTACTAATTTCCCCTAAGTGCTAAGGAATTTGAATATTAAAGGGGCTCAAGGCATTTCCTTGACTTTTGGAGGGACCGGACCCTCGGCCCAATAATTGAAAAGACCTAAGTACTTGAAGTTATTCATCATTACACTCATTCAATTTTAATCTTTTCCTAAGTAAAATTCCATTTTACTTGGGAAAATCATGCTAAATTTCATAAAAATCCCTCAAAATTACTTGCTATTCTAAGTCTAAGTGTTGAAGTTGATATAATGCAAGTTGCTTCAGAAATCTTCACTTTCCTAGTTGTGTAAAGTATTTTGAGTTTTCCTTGTTCCCTTGTCATATTAACATTTGATTTTATTTATTAAATCCTTATAAAAAATAACCTTTTCCTATATATATAACTTCTTTTATGTAAATAACCCAAAAAAACCCTTTTACTATAGGTTTTAGCCAAAGTATTTAAACCCACATGAGGAAATAAAAAACCTGCATTATAAATCCCTTTGGCTAAAAACATATCCATATAACTATCCCCGCCCCTTATAGTAAATGAATCATATTGATTTATTTCTATATAATAAAAAATACATAGAAAAAGGGTTTAAACATATATTTTTATGTTTTAAACGGAAAAAAACAAATAAAACCCGAAAATCTGACCCCGACCCTTCATAAAAACAGAATTAATTAATCACCTGGATTAGTTAATAACCTACCCTCTGCCAATGAAAATACTCCCGAAAAGATTAATTAAGTTAACGGGCCCGCACATTAACTCCCACAACAGCTTTCTGTCCGGATCACCGTTGGATCATCCGCCTGAAGATCTACGGCTCACATGCATTCCGCTACCCATCCTTCGTCTGAGACTTAACGCGCGAAATGGGAGTGGTTTCCAAACAGTGCACTGGCCACGCGTCGTGTGCTCAATGGAATCACTGCCAATTCGTAAAAAACTGCCTGCTCCCAAAAGCCGTGCGGAATATACCACTTACCGCCCATTCCCCGTGACATGTCCATTATACCTGATGACATCATCCTCAAAAATAATAAAAAATTCCTTTTGACTTTACGAATAAAACAAAACTTCACGTAATTTTTATCATTTTGTATATTGAAAGCGACTGTGCCCTCTGTGCGAAGAAATTCAAAATCGACTGTCAAATTACTGTTCAACTGAATTCTACTGAAAGCTACTATCAAACCAGTGTTCCAACATCCATCCGCCGCCAGTTGGTACCTGTTAATCACAATTCTTTTTCTAAAAACAGGTATTTACTCCATTTCGGCCTGAACTCTGAAAGAAACTAAGTTTTCCTTGTTTTTCCACTAAAACAGAGTTAAAAGTTGATTGCTAGTTCGTTCCCTGATCCTAAAAACTGTAAATAATATTCCTGAACTTGCAATTGTACCCATTTCCCCCGTCGAAACCTATAAATCTGCTCAAATTTTCATAAAAATCCCCGAATTTCCGTTTCTTTGAATACACAAGAACCAAAAAAATGGAAGTTCCTGTAGCCCTGAATGTAGCCCCATTGAATGCCCCTCATAGAGATTTGGATTACTTATCATTAGTGGATAAATATTTTCAGATCAAAGATTTAGTTTTCAGTGAAAGCCCCCTTCGAATTTATTGTCGCTGCAGAGACAATTATTTGAATGGCTCAGATATTATTGGGTTATGGGAGTCTGGTCTTCCTAGATACATTTTTCCCTCAGTCCATATCTTTCCTGAAATTATCCATTATTGCCATGCTAATTATGATCCAAATCAAAGAGCAGTATTATCCCCAAGCCAGAACATCCTTTTTCCCATTACTGCTCAATCCATCAATGATATGTTACATTTTCAGCCTGGTGAAGCCCTTACTCCTTTGTTAATGGGACAGTTATTGGAGAAATCCACTAAATTATCCCAAGAGGAGTTAACTCGCATTTTCCAAACCTTCGTGTGGCCAGAGCATCAGCCTACAGGCCCTCCCCCTTATGCTAATGTTTATTTCACTGAAGAAGGTCAAAATATTTTGAGTATGATATCTTTTATAATGGGTTTTAATACCAGTGAGTATGTCGACCATTTAACCCTGGTGTTATTATCTATGTTCACCCCTGGACAGCCTCCTTCTGTCAAGTACGACTTTGCATCTTTCATTGCAGATAAGATTCATAATCAATTGATGAGATTAGAGAATGAGAAAGTATTCAAGTATTCTACTGTCATTTACCATCTCATCCTCTATTACCAGCCAGAAACATTCCCTTTCTATATTAAAAAACTTGATACCCAAGGGAATCCAAGATCTGTTATCTTTGGTCAGCCATTACTCATTGTTCCCCAGATTCTCCCTATTCTTATATTGAGTTCATTGATCTTTTCATACATCCTGCAACTACCTTGTTGACAGGAGTTTCCCCTCCAAGACTCAGCAATGAAATTAAGAAAATCCTTCAGCTTTCAAAACATTATAAGATAGGTGACTGGTACTTCTATCAGAATCATACTGAAATTAGAATTTACGGATGTGAATTGAGCCCTTTCAAGTTACCCAGATATGTTCCAATGAGACTTTTTACACTTGAGTATTTCAGACAAATGAACAATTCAGATATAATTCACTTCTGTAATGCCAAGAAAAAGGCCCAACTCAGGATAAAGAGCCAATTAGGTCCATTTATCTGCAATTCTAGGGATGGAGGGGAAGAAGCTCAAAAGATATTAGAGGAACGTTGCAGATTACAGAAAATTTTCCATTGGGTACCCTATGACCCATTCAACTTTATTTGTGACAAAAGAATGAAAAACAAATCAGCACCCTACATGCATCGAAGAATCCCTGAGATTGAAAAGTATGCTAATACAGATGAATGGGTAGAAGGAACATTAATTGAACAGAATAGTGAAGAAGACAATATGGACAATGTAATGAAAGATCTTGGAAAAATGCTTGACCTAGAATTTTTTGGGCAAGTGCAGGTACCAGACATTGGTCCTTCTTCAGCAGGGAATTTTCAACAAAAATCACAGGAAAACATTCCATCAATTGCATTTGAATCCAAAGGAAAAGAGAAAGAGCCTGAAATACAAGTGATTGAAACATTCAAAATGACTGAACAACCTCAAACATCTAAGGCACAAGGACAAGTACAGGTTCCTCCTCAAACCGATCCAGTAGAAATTCATCCAGTAGAAATGCCAAACTTGCAAACTCCGCTGAATATTGAAAAGGGCAAGAAAAGAGAGACTGAAGGTCCTACTCCTCCCAAGGAATCTTCAAAACAGCCTCAGGCTAAAAGGAAGAAAATGAATCCACTTCCAGAAGTTGAATCATATGAAGAAATCATTGATATTCCAGAAAGAGAAGATAGTCAGCAAACAAGTTCAGTTAGTGGTACATACTCTGATCTTCAAGGAAAGACAATGCATAGGCAGCTAAGTACAGAAATATCTTCTTTTAAACCTCCAAAGAAAGATGCAGGAGACATAAAGAAGACTTTCATTGATATAAAAACGAGGAATGATCCATTGAGGATACAGGTGTATAATCAATATCTTAAAATGGCTCCAAAAAATCAAGAGAGATTAATGTCAGATTTTGACATTCAACAGGGTAAAATGCTAATGAGCCATTTTAAACCCGAAGTGCAACAACCACAGACAACAGCTGATTATATCAGAACCAATTTTGAGGTCCTAGCAAAAGATATTCATCCTTTGGACCAGATTGAATTACACAAGCAGACTGGAGAAATGATATATTCTACACTCACTGGAAAAGCTATGGCAGCTCATGAATTACAGGTTTCTTTGAATAATACAAACACCCAGCTGCAGATTGAGAAAGCTTCTTCCCAAGCAAAGGATAACAGGATAAAATCTTTGGAGGAAATAATTATCAGTTTGGGTCATAATCCTAAGGATGTTAAGGGCATTGAAGCATTAATCAAGAGGAAAGATGATGACATTGCTGCATTGAGGAAACATTTGAAACTACCAGCTTCAAGACACCCTCAGACTGAAGAAGTAATGAAGGAAAATTCAGAAGAAGAGGTGATGGACTTACTTTTAAAAATGAATGAACGACTTGCTGAAACAGAGAAAGAACTTGAGCAAGCATTAAAAGATAAAGAGTCCATTATTCTAACAACGACAACACAGGCAGCCACAGGAACAGGTACACCAATTACAGGCCAACAAGCAGAGCTAACACAGGTGAACACTTCTGATAAGAGTTTTGATGAATTAATCAAAGCAATGAATGAATTAAAACTACAGGTGACAGAACTCCAAAGCTTAAAGTCTCAGCTTTCCACTCTGGAAAATAAATATGATCAATCAAAAATAAGTATTGCTGAGAAGACAAGAGAAATCAAAAGACTAGAAAAATCAGTTAAAGCATTAGAAAAGGATCTTACAATGGAAAGACCTTTAAGTGAATTAAAATAAATTCTTTGGTATAACATTATTCAATCAATAAATAACGTTTGGTATTCTATTCAAATAATATATGAACAACAGGATTTAGTCAGATTGGCTCTGGAAGAAATTGAGAGAGCAAGGGAAGAGTTAGGGAATATGCCAGAAGAAGCCAATAGACTTATCAATTATTTGAATACTCAGAATAAGCAGCAACTTGCAGAAGTTGGAATTCAGGACAAAACAGGGACTATCTTGGAAATCAAAAGAGTTTTTACCAAAAGGACTCTTATGCAAAATCTTGAAAGAAGGTGTTCATACATGCAACAAGAGATTTTTACCTTCAATGAAAGATTTGATGTTGTGTTAAATAAAGGTTTGCCCAGTCCTGTTAATGCAGAAGGTAGATTAATGGATTTGGAAAGTTTTGTAGCAAAAGTAAACAAACAGGTTGATGATCAAGCCAGTTCTTCGACCAGTACAGCAGCAGGAACATTGCCAACAGGGAAAAACCTTTATGAAAAATTGGAGGGTTTATTTTATCTTGAACATGAAATAAAACATTTGTTTCCATATCAGCCTAATTTTTTCAAATACACTGAAGCTGATGAAACATTGAGAAAATGGCAAAGAACCAGAGTGCCAGAAGTTCAATGGTGGGATGAGATGAAGGAAGTTTTATAAATTTATCCTTGGGTAAAAAATTTTGGCCTATTTTACTAAGGTATATCTTGGTAAAGGATAAATAGGTGAATAAAAGTCAAAGAGTATCCGTTCAGCAGTTAAAGTGTATCAGTAAGAATAAAAGAGTATCAGACAAGCAAGGCAGTCAAAAAGAATTACTCAAGAAGACAGAAACGAGCTAAAATAAAGGAACTGCTTCCAGCACATTCTAAAAAAGAGGAGACAGCACATGACATTAACTGATTTCTCCTATCTACGAGACCATATGTCTCCATTTGTATTGTAATCTATTCATTAGTCACCCTAAATTATATCTCTTTTGTTATGAGATATTGTTAATAGTTTTTTGTATAAATAAGCCCTCGAAAGGAGTATTGAGGGTGGATTCTACTACTTTGTTGTAACATTGATCTTTTAGAATAAAAGTGCTTTGGAGAAATTTCTTTGTGGCTTGCTGGATGATGATTTGAAGCTCAAGACTTTTTGCAGGATTCATGTGTCCGACTACAGTTCAATAAGTCCTTTCTATCCTATGTTTTAAGTTTTATATCTGTTTATAATATCACTGTGTTCCATTTCTGAATAATTGACATAAAAGAATAAATCAGAACTTACTTAAGTGTACTCTGATTTCAATTGTGATTATTCTAAATGTTTTCTTCTAAACTGGTTATAAGCAACGAATTTTTAATTGCTCTTGCTTCGTTGGTTTAAACATTTTGATTACTATAGTAAAGAATTCTTCACTGCTCTTTATTTGTAATCATTCACTTTCTTTCTTTTGAACATGTTGAAAGATTCTTGATTGCCTTTCATCCCTTCAAAATCCATTCCATTCACTTTAATTTCTAAAATTGTTCTCTGTTTGGCTATCTTGCCCTGCAAAGCCATCTTGTGTGTAGAAGAGTAATCCAGTAAAGCCATCCTTTCGACTCCATAGCCCAATGGCCTGAAATACTCAATCTTGCCCTCAGTTGGCGGATTCCACCATTCAAATTCAAACCAAATTTCTTGGACTTATAACTAGCCTAAAAATTTCTAAGAACAAAGCTAAATTTTAAAGAGAGAGCCCTCTCTGGATACAGATTGGCTAGATTCTGTATCTGAAGGTTGGTTAGTGGTTACCTCGGGTTTCTTTCCTTTTATTACAACTTCAAGGAAGGTCTGAGTGATAACACCTTCAAGGAATACATTTCCTCTGAAAAAACATCATCCTTGAAGCCTCCTTGTGCCTTTTGTCCTTTGATAAAATCCCCTCTACTGCTCCCACCATGAAGCCTCTCTATTTGTGAAGAGAATGCCCAAAGGCCCCCTTTTCCTCTTATTCCATTTCCTTTTAACCTCTGTTCTCTTCTCTTTAACTCCTCTCTTTTCCCCCATTAACCCTCTAAATCATACCCAAATCCCCTTTAAATCCTACCATCACCCCTCGTTTCATCCATTTCCCATTTTTTCCCTTCTATCGTTCCTCCTTTCTGACCTCAAAATTGCATTAAAATGGGCAAAAAACCCACTTTTCACTTTATATTAGGGCTTAGCCCCTTTAGGCCAGCCCCCCTTCAAACCACTTCTCCATATGCCCGCACCTAGGACCAAGCGCGTAAGCCCCGGGCACTAATCGCAATCGCAAAGTTTTGGGCGAGCACACTTCTTTGTTAAACCAAATTTCCCGATGCAATTGAAGTTTGGTCTGAAAGCCCTGCGCTGGGATCTCCACCGTCGATCCATACAGATCCGACGGCTTAGTGCTGATTGCATCGCACCATCACATCGTGTTTCCTCCTCCATGCTCCCCGATTGTGAACCCTATGATGGCCCTCTCCACCGTCGATCAACTTCTAAATCCAACGGCCATCGCACCCCCGCTCCAATCGCAATCGCAAATCCCAATCGATGCCACTTTCCGCCCCTTCCGATTGCGATCCTCCGATAAGATCCTGACCATTCATTCCTTTTGATCCAACGGTCCAGATTTCTCCCGCTCCGATCCTTTGGCCCTTCTCTCCCCCCCGTTGATTTAATCTCTACCATTGATCCCTTTCATGATCCAACGGTTGGCATTGAATCGCTCCAATCACAATCACAATTTCCAAACGATGCCACCCTCCGCCCTTTGCGATTTCGATTCTCTGATCCAATCTCGACCATCCGTTCGATCTAGATCGACGGCCCACATCACATATCGCATCCATTCATTTTTCCTCATCGGGTTATCGCAGGGCTCCATCGCTTAACCTCCACCGTCGATCTCCTTCTAAGATCTGACGGTTTTAAAAGAATCGCCCTCCACCCATGCCAGGTCCCACATCCAAAGGCTCCGCTCCATTGTTTTTCCGTGTTTTCCTTTGTAATTCGCCCAAATGTTAATCTTTGGGTTTTTACACTATGTGATCATTTCTCCACCACTCTTCATTATTTCCACTGTGCTCCGCTGCTCCGCCACCATTCCTCCAATCTCCACAGCAAATCTTCCGCCACCATCCCCGGTTTTTATAATTGATTTAATTCATTGTGCAGGGATCATAGAGAGGCCATTACAGCAGCCAAGTGAAGCAGCAGAGACGGATTTGAGGGATACAAGCCCGTAATTAAAGATTTAATGTACTAATCCCGTGTTCAAAGGATTAAGGCTTAGCTTGAAGACTAATGAGCGCACCAGCAAGTCATAATAGCGCTACATAACAGCAGAGCGCATTTCTCTAGAGGTACACCTCCCTACAGTAGTCTCCATGCCTCCTTGATCCCAGAAACAGTTAATTACTCTGACAGAATCTTCTTAAAGACTGTCAGAACTGCAGTTATGGAAGCGTGGAGACCTGAAGACCTTTTCAGTCACCTTACTTGCTTCAGAGGATAGAACAGAGGGCCTTACAGCCAGAAGGACATTCAAGAAATATCATAGGTCAATCTTGGCCATGACAGAGTCTCCCAGACCATACCAAAAGTACTTACAGCGATGCAGATTTCCATTAAGCAGAGTGGGCATGAACTCTTTCTCCACTCTGTCTTAATGAGATCTATTTAATGAATATCACCTACCATTGTTATTCTCTCCTCCTATAAGAATTCCCGAGAACGTATTGTGAAGGTTGTTGTTTGGTTGTTGCCGATTGTTGTTAGAGGGATTCATTTTGACTGTTAGAACAGTCTTGGGAGGGAGTAGCAGATTAGTTGTATGTAGTAGGCTGGGAGGAGAAAGTTTGGACTATAACAGCCATTGAGCTCAGTGTATGTGACTGGTTTTGCATCAATTAATCAAGCACTTTTCATAGGATCCTGGTCTATTACTACAGGTGATGTTTCTCCCTTTGTATCTCTTATTTACACTTTCATGTTGTTCATTGCTACTGGCTTGCATCAGAAATATGGCATAGGATTTACCCTTGTTAGGTACCCTATGTCTCTGCTCTCCTTGCCTTCAATGTTTTCTGTTGTATGTGTTATCTAAGAGTAAATTCAGCTAATTTAACCAATGTAGTGGTTCCATATGTTGCTAGCTGATGTATGAATTAGAGGTTTACTTCTTAGATATTCTTGTTGGTGTCAAAGCATTGAAGGTTCAAAGTCCTTCTCTGATCTATAGACCCTGGCTCTGTTAAACTTATCTTTGTTTTCCCTTGGAGCATGCTAAAGCTGACCTGGAGTTAAATGACCTCTGGTCTGATCTATAAGTTGCCCCTTTGTTCCTCCTTTGGAAGTTGCCTTTGAGTATGTCCAAGTAGGTATGGAGTTAAATGACCTCTGACCTGATCTATAGACAGAAATTGGGTTGTTTCCCTTCTTTCACTTTCAATCCTTAATGTTCCATCCCACCATCTATCTAAAGATATCCTCTAGTGTAGATTACTTGCCCTCTGAAAGCCTTGGCTAGTTGTTGCAAGTAATTCTCCTTTCATGACTCCATAGCCCAATGGATGGCACATTCCTAACCAATCCTCTTTTGCTGAAAAATCCTGCTTTGCTCCTTTCCTCCCATTGCTTTCTCATTTTATGATCTCATGACCAACCCAGCAACCAACCAACCAAATCATTTTAAACTCCTCTTCCATGCGTAATAACTAGCCTAATACCTCATCTTGAGCTTCAAAGATATCATTCTTTGTTTCATTAAAGAGATCCCTGTCCGGGTCCAGGAGGGCTAGATCCTAGGGCCCCAAAGTGGTTTGATGTTGTCTTATCTTTTGGTATTGCCAAATTTTCCAAAACATAGTAACCCCAACATAATGGTGACTCCGTTGGGGATGAGACCAATCAGCCTGATTTGGTAAATCACTATGGTGGACAGTAAAATTTTGAATCATCCACCTGGCGACTCCACAGTTCCTAAATGATTAAAAGACTCCACTGGTGATCAGTAGGCCGCTGATTACTTTTGTTTTCACATGACTCCACTGGGATACCAGTCACATTACAACATCATTCCCACCAATGGAAGACTCTGAGTTAAGTCCTCTTGAAGAGTTTCGTTATGGAATATCAGGTATACTGGCCCAACTCAGAAGCAAATACCTTCCAAAGGTTTTCCGTTCCAGCTCAAGATTCAATGATCAACTTGAGCTGAAGAAATTTTTTCTAGAAGTGCTGGTGAAAAGGTATGAAGCTGAGATTGAATTTCTGAACTCACAAGAGAAATCATACCATTTCAGAGACCCCAGAGCATTTTTGGAAAGTCTCCCTTCCCCTAAGATGGAAGAGATCCCACTGCCTGTTGAAGTACAAGAAGAAGGTGATCAGGTTTTCAATAGCCACTTTGAAGATGTAGTGGAGGATGCAATAATCAAATTTGCCCAAGATAAAGACAGCCTACCAATCATGGAAGGCCTAAAAGAAGAACTTGTACATCATGTGTTCATTGATCCTGTGGCAGAATACATGGAGGCCCTAATTTGCTCAAATACTCCAGCATTGATCTTTAATATGGGCCAGACTCATCAGGAGTGGTCACTACTGATGGTGACCTCAGTTTTGAAGAACTACATGCAGAGCACCCTGTGGTTATCTCTGGCAGGCAGTCAATGCTCATATCCTTTTTTGTTGCTGCTTGACTGGCTGCATTGGCATTATTGTATCACCTAGAACATCAGAGATTTCCAAGTAGAGTAGAGTAGGTAGGAAGTCTGAAATAAAGCTCAGCCTGTGAGCACGTAGTTAGTTTTTTTAATTTCTGCAAAGTCCAGCAAGTCAGACAGTCTAATCCTGGCTTGACTGTTTTCAATTTCTGCCTCAGAATGTAGAGAAGAAGTCTGCTAGACATTTTAATCCTGGCAGATAGTAGTTTAGGTAGAGAAACTAAGAGACCAATAGTTTAATCTAGTCTCATGGAGTAATAAGGGTAGAATTAGAATAGGTTTATGTTCCTGCTTGTAAAAATTGATGATGTGAAGGGTCTGCAAGTCCAAATGCACCCAGAAGAAAAAATGTTAGGACTATAGTGTGGGTAGGTAGTTGTTTGGGAGATTTTTATTGTTGATATGATGTCTTCATGATTTGTGGCAGCTGATCCAAGAAATAAAATGGATGAGTCAAGTACCATGGCATCTGGCCTACACCAAAGATCATTTTCTAAATTCTTGACTCCTTCAAGAAGAATTCATCCCCATGTGGAGCCACTGTTAGCCCCCTATAAATTTTTTGACAAGAAAACAGGGGGCTAAAATGTTTTTGAGCCTTCAAGGAATGCATTTCCTCTGAAAACACATCATCCTTGAAGCCTCCTTGTGCCTTTTTTCCTTTGATAAAATCCCCTCTGCTGCTCCCACCATGAAGCCTCTCTATTTGTGAAGAGAATGCCCAAAGGCCCCCTTTTCCTCTTATTCCATTCCCTTTTAACCTATGTTCTCTTCTCTTTAACTCCTCTCTTTTCCCCCATTAACCCTCTAAATCATACCCAAATCCCCTTTAAATCCTACCATCACCCCTCGTTTCATCCATTTCCCATTTTTTCCCTTCTATCGTTCCTCCTTTCTGACCTCAAAATTGCATTAAAATGGGCAAAAAACCCACTTTTCACTTTATATTAGGGCTTAGCCCCTTTAGGTCGACCCCCTTCCAAACCACTTCCCCCCATATACCCCACCCCAGGACCAATGGCATCAAGCCCCGGCACCATGCAATCGCAAAGTTTTGGCGACATGCTTCTTTGTTAAACCAAATTTCCCGATGCGATTGAAGTTTCTTAAGAGAAGCCCCGTCGCGATCTCACGAATCGATCTATATGGATCCGACGGCCTGGCGTTAATCGCATCGCACCATCGCATCGTGTTTCCTCCTCCGTGCTCCCGATTATGAACCACTCAATGGCCCTCTCCACCGTGATCCACTTCATCAATGACCATCGCACGCACACTCAATCGCAATCGCAAATCCCCAATCGATGCCACTTCGCCCCTTGCGATTGCGATCTTCCGGTCCGATCTCGACCGTTCATTCGTTTTGATCCAACGGTCCAAATTTCTCCCGCTCCGCTTCTTTGGCCTTTCTCTCCCCCCCGCCAATTTAATCTCCACCGTTGATCCCTTTCGTGATCCAACGGTTGGCATTGAATCACTCCAATCGCAATCGTAATTTCCAAACGATGCCACCCTCCGCCCTTTGCGATTGCGATTCCCCGATCTAATCTCGACCATCCGTTTGATCCAGATCGACGGCCCACGTCGCATATCACATCCATTCATTTTTTCTAATTGGTTTATTGTGGGGCTCCATTGCTTAACCTCCACCATCAATCTCCTTCTGAGATCCGACGGCCTTAAATGAATCGCCCTCCACCCACGCCGGTTCCACATCCAAAGGCTCCGTCCATTAATGCCGTGTTTTCCTTTCACTCCGCCCAAACATACTCCGTTTCATCATGTGATCATTTCTCCGCCACTCTTCATTATTTCCACTGTGCTCTGCTGCTCCGCCATTATTCCTTCGGTCTCCACAACAAATCTTCTGCCATCGTCCCCAGTTTTTATAATTGATTTAATTCATCATGCAGGGATCACAGAGAGGCCATTACAGCAGCTAAGTGAAGCATCAGAGATGGATTTGAGGGATTCAATCCCGTAATTCAATATTTAAATGTACTAATCCTGTGTTCAAAGGATTGAGGCGCAGTTTGAAGACCAGGGAGCACAATGATGAGTCATATCTGCGTATGCATCAGCAGAGCACCGTTTCTCCAATAGGACACCTTCTTGCAGCATTTTCCATGCCTCCACGAGCCCAAAACAGTTAATTTCTCTGAAGGAAGCTTCTTAAAGACTGTCAGGACTGCAGTTATGGAAGCATGGAGATCTGAAGACCTTTTCACTACCTTAATTGCTTCGTAGGATGTAATGTAGGCCTTGCTGCACTTTAGGACATTCAAGAAACATCAGAGGTCAATCTTGGCCATGACAGAGTCTCCCAGACCATACCAAAAGTACTTACAGCGATGCAGATTGCCATTAAGCAGAGTGGGCATGAACTCTTTCTCCACTATGTCTTAATGAGATCTATTTAATGAATATCACCTACCATTGTTATTCTCTCCTCCTATAAGAATTCCCGAGAACGTATTGTGAAGGTTGTTGTTCAGTTGTTGTCGATTGCTGTTAGAGGGATTCATTTTGACTGTTATAACAGTCTTGGGAGGGAGTAGCAGAGTAGTTGTATGTAGTAGGCTGGGAGGAGAAAGTTTGGATTGTAACAGCCATTGAGCTCAGTGTATGTGACTGGTTTTGCATCAATTAATCAAGCACATTTCATAGGATCCTGGTCTATTACTGCAGGTGATGTTTCTCCCTTTGTATCTCTTATTTACACTTTCATGCTGTTCATTGTTGCTGGCTTGCATCATAAATATGGCATAGGATTTACCCTTGTTAGGTACCCTATGTCTCTGCTCTCCTTGCCTTCAATGTTTTCTGTTGTATGTGTTATCTAAGAGTAAATTCAGCTAATTTAACCAGTGTAGTGGTTCCACATGCTGCTACCTGATGTATGAATTAGAGGTTTTCTAATTAGATATTATTGCTGGCATCAAAGCATTGAAGGTTCAAATTCCTTCTCTGATCTATAGACCCTAGCTCTGTTAAAATTATCTCTGTTTTCCCTTGGAGCATGCTAAAGCTAACCTGGAGTTAAATGACCTCTAGCCCGATCTATAAGCTGCCCCTTTGTTCCTCCTTTGGAAGTTTCCTTTGAGTATGTCCAAGCAGGTATGGAGTTAAATGACCTCTGACCTGATCTATAGACAGAAATTGGGTTGTTTCCCTTCTTTCACTTTCAATCCTTAATGTTCCATCCCACCATCTATCTAAAAAGATCCTTTAGTGTAGATGACCTTCCCTCTAAAAGCCTTGGCTAGTTGTTGCAAGTAATTCTCCTTTCATGACTCCATAGCCCAATGGATGGCACATTCCTAACCAATCCTCTTTTGCTAAAAAATCCTGCTTTGCTCCTTTCCTCCCATTTCTTTCTCAGTTTATGATCTCATGACCAACCCAGCAACCAACCAACCAAATCATTTTAAATCCCTCTTCCGTGCGTATTAACTAGCCTAATACCTCATCTTGAGCTTCAAAGACATCATTCTTTGTTTCATTGGAGAGATCCCTCTCCGGGTCTAGGAGGGCTAGATCCTAGGGCCCCAAAGTGGTTTGACGTTGTCTTATCTTTTGATATTGCCAAATCTGCCAAAACATAGGAACCCCAACATACGTAACTGACCTCTAGAGACCTGAAAATCTGAAGGAGACAGTATATCCGCGCTAATGTATCTTTGGGAGTACACCAACTGAATCCCTGCTGCATAGACAACTGGAACCTATGGGAACGAGGGAACTTCCACCCCTCTCCTCGATAGGCCAGTAATGAAATATATGTCCTCTTCAGTGGGCGTGTACCACTGGTTAGGACCAACCCAGAAAGCCTGTAGGTGGGCATTCCACCTACAGATAAGATGTCGCAAAAACACACTATGGCCCTTTAGGGATGTAGCCTCCTCATAGAACTTGAGGAGGCCTACCTACCTTAGGAGCCCCTGGGTAGATGTTGTAATAGGGCGATGGTACGCATCTCTCTCCCTCTCTCATGCCTCCCACAGGCGAACCATGTTATATTGGTCTGCATGTTGTTGTTGTTGTTCCCTCTCTTATCTCCTTTCATGTCATTGAATGATTGACATATTAAATACAATTTTTTTTCTTAAATGAGACAAGTATTTAGGAATTTACATATATAATTTTTTTTGAAAAAAAAAAAAAATCGGTGCGCCACAAAACACAGGCATGCACTAGTAACGGTGTGTCTTTTTTTTTTTCGCGCACCAAAGGCGGTGCACCAGAAAATTTGTAATGCACCGGAGGCAATGCACCTACAAATTTTCAGCGCACTGGCCTCCTGGAATTTTTCCAAAGTCAACAATGTGGTGGTATAATAGACCGCACCGTTGACTATGGACCAATGTCAGGAGGGCGGTGTGCTAACCAAACTATACGCCCCGGGGCGTATAATTTGGTGAGTGAATCGTCCTCCTGATATCACTACATACTCAATGGTGCAGTCTTTTACCAGGCCACACCGTTGACCTTGTCGAATTTCTGGAATGCAATACACTGACAAAATTACCTGCCCTAGGGCAGATATTTTCGTCAACGCACCGCATTCCCGCTATTCGACTTGGTCAACGGTGCAGCTGGGTAACCGACCGTGTTATCACTCAGATTTTCCTTGAAGTTGTTGGAAGAGGAAAGGGGTCCGAGGTAACCACAAACCAACCTTCAGGTACAGAATCTAGCCAATCTGTACCCAGAGAGGGCTCTCTCTATAAAATTTATCTTTGTTTTTGTAAATATTAGGCTAGTTATAAAGTCCAAGGGTTTTGATTTTGTTTGGGTTGATGGAATTCTTTAGCTGAGATTAAAATCAAGTAGTTTCAGTCCATTGGGCTAATGGAGTCAAAGGATTGGCTGCACTGGCTTAAGTTTTTTAACAAAAGATGGTTTATCAAGGCAAGATAATCAAACTAGAAACAATTATAGATCTAAAGTGAATGGAATGGAATTCAAACGGATGAAAGGCAATAAAGAATCTTTCAACACATTCAAGAGAAGAGAAATAGATTGATTATCAATAAAGAGAAGTTAATTATTCTTTACTAAATAACCAAAGATGTATGAACTAGACAAACAGGAGCAATTAAGAATTCGTTGTTTAAACTAGTTTAGAAGAAAACATTTAGAATAATAACGACTGAAATCAGATTACACCTAAGTACTTTCTGATTTAATCCTTTTCGTTAAATATTAAGATAATGAAACATAGATGATATTGTAAACAAATATAAAACTTCAAAACATGGGATAGAGATGACTTATTGATCCTTCATTTGACACATGAATCCTGAGAAAAGTCTTCTGCCTCAATTCCTTGTCCAATTTTGCCACGAAAAATTTCTCCAAAGCTCTTTATTCCAAAATATTCAATGTTACATCAAAGTATAAGAATCCACCTTCAATAATCCGATTGAGGGCTTATTTATACAAAAAATCATACAAAATATCTCTTAAAAAAACGAGATATAATCTAAGATGACTCACAAATAAGTTACAATAAAAATAGAGACAAATGGTCTCGTAGATAAGACAAAAAGCAACTGATGTTGTGTTGTTTCCTCCTTTTGAGAATGTGCTGGAGGCAGGACCTATATTTTGGCTCATTGTTGTCCTCTTCAGTAATTTTGTTCTAACTGCCTTGCTTCACTGATACTCTTTGTTCTTACTGATACACTTTTAACTGAACCGATACTCTTTGACCTTTGTTTATCCCTTTATCCTTTATACTGTAGTAAATAGGCAAAATTTCATATAAGGATAAATTTTACAAAAGTTCCAACAGATCTTCCCACCATTTATCTTCTGCTATTCTGGTCCATTGAAGCTTCCTCAATGTTTCATCAGCCTCAGTATATCTGAAGAAATTAGGCTAATTTGGAAACAAATGTTTTACTTCATGTTCAAGATAAAACAAATTCTCTAATCTGTCATGAAGATTCCTTCCTGTAGGTAATGTTTCTTCTGATGAAATGGTTGAGGAACTGGCTTGATTGTGAGCATGTTTGTCCAATTTCTCAACATAACTTTCCAGGTCCATTATTTTATCTTCTGAAACCATAGGGCTGGGCAACCCTTTATTCAATAAAACATCAAACCTTTCTCTGAAAGCAATGATTTCTCCTTGCATGTCAAAGCACCTTCGTTCTAAATTTTGCATAAGAGTTCTTTTAGTAAAAACTCTTTTTATCTCTAAGATTGTTCTAGTTCTGTCCTGAATACCCTGATCTGCAAGTTGCTGTCTGGTTTGGGTGTTTAGAAATTGTATGAGTTGATTGGCTTCCTCAGGCCTATTTCCTAATTCTGCTCGTGTATTTTCAACTTCATCCAGAGCTACTTTGACCAAATCATTCTGCTCGTATATTATCTGAATTAAAGACCAGATATCTTTTATTGACTGGATAATATTATCCCAAATAATGTCATTTATTTCTCTTAAAGGTTTCTCCAATGTGAGATCCTTTTCCAAAGCTTTAACCAATTTTTCCAACTTGTTGACTTCTCTTGTTTTGTCAGCAACAGTCATTTTTGAGAGATCATATCTCTGTTCCAAATTAATAAGCTGTAACTTTGTGTGCTGAAGTTCTGTTACTTGAAGTTTCAAGTCATTCATTGACTTTATTAGTTCTTCTGTACTCAAATTTGAAGTATTTACCTGTGGTGGCTCTGTTGGTTGACCTGTTGGCTGACTTGTTGGCTGACTTGTTGTACCTGTGATAACCTCTGTTGGAGATAATGGAACACTGGACTGCTTGTCTTTTAATGCTTGTTCAAGCTCTTTTTCTGTTTCAGTCAGTTGCTCATTCAGCCTCAAAAGCAAGTCCATCATTTCTTCTTCAGAATTCTTCTTTATTACTTCTTCAGTTTGAGGATGTCTTGAAGCTGGCAATTTCAACTGCTTTCTCAAAGCTGCAATGTCATCATATTTTTTCTTGATTAGAGCTTCTATACCTTTGACATCCTTTGGATTGTGACCTAATCCAATAATTATTTCCTCCAATGTTTTTATCCTGTTGTCTTTGGCTTGAGAAGAAGCCTTTTCAAGCTGCAATTGTGTATTAGTGTTCTCCAAAGAATCCTGTATCCTGTGAGCTGCCATTGCCTTATCAGTCAAAGTAGAATAGATCATTTCACCAGTCTGCTTATGTAACTCAATCTGATCTAAAGGATGAATATCCTTTGCTAAGACTTCAAAATTTGTTCTGATATAATCTGCAGCTGTTTGAGGTTGCTGCACTTTGGGTTTGAAGTGACTCATTATCATTTTGCCTTGCTGAATGTCATAAGCTGACATCAATATTTCTTGATTCTTAGGAGCCATATTCAAATATTGATTATAAACCTAGATTCTTAAAGGATCGTTCCTGGCTTTTATATTGATAAATGTCTTCTTTATATCTCCTGCATCTTTAACTGGTGTTTTGAAAGAAGATATTTTCAACACTCTGTTGCTTTTGTAGCTCTTTCCTTTGTGAGGTAGTGGGTGCTCCACTGAATGTACCTGTTTGTTGACTGCCCAATTTTTCTTGTCCTTGACTATCAAGGATTTCATCAATAGATTCTACTTTTGGAGGATTATTCAATTTCTGTCTCTTGGACTGAGGCTGTTGTGAAGATCCAGTGAGAGGGGTAGCAGCTTCAGCATCTCTCTTTTTTCCCTTTTCTACATTTAATGGAGTCTGAAAATTTGAAATTTCTACTGGATTGGTTTGAACAGAAGAAACCTGTACTTGATCCTGTTCCCTTGGAAGTTTGAGGTTGTTTCTGTCATAGTGAATGTTTCTTTAACTTGTATATCAACCTCTTTCTCTTTTCCCTTAGATGATACTGCAATGTTTTCTTGTAACTTCTGCTGAAAGATTCCAGCTGAGGAAGGACCAACCTCTGATCTTGGTACCTGTGCAAAATAGTCTAGGTCAAGCATCTTTTCAATATCTTTCATAACATTGTCTACATTGACCTACTCACTATCCTGCTCTATCAATGTTCCTTCTATCCATTCATCTGTATTAGCATATTTTTCAATCTCTGGGATTCTTTGATGTATGTATGGTGCTGATTTATTTTTCATTCTTTTATCACAAATGAAGCTGAATGGGTCATAAGGTACCCAATAGAAACTCTTTTGTAATCTGAAACGGTCTTCTAATATCTTTTCAGCTTCTTCCCCTGCATCCCTAGAGTTACAGATAAAGGGACCTAATTGACTTTTGATCTGGAGTTGAGCCTTCTTCTTTGCATTACAAAAGTGAATTATATTAGAGTTGTTCATCTGCCTGAAATACTCTAATGCAAAGAGTCTCATGGGGACATATTTTGGCAATTTGAATGGAAATAATTCACATCCATATATTCTGACTTCTGTGTGATTTTGGTATAAGTACCAATCACCAACTTTGTATTTTTTTGAGAGCTGTAGAGTTTTCTTGATTTCATTGCTGAGCCTTGGAGGAGGAACTCCTGTCAACAAGGTGGTTGCAGGGTGTATAAAAAGATCAATGAACTCATTATAGGAATAGGGAGAATCTCGAGAACTATGAGTGATGGCTGACCAAAAGATAACAGACCTAGGATTCCCTTTGGCATCAAGCTTTTTGATATAGAAAGGGAAATTTTCTGACTGGTAATAGAGCATGAGATGGTAAATGACAGGAGAATACTTGAACACTTTCTCATTCTCTAATCTCATGAATTGATCATGGATTTTGTCTACAATATAGGGTGCAAAGTCATACTTGACAGCAGGAGGCTGCCCAGGGGTAAAAATAGACAATAATACTAGAATTAAATGGTCAACATATTCACTGGTATTAAAGCTCATTATAAAGGATATCATATCCAAAACAAGTCTACCCTCCTCAATGAAAAAAGCATACCCATAAGGGGGAGGGCCTTTAGGCTGATGATCAGGCAACATAAAGGTCTGGCAGATGTGGCTTAATTCTTCATGGGATAGTTTGGTGGATTTCTCAAGTAATTCTCCCATGGACAGGGGAGTGACGGCTTGATCAGGTTGAAAATGTAGCATCTCATTGATAGACTGAGCAGTAATGGGAAAAAGGACATTTTGATTTGGAGATAAGACTGCTCGTTGGGTGGGATCATAGTTTGCATGACAGTAATGGATTAACTCAGGGAAAATATGGACAGAGGGAAAGAGGTACCTGGGAATATTAGATTCCCATGACCAAATCACATCCAAGACATTCATATAATTGTCTCTGCAGTGACAAAAAATTCGAAGAGGATTATCACCAAAAACTAGGTCTTTAATTTGGAAATCTCTGTCAACTAATGATAAATAATCCAAGCCTCTGTGAGGGGCGTTCAATGGGGTGACATTTAAAGCCAAGGGAATCTCCATTTATGGTTCTTGTGGATTTAGAAATGAATTGCAGGGTTTTTGAAGAAATGGGCACAATCTCAGGTTTTAGGGATTCAATTGCAGTTTTGGGAGAATAGAAGACTCAAATAAACTCTGTAGCAGTCTTTGGTGTGGAATTTAAAACGAAAGCCATGATTTCACAGAGTTTAAATTAGAAATGGGGTAAATACCTGTTTTAGGAGATGAACTATGTTTAAACAGGTACAGGCTACGGCGGGAGAACACTGGATTACTGGTCTGGAAGTGGTCTTCAGCAATTTTCAGTTAATGGCACTTAACAGTCGATTTTTTTAAATTCTTTGCATGGATGGTGAAGTCATTTTCTGCGTACAAAATAGTGAAAAAGACATGGGGAGAATTTTTTTATTCACAAAGTCAAAAGGGTGGTGAATTTTTAATTATTTTAATAAATGACGTCAGTATGTACGACAAATGAGTCACGGGGGGGAGGTGGTAAGCAGTTTTTTCCGCACCGCTTTTGAGGGAAGGCGGTATTGAGCGGATGGGCAGCGATTCCATAGAACGAATGACATGTGGCTATGGTACTATTTGAAAACCACTGTCATTTGGCATGTTATTGTTCGGATCGGGGATGTCCAGCGGAATTATCAGTAGTCATTGATCTTGGAGCGGGTGATCGAACGGTGGTCGGGGAGTGAAGTTGACGGGGAGTTAATAGGAGGGCCCAACACAATTTATTATTGATTAATCGCATCGGGAGCATTTTGATTGGCGTGTTAGGTTCTTAATTAATCGTGGGGATTAATTAATTCTTGCGTATGATGAAGGGTTGGGGAGGAAAATACGCAAGGGATGGTTTATTTTTTGTTTTAAAACACGTAATAAAACATGTTTTAAATCATTTTAATGTATTTCTATTATATGATAATTAAATTAGATTAACCCAATTACCATAGGGGGAGGGATTAACATATAATGATATATTTTAACCAAAGGGGGTATAAAGTGGGTTTTTTATTTGAACGAGTGAGGAATAAATACTTTGGTTAAAATCATAATACATGGGTTTTTGGGATATTATATAAAAGGAATTATATATAATAGGAGAAGGTCATTTCTATAAGGAGTTAATAAATAAAATCAATGTTAATATGACAAGGGGACAAGGTAAACTTGAAAATACATTAATATAACTAAGAAAGTGAAGTTTTTAGAAGCAAATTGTATTATAATCACTTCATTACTTAAACTTAGGATAAAATGTGATTTTGAGGGTTTTTTATGAAATATCTCATGATTTTCCTAAGTAAAATGGGATTTTATTTAGGAAAGAATTTTTTGAAGTAAATGAGTGTGATGATGAATGATTTTAAGTACTTAAGTTTTTTCCAATTATTGGGCCGAGGGTCCGATCCCCCCAAAAGTCAAGGAAATGCCTTGAGCCCCTTTAATTTTCAAATACCTTAGCACTTAGGGGAAATTAGTGAAATTTTTAGGGAAAAATGAGAAGGGAAGTTAATAATTTGACTTTCCTCTGCTTTGAAATTCTTCCAATGGAGTGTTTGCCTTTGCACTTGTGATGAAAATAAAATTGAACACATTTAGAACCATCATTCATCACATGTAATTCTGCAACAACATCTACCTACCCTACCTACTTTACTCTACCATTTTTTCTTCTTTATTAGGGTGCACTTAGATTGGAAAACCCTTATCACACTTTTTCTTTTACATGTGGAAACCTATCTAGTTCTAACCTTATTACATCCAAGAGCTCAGATTAAACTATTGAGCTCCTTTTATTTACTCTATCTATCTACTTATCTTCCAAGATTAAACAGTTTGGTCAGATTTTGTTCTCTATCTCTAAAACATGAAATTGAAAAATGAATGAGTCAAGTTTAAACAGTTTGACTCTTCATAAATTGTGGCAAAAGTTTGACTAGCTGCACATAATAGCTTATTACAGAAAATGAAATATTAGTGGCATTTAGACTTGCACACTTTCCTTGGCCTTTCTTTTGGTGGGGTTCATTTTCTTTTACTTTTTTGGCCATTTTTATTCTTTTCACCCTTTCATTTTTCTTTGAGGGTATACCCTCTTTACATTTTTTAAATTTTTTGATTTTTTGAGAATATGGAAAACCTTTGCAACGAAGAAAAGGTATGAACATATTACATAGCCCATCAAGTCAATCATGAAATATGACACCTATTGGTATAGGAGTCTAACAGACCGCACCACACTTTTTTTAAATTTCAAAAAATCACGCTGCGCCTTTCAGTACCGCCCTGGAACTGGTACATATACCATTACCATCGGTCGTTGTGTGGCCTGTAAATTTACAGGGAGCACTGCAAACCAATGCGAGCCGAACGGCTCAAGCGCACTGCGTGGGAATTTTTTTTTTTAAGAAGGTGAATTTTAAATTATTTTACAAAAATAATCTGCTAAAAGGTTTAATTATGGAAAAACAAGGAAAATACCTATACATTTGGCTGCCGAGGAGGCATATTGGCTGTAGAATTTGCAAAACTAAATTTTCCCACCATTTTGCAAAATTCAAAATGAAGATGGTGGGCAATGGATAGCAGCAGTGCGTGCAATGGGAGCACTGATGATAGGGCGCCTAACACAAGGTAAAGTTGCACCAGTGCTTGAGAGCTCTGGAGCACTGAAACGTGAAAAATGTGGATTTTTGGCCGTAATTTTTTTTTATTTAACCCTGTTCCGGTGCACAAGTTTTATAGGCGCACTGGTATGGTTTCTTAAGATCGTACCAGGTTTTTTCAGTTTTGGCGCGGGGTTTTAGGATGCACCGGTGTGAAATATTTGTAAAGCACCGGTGTGCTACAGTAATAAGACGCATCGCGTGGGTTTTTATCAGGCGCACAGTGTCCCAATGTGACAATGTTCTGTGAACATCAGTGCTTTCTCTAGTTGAACGCATCGATGCGATTTAGGATGATAAACGCACCAGAAGAAAAACATCCGCAAAAACCTCCACCCGCCAACCTCCTCTAGTAACCTCCGCTACAAATGGATGTCTGGGGTATTTTTATAAGGGGTTCCTCAAAAACATCTGCTAGAGGGTCTTTTCCTTGTAGTGGGTCTAGTAACCTAATCATCATTTTGAAAACTTTCAAAGTGAACAAAACTAGGTGTTTTCATTGTGAAGAAAGTCTAGTGGTCCTAGTCTTGGAAAGAATTAGTGAGAACACTAATGAACAATTTATTTAAATTCAAATAACTATAGAATATAGTCGATTTCAGCAAGCCCTATACTCCTAATTTTGTTTTTGTATTTCTCCTCAAGACTCAAGTTCACATACCATTGATAAGATATATACCAATGGAATTTTTTATTATGCAACACAAGTGAGTTATCTATATTTCCATAGATGGGCCACTTCTTCCTTTTACACACCATATTGATTTATTTGTTTGATGCACTTAGATATACGTGATAGGTCAAGTGAGGCTTTATGGATCTCTTAGTTATTTAAATCTCAGCTTATGATAACATTTAGTGAAACATCCCTTCATCATGTACCACCTTTATCATTCCATGAGAGAATTATAATGAGAAGTTAAATATCCTATGGCATGCCTCTAAGTGTTGTACCATTGGATAATTCATCTAACACAATATCAACACATTTTCCACCTTAGAGATCATACCTTATTAAATGAGATTTCAATTATCCTTGAAAGGAGTAAATGGATATTTTCAATGGTTTTCACTTAGTATGGAATATAAGTGGACAAATCACTTTGATATAATATATAGTATGCCTTGTGCAAAATATTTATTTGTGCAGGAGAAATAGAAGTGAGAAGGAAATCATGTGTGGAGGGATGGAGGCGAGGTGGTCTATGCATTTGTAAAAATGGATAAGTATAGAGTAGTGCAGCATGGAATATGCGTGGAAAGGGGACTATGCAGAAAGTGGTAGGTGTGCAGAGTGCGAGAGCATACTTTAATTTTTAAAATTCCCACACATTACCTTTTTGGGAAAATTAAATGGTTTAAGAAAATGAAAGGAAAGAAAAAATAATACATGATGGCGATAATGATACAAAAAAAATAGGTCAATAGCACCTCCATTACCTCATATCCCATTTCCAATAAGGAAGATTTATATATTAAATTAAGGACTATCTAGATATTTTCCTAATGCACAATTTCATCACAAATTAAGTTTTAGTCAAATTAATCAAAATGTGTGCTACAACATTTCCAAATCAACAACCAATTCATCCTATTTACATGCATTCATTAATTCATTTTCAAAAATTTTGATGGTATATTCTTTCATCGGAAATCAAGAAAGGACTCTCAACCTCAATTTGTTTCAGAACTCAACTTTTTCATTTTAAATATAGGCCTATAGACAATACACAAAGTAATTTCAAGGAAAAGATTATTTTTATTGATATTTGTGCACATCTTGAGGATTCCCCGGTCTAGTTGTTTAAATCAACCCAATTATTTATTTTAAATACCCAGGGGTCTCTCCCTCCCTCTTTTCACTCCTATGCTTACATGCTATGTCAACATATATTATACTATTATATTTTTCATTTTTAAATAATTTAACGCACAATTACCTTCATTCAATCATATACTACTATTATTATTTGCATAACTATTTCCGTCCTAACAAAGTATTTCCATAATCCACTTGAAGGGACCATATTTCCATGCAACCATGATTGTTGCATTTAGCCTAATTCTATTAGACCTTTTAATTTATGTGACTAGGCTAGCATTTACTTAGTTGGCTAACACAATCATCTCTATTCAAATCGTACACTTCATATGAGATTCAACTGACTTTATATTGTAATTCATCCTTTTTTTTCCCACAGATAACAACAACATGTGTATTTAATTCTTTATGATTGGATATCAATATTTATAGTCTCACCCTAGGCCTATGAAATTTTAGTTCACCTTTGACCATTACTGACTCGGTTGGTTTCTTCATCATTGATATACAACTCTTGAACCCATGAAAGAACTCATTGAAAATTAATATCTTAGGTTTTCTTTCAAATATCAAGGATAACACCATCTTATCCTTGTTGTCCTTCCATTATCTTTTGGACAACCAATCTCACAACCTTGTCATGGGATTTTTATTTTTAAGATTAATGCATCTTCAAAATCCTTAACATTTCTCTTATGGAAGACCACATAGGCACACTTACCAATGCCATTTCCTCTTCCATTAGGAAATTTGATATACATATCAACCTCACTTACTTCTCAGGTGAGTGCTTGTACCAACTTAATCCAAGGGGATCCTCATCCCATCAAGCATATAACCACATATGTAGTCACCATATTTCAGTTTGACATTGTTGGTAGTAGGCATACCTTCTATAGAATCCATTCCATTTTACCATGAATTATACACGATACCCAAAGGTACCTTTAGGCATAATTATTATACCTTCATATGCTCATATAAAAGCATACTCATGTGAATCACCTCACACATGATTATTTCACTGATATTTTAAAAAAATCTTATATGCAGAAGTTTACTTCCCTACCTACTCCTTATCCTCGACATGTGTTTTCATCATTATGGCTCTCTTCACCAAGATATTTTTCTCTTGTGCACTTGCCTCCATAAGCACCATGTTCCATATGGTCTCCCACTCAAGAAAACCAGGAAGTGTCCAATATACATAAAACATAATAAACAAGCCTTATGATTTCCTTTCACTTAGATGATCTATGCATCTACTGTCATGCATTTCAGCCAAAAAACATGTGCATTCCTTTCATTCCCACGTCCATTCACCTCAAGGAATAATTCCATGACATCCAGGATACTTATCCTAGAATCCAGAAGCAAGACCTATTTTCACTCGAGCCTTTTAAATCGGCTCCTTACCGCTAGCGTAATAGTTGAAACCATCTAAGTTTTGTGTCCATCATACTTTCTGTCCTCAAGGGAATTTTCATCATAACAACCGCATCATCCAACCAAGGATGAAATATTTTTAAGGACATTTAGGTATGGGAACTACCACACCATTCATTCCTGACATTTCCTTAATCCATGGCCTCCAAAACTACCCGCATAAACATATCCATATGCATCTAATACACGTTCAATATTTATCCATATCACAGTCATTTATAATTCTTCCATATTCCAAATCTAGGTGTTTTATACTCAACTAGTCAAACTTGCAAATATCTAGATTTCCAAGTATCTGAAACATTTGAAATCTAGATGTTTCCACAATTCCCAATTGAATAAAGTCTATATTCTCGGAAATCCATAACCTTCTCCATCCATATTTCCACATAATTTTCCATGTTAATTTCCATATGACCCTCCACCTCAATGTTATTATACTAGGGTATCTGCATCATCATCCTTTTCAATCCAGTTATATTTACATGCTTTTGTATATTTGGGTCATTTGACATCCTAGAAAATATAAAAATATTTTTTCCCAAATTTTTGGATCTCAAACTCCTAGTCTCCACATCATCCACTATGTCAATCGCCACATCAACTCCTTTGGCCATCATGCCACATCAGCAAGCGACTTCAACATGCCATGTAATCTTTCCTTTTACATGTTTCCAAATAAACATGCCAGATCACCACCCATTCACTTCCCACTTAGGAAAGGTTTTATCACACTAGGTTCCATGTAATTTTCCATGTGTTCTGACCTCCTGGCAACAAGATCTAGGTATTTTTATTTTTTGACTCAATTGTATCTTTTTAAAAAGTTCCAAGTCTAAGACACGTAATCGTGTCATCAAGGTTACACCGTGCTAATTATATTCATATGGGGTTTCACACATCTAAGAAATCTAACATCTAGATGTTTTGCAAAGGCTCTGATTAATTATTTTCTACATGTCTGGATGTCTAGATATCCAAATATCCAAAAAATTTGACATCTACTTAACAATGGAATGTAACAGAAATTTTGGATGCTCAAATATCTAAAACATCCAACATCCACAAGACTCCCCCCCCCCCCCCCCTTTTTCCCCTTTCTCCTTGCACTAGCCCTCAGCCACAACCACATCTTTCTCATGTGACTAAGGGCTAGGGATAACTCTATACTAAAATTGGGTGTTTTTGTAGGTTTTCTTATTTGGATAATGATGCCTCCACATAAGTAATCCAATTAAGAAAATAAAAATTGCATTTCTCGGGTCCCTTTAAGGACATTGAGGCACACAAAGCAGCAGACTACTAATTGGTTTCCCACCTAAGTGAAACTTCTCACTCATCTCAATCAAATAAACATAGGGAATCAAGTACAATTCCATATCAATTAAAGGGAAACATTGAGGCTTGTATTTGAAAGGAGCACAATCCTTCAAGGGCACAAACAAAAGAATACCTTTAATTATTCTTATCCCAAAATAGGGATACCTTGCAAGTACTCAATTACACAACTATCCCCATAGGGAATTCTAAGCATTCACATTCATTTTAAAAGGCCATACAAATCCAATCAAGTCTTTCAACATATTTTACCCATTCAAGAGTTCATTAGTGAACATGACAATCCTTCACATTATATGTTATGTGAAATCTCTTTCCTCTGAGTCTTCTCTTCTAAAACCAAAGCATTTACCCTTGCACAAAATCTATAATCAAATGGGATTTTAAACCTGTAATAAGACTTCTTAATTATCTAGAAAAGTTGTCCTTAATTACATATTAAGGGTTCTTCCCCTAAGTTTATTGTACATGTAGCCTTCATATCTAAGGCCCTCTAATGGGATTTATAACCATCAAGGTTGTCCTGTGAAAATTACCTTGTTATGCATCAATTAACATAATCAGCATGGTAATGCAACTATGCCTAAACACAAAGAATTTATAAAATCATACATGCACAATAATTATACAAAATATTAAGCATAAAAAACCCATAGAATATATACATAATAATATAGAAAATATTAAGCATTCAAACACATAATTGGAATACTTGTCTTCTAAAACTATATATCGATCGGTTGTAGACCTTTGACATTCCTCCTAGCCATAGAAAATGTTACTCCTAATATCTCAGTAGTGGTTCAACCATGAGCTAGGTCCATAACTTCACAAAGGAAAATGGATCACCTAGATACAAATAAATTGATACACAATGTACCAAACAATTTATAGGCTAGGGATTAACACCAATAAACTCCCTAACCATATCCCTATATCACCCAACCTACATGCCCAAGGTAGTGCACCCCTTCTATGCCTCTATAATCCATCAAGTACATTTCTTGGGCTTCCCACATATATAATTATGCAAGTATCAAAATATTGTAGCTCTGAGAGTTTCTATATACTCTAAAGAGTCTTCTAGGAACCCCTCAGTCCACATAATAAGAAAATATTCCCAACCAATTCCATTTCCAATTTTTTTCCTTACTCAAGGTCGGTAAGGGTATTTGGCTATACAATTCAATGGGAAACTTGCCCAACCAATTCCCCCTCCAAGATATAGACTTTCCCAAGACGAGAAAGGATAATTGGTGATATAATTAAAGGGGAAAACCTACCCAAAAAATTCCCCCTACATGCTCTAACCTCACCCGAGACAAGCAAGGAGAGTCCATACAATTCACTAGGAAATCTCCCAACAAATTCCCCCTCTAAGTTCTAGTCTTACCCAAGAAAAGCAAGGAGAATTGACCATAAAATTCCCCATATAATTTTTCAATAAGTTACCAAGTCACATGGTTCAATGTCTAACTACATTCACATCTCAACCAATCTCAACACAGTCCACAAGGATCCAACAAATGAACCCAAGAAATACTAGCAACGTACTCCACACAATGAGGGTCCAATGTGTTAAGAAATCTAGGGAAATTTCATCAGGAGATTTATCTGTATTAGTTACTTCTTGTGAATTCATTTTTACTTATTCATATTAGGATCTTCTTCATGTTAATTTATTATGTTTTTCTTCATTAAACAGTAGCCAATGCATGAACATAATTAGAAAAAAGACACAACATATAGGCTATGAGCCATGGCCAAAATATCTCACTCTTTGAGAGGAAAACCCACACAAATTATTCTTATAGAGATTCCAATTGATGAATACCAAGACCATGACCCTTGACCTCTTTATCCACCCCAAGAACAAGACACACAATCTCTTTGACTATCCTCTTCTTAAGTCCTCTTCCAATGATACCTTCACCACTGCCTTGACACCGAGATCTTCTTCACTGATTTTCCAATGATATCTTCATTACTGATTTGACACTGAGACCTTAACCATAGAGATAATACCTCATCTACCGTAGCACTGAGAGTGTAGGGATCTACACCAAACTATGATCTCCATCATATCTCCGAATTGTAGCTTGCATAGACCCTTGTTGGAACTTAATCACTATTTGTACACCGAGACATAGAGAGTCACTGAAATTACTCTGAATATGAGATGATGCCTGAGATCCATCAGAGATATGATCTAACAATACCTAACTATCTTATCACCAAAAGTGTCAAGTATGAACTGCATCACTGAACTATAATTTCCATCGAAAATCTCATAGGTAACCCACCGAAAAACTCGGAGAAGAATGTCTGAATTTTGTCTTTCTCTGGTAACCTTAGCTGCATATATATAGTAGTTGGTCCATAAATATTAGCCGACCTATGCAAGTGAACTGGTGTGTCTTATTTATGTGATCCGACATTAATATATTCTCATAATGTTTAGGAGGACGAATTTCAATAGGATTTTTCTTGTCTTTGAAGGGCTAATAATACTTTTACGTTGACTCATATACAATGAAATAGGCTCAAGAAGAGCTCTTCATTCATGACATTAAATCTTTGACTCTAAATGACAAACCTAATTTTCTCAAATGAGATCCATCTATAATAAAATCACTTTCTCATGAAACCCATGAAGCAAGGCTTACAATTACATGATTATATAATAAAGTCACAATTACATGTCATTATGAAGACTGAACCTAGTTACTTTTCAACAATCCCTCTTAAATACATAGGTATTCATAATTTTACTTGGTCATTCTCATTCTGAATAATTTCTCATAAGAATAATTGGATTGGTAACCCATCTATATAGCATCATAGCAACCAAAATTGTCACATAGCAAGGCCTTGACTAAGAGCTCCATCTCCCCATGAGATCTTGAGCCCCAATGCTAGCAATACGAATGATTAATAGATACATTCATCATTATCTCTCTTGGAACATACCCAACCTGGGTTCTCTTAGAGTATGTCCAATACTATTCTTTATATCTTGGATTCCCAATCCTCAAAGAATATCGACGGTCCTTCCACAACTACTCTTATCTTGGATGCCCTAATTCATCCTAAAAGAATATCGGATGCCAAATTATTAACCAGTCCTCCATTTTCTCTTCCTAGGAGAAGACCATAATGATGTGTCTATCTCTCGCTCTCAATTAGGGAGGAATTTCCAAGTTTCTACCAAGTAAGAAACTTGTTTCCAGGCTCCCTCTTAATCAGGGACTTTCAGCTTCTCCTAAGGTGTAAATAATGGGACAACCAACTGCTCTGAAGAACTCCTTCCTTCGATGTCATAAATTTCGTCTTTGATATGGAGTCTTCATTCTTTTGGATCTCTTCATAGGGCATAAACCGTCCATCACTTTCATCCACGAGCCATGTCATCGTTCCTTTCATCAAAAAGAGATCCATTACTATTCATCTGGATTTGCTTCATGTCATGCTAAATTCTTCATACCATATATGTTCAAGGATATTTCATCTTGTCATGTGGTTATCAACGGTGGAAGACATCCACTTCCCTTTGGCAGACCTGCATAATCCTATCCAGATATTTTTCAAAATAAAATGAAAACTTAAATAAAAATTACATTTGTGATGGTATTTCATCATGACATCTTCTTGTGGGTATCAACATCCTCCATACATGTTGACACATCTCCCAAATATATGCATTGTCAAGGGTCTTCATCTTTTTCCAGACTTACATCAGAGTCTTCATATCTTACAAGGAGATTTTCCAATCAAATATTATTGGTCTTCATGGATGTTTATTTCCTTTACCATGGTTGCATGTCTCATGATCTCTTCCTTCCTTTATTCACACATTTCATTCCCAGGAATTTCCAATCATAGTTCTTTGATTGTGGTCAACCACCTCATACTTCATATGAGGACATATTATGTTGATTTCATCTAGTGTGACCTATGCCTTCATGTATCCTTTCAGAGGATGAGATCCCTTTCAATTGATCATGCTTCTCAAGATAGAAGTAGTGATCCATGTTACCTGTAACCATACAACATGACATTATAATATTAAATACAAGCATACATACCTCATTTACATTCAGGTCATCTAGGCTTCTTTGAACAGCTTCCTTGATTGAAAGATATTTAACCCCTTGATCTGATTCATCTCTTATGTCATCATACTATCATCCAATGAATTCCGCAAGTTGGAGTTCCTGATGAAACACTTGCTTCCTCTCTAGATCGGTGAATCCTTTGATGAGGATTCCATCATGAGGATATTTCATATCCTTATTCGGCAGATGTTTCCTTTTGATGTATGATGAGCTTTGTCTTGGATGACTTCATTTCCTTCAATATCCAATGAGGTACCCAAGATATATATTCTTTATGTTTAACTTCCATGGATTTTGTTCCTCATGTCCTTCATGATTCCCCATGATGATGTCATGAGCTCTTGTTTCTAATACTTTTATGATGCCATATTGAATCTTATTATTTATTACAACCATATCCTATGAAAGATCTAGAAGCTATAAATATATCTTAATCCATCTTTCCTTGGTATTCTTTTCTTCAACTTCCTTCATCTTTCTGGTGATATGAGCTTCCTTTTTGTAATTTTTGAGTCCTTCAACTTTCAACATTTTTTCCCACGACTTGTCTTTTTCTATCTTGCATAGAAACAAAAAGTTGTTGAAAGAGGTAACTTTCTTGTCCCATGGACATTTTTTACCTTTCTCAGCAGTTAGAATAGTGATTATTATCTTTTTATCATTTATTCCAAATCTAATAATTGAGATTCTATGAAGATATTCCTTCAATTATATGTAGATCAAGTCTAAGTGATATGACCTCATTTACTACATCTTCAGAGAATATTTCTTCTAGATTATCATATATTGAAAGAGAGAAAGAGGTAACTTTCTTGTCCCATGGACATTTTTTACCTTTCTCAGCAGTTAGAATAGTGATTATTATCTTTTTATCATTTATTCCAAATCTAATAATTGAGATTCTATGAAGATATTCCTTCAATTATATGTAGATCAAGTCTAAGTGATATGACCTCATTTACTACATCTTCAGAGAATATTTCTTCTAGATTATCATATATCTCTTTCATGTCTCCACTCCTACTATCATATAGAACAAGGTACTCCTAATATCTCAGCAATGGGTCAACCCTGAGCTAGGGCCATAACTCCAAAAAGGAAAATCGATCACCTAGAGAAAAATACATTGATACACATTATACCAAACACGTTCTAGGATAGGGATTAACACTAGTAAAATCCATAACCATAACCCTGTATCACCAAGCCTACATGCTCAAGGTAGTGCACCCCTTCTATGCCTCTATAATCCATCAAGTTCTACTACTACAATTATTTGGCTTCCCAAATATATCATTCAAGAAGTCTCAAAGTTTTGTAGCTCTGAGAGTTTCTATATACCCTAAATAGTCTTCTAGGAAAACCTCAGGCCACATAATAGGAAAATATTCCCAACCAATTCCCTTTCCAAGTTGTGGCCTTACTCAAGGCGAGTAAGGATATTTGGCCATACAATTCAATGGGAAAACTTTCCCAACCAATTCCTCTCCAAGCTATATTCTTACCCAAGAAGAACATGGATAATTGGTGATATAATTAAATGGGAAAACATACCCAAACAATTCCCCCTACATTCTCTAACCTCATCTGATAAAAGCAAGGAGAGTCTATACAGTTCACTAAGAAAATATCCCAACCAATTCCCCCTCCAAGTTCTAGTCTTACCCAAGACAAGCAAGGAGAATTGACCATAAAATTCCCCATAGAATTTTTCAATAAGTTACCAAGTCACATAGTTCAATGGCTAACTACATTCACATCTCATCCAGTCTCAGCATATTCCTCAAGGATCCAACAAATGTACCCAAGAAAAACTAGCAACGTAGTCCACACAATGAGGATCCAATGTGTTGAAAAATATAGGGAATTTGCATCAAGAGATTTCTCTTTATTAGTTACTGCTTGTGAATTCATTTTTACTTGAGTTATTAGTGTTTTATTCATCAAACAATAGCCAATACATGAACATAAGTAGACAAGAGACACATCATATATGCTATGAGCTAGGTCCAAAACCTCTTACTCTTTGAGAGGAAAACCCGCACAAATTCTTATTATAGAGATTCCAATTGACAAATACCAAGACCATGACCCTTGACCTCTTTAGCCCCTCCAAGACCAAGAGACAGAATCTCTTTGATTGTCCTCTTCTTAAGTCCTCTTCCACTAAGAGCTTCACCACTGCCTTGACATAGAGATCTTCTTCAATGCTTTTACACTGAGATCTTCATTATTGATTTGAGACTGAGACCTTAACCACAGAGATAATACCTCACATTTTTTAGCACTGAGAGTGTAGGGCTCTATAGTGAACTGTGATCTCCATCATATCTCTAAATTGTAGCTTGCATACTAGACCCTTGTCCGATCTTGATCATTGTTTGTACACTGAGAATAGTAGGGATACCACCAAGACATAGAGAGTCACTGCAATTTTTCTCTATCTGAGATGATGTCTGTGCTCCATTAGATATATGATCCGAGAACACCTAGTTTTCTTAGCACCAAAACTGTGAAGTCTGAACTGTGTCACTGAACTATAATTTCCACCGAAAATCTCAGAGGTAACCCACCGAAAAACTCAGAGAATAATGTCTGAATTTTGTCTCTTTGTTGTAACCTTAACCACATATATATAGTAGTTGTTCCATTAATATTAGTCGATCTATGCAAGGGAACCGATGTGTCTTATTTATGTGAGCCGACATGAAGATTTTCCAATACTGCTTAGGAGGCTGACTTTCAAGAGGATTGTGCTCGTCTTTGGAGGGATAATAAGAATTTTACATTGACTCATATACAATGACATAGTCTCAAGAAGAGCTCTTAATTCTTGAAATTAATTATTTGACTCTAAATAACAAACCTAATTCTCTCAAATGAGAGCCATCTATAATAAAATCACTTGCTCATGAAAGCCATGAAGCAAGGATTACAAAAATACATCATTTATACAAGTCACAATTACATGTCATTATGAAGACTTAACCTAGTTAATTTTCAACACAATGATAAGGGAATTGTCTCTAAAAATAGTGGGAAACCTGAATTATATGTGAATGTGGTATTTTTGTAAAGTGTCACATGATGAACTCACCCTAAACCCTTAGTTTTAGACTTATGATATAATATCCCTCCACGACTTTGGATTATATTATTAAAGTGAATTTTTGAATATTTTGTCATTTACTTGGTTTACTAACCATATCATGGTTCCAACCGCTCACTTTCCCCTCGTTTTGACTTATATCCCCCCATACTCTTTCTGTATGGTGGTCTATAATGGTGATTTGTTTTATTATCATGGATTTGTTTACATATTACAATATTAGGCTCACTAGTATTTTTTCACGTATGCTCTTCATGTTAGATATTAGTTAACAGAGCAATGAAGAGATATAACCTACAACAGATCCATTATAATTTCCTTTTCACTCTCACATGGTCTCCTCTCTCTTTTTTGCTCAGAATAATAATACATAGCCGAAATACAATTCCCTCATATAAACCAGGATCTCCTCCTAGGGTAAAAAACCCTAAATTAACATAAATTCTACCATCAATTCATCCACCTAATGAACGACCCAGATTGAATACGAAATTATGAAATTTTACAGGGAAATTTTCATCTACTTTCAGCTTCAGGGTCGTTGCCCCTGAACCCACGCCAAGTGGGGGCTCATAAAATCGTCGTCGCACCCCCCAACCCCCTCCTCCCCCCCCTTCCTTACTGTGATCATATGGGCAGAGTTGTTGCCCCATCAGGAACAAGTATCTAACATGACTGAAACAAAAAACCCTCTAGACAATCAAGAAAATAATCACGCTCCACACCCAACAATCCCCCACTTAGAGACTGATTATATATAAACTCCATTGTTGCTTCACTTTTTGGACAATGACTCCACTTGGACCTGGTTGTTTCTCATCATCACCATCATACTTGAAGGCCAATTAAAATTGAAAAGAATCTCAGTTTCTCCATAGTTACAACTTTGTTAACATATCTGCAGGATTTTGGCTACTGTATATTTTTTCCAGCTTCAATTATCCATCTTCCAACATTGACCATATGAAATGGTACTTTAGTTGTAAATGTTTAGTCTTGGAATGAAATATTTATTTATTTCCAAGATTAATTGCATTTTGGTTGTCACTGTATAACCTGACCATCTCCTTATTCTTTCCCAATTCATCCATAAACATTTCAAACAAATCATTTTTTTATTAGCCTCTATAGCAGCAACACACTTTGCTTCTGTTGTTGAAAGTGCAACAATGTTTTACAATTTTGAAATCCAACTGATAGTTGTTTCACCTACAGTAAACACATACCATGTGTTTCTCCTCATGTTATCTCTATCACCTTCTATATCTACATCAACATATCCCTGTAGAGAAATTTTTTAACCACCAAAGCATAATGCTTGATTTGTGGTACCTCTCAAATACCTAAGCATCCACTTCACTTCCATCCAATGCTCTTTTCCTAAATTTTTCATATACCTGGTTAAAACTCCCATTGCATGTGCAATATCAGGCCTTGTGCATACCATTGCATACATTAAGCTTCTAGTTGTTGATGCATATGGAACTTTACACATATATCCATCTCTTCCTGAGTCTTGGGACACATCTCCTTACTTAGTTTTAAATGGCTAGCCAAAGGTGTACTAATTGGTTTTTCATTCTACATAATAAATATTTCCAACACCTTTTCTATGTACTCACTCTGAGACAATGTTAATTTGTTATTTTTCCTATCTCTAGTGATTCTCATACAAAGGATTTGTTTTGCAACACCCAAATCCTTCATTGCAAATGGATTTTCCAATTTTCCTTTGAGAATATTTACTTCCTGCATGTTAGACCCTACAACAAGCATGTAGTCTACATACAAAAGAAATATGATATAATTTCAATCATTTTTCTTTTTAAGATAAACACATGGTCAAAGTGACATCTAGTATAACCTTTTTTAGGCATAAATCTGTGAAATTTTAGATACCATTGCCTTGGAGCTTGTTTTAAGCCATACAAGCTCTTCTTCAATTTGCACACTAATTTCTCCTCCCCTTTGACCTCATACTCTTGTGGTTGTTTCATATATATTTCTTCCTCCAATCACCACGGAGAAAGGTTGTCTTTACATCTAACTACTCAAGATGCAAATCTTCTGCTGCCACTAGACATAAAATATTCCTAATTGAAGTCATTTTAACAATAGGAAGAAAATTTTCACAAAGTGTATACCTTTCTTTTGTGCAAACCCCTTCACCACAAGTCTATATTTATACCTTTGTTTACCTCCATATTCTTCCTTCAACCTGTAAACCCATTTATTCTGCAATGTTGTTTTACCTGTAGGCAACTTGACTAAGTGCCAAATATGGTTATGCATCAAGGAGTCCATATCTTATTCCATGGCTTGCTCCCAATTTTTCCTAGTTTCTACATGCATTGCTTCTTCATATCTTTCCGATTCACCAGAATCATTCAACAATACATAATATAATGAGGGCGAGTATCATTCATGGGGTCCACTTATCCTAGTAGATATTCTAACACCACTTTTAGCTATTTCATGTGTTTGTTGTTGTTTTGGTTGTTGTTGTTGTTGTGATTGTTGATCATTATTATTTTCATGAACCTTTACCTTTTTTGTGATCTCATAAAGCATTGTGTATTCTTTGTTTTCCTTTTCATGTTCATTTCCCTACATTTGATCCTTACACAAGACCTTTTCATTGAATATAATGTCTTTGCTCCTAATGATTTTTTTATTTTCGTAATCATATAAGAGATAACCAAAAGCATTAACACCATATCCAATAAAGGTACATTTCTTTCATTTTTCCTCAAGATTTTTTCTATTTTCTTTATTAATGTGGATAAAGGCTTCACAACCGAAAGTGTTTAAAAATGACTAGTTTACCTTTTTACCTTTCCATGCCTCCTCAGGAATACCACCATGCAAGGAAATTGAAGGTCGTCTGTTTATTAGATAAACAACAATATCTACAACATCTTCTCAAAATTGTAAGGGAAATCCTACATGCAATCTCATGCACCTTGCATGCTCCATGATTGTCTTGTTCATCCATTCTGACACACCATTTTCCTATGGTGTTCTTGGAACTATCTTCTCTCTACTAGTTCCATGCTTTGAACAGTAGTTATCAAACTCTTTGCTGTAGTATTAACCTCCATTGTATGATCTGATACACTTAAAATTATTTTATGTCTCATTCTCAACCATATATTTCCATTTCTTGAAAGTATCAAATACATCATATTTATTATGAATACAATAAATACCAGTTTTCTTAGTTGCATCATCAATAAAATTAAGATAATAGTGACAGCCACCGAGAGATGATACCTGAGCATGTCCCCATAAATTTGTATGCCCAAGCTATAATTTTTCACTCTTATGTTCCTTCCCAACTCTGAGAAATATGACTCTCTTTTGTTTTCCATAAACACAATTTTCACATAATTCCAAATCAACATGCTTCAAACCTAGCAACAAATTTCTTGAGTGAAGAATTTGAGCTAATATGAATTTCCTTCTAGGGTAAAAAAACCTAAATTAACGTAGCTTATAATAGCATATCATATGCCTAATGAATTTCCCAGATTGACTACAAAATTACAATATTTTACAAGGAATTTTTTCATCTATTTATAGCTTCGGGGACACTACCCTTAAACCCCTGCTGGGGGAGCTCATAAAATCGTCGTCACACCCCCCCCCCCCCCCTCTCGATATCTCCTGACAGCGTTCATATGAGCGGCATTGTAACCCTGTTAGGAACAAGGATCTAACGTGGCTAAAAAAAAAACCTTTGAACAATCAAGAAGAGAATCAGTCTCCACACCCAACACTTCCCAACTGTAACAACCTCTTCCCACATCGACCCAAGTAACCAGCCAACCAGGGTAAACATGCGACGAGAGGCTACTAATATGAGATTCAACCTCCTAAATGACCTTAAGGAAGTGGAATTGATGGAAACCTGACAAACAAACCTTACACAACATCAACAACACCTCTAGCAAGTAACCCAATCTACCATACCCCTTGAACCCTAAGGGGGAACTGATTTTTGACAATTTTTAGCCTTAGTCATGGGCATGTAAGGGCAAGGGAGTGTCTTGAAGCCTATAGATGCGGGCATGCCAAGGCAAGGTCGTGACCAGGGCCCCAAAAAGTTAGTTCTGTGCATAAAACTCTAGGATTTGTGCCACCTTTTTAGCCCCAGAGCCCAGGTTACTGCCCAGAGCTTCATGAAACTTCAGGAGAGGATATATAAAATTAAAACAAAGGTATGGAAGCAATCACATCATCAAGAAATCATTTTTACCTCTACCATTCATGATAATAATTTCATCAAACATGTCACGAACATTGCATCTACAGGTATAAACAACAGATTTAAACATGGGGGTCTCTTACTTATCTAATAATCGATAAGAATCATTGCTCCCCTACATCATAATACACAATACAATCTATTATGACATAGATACATTGTGTATTAATTTACAAGTAAAAACATGGATAGGGCCATACATCATCACTGATTGAATACATGCTCATAACTAGCACAATAACGATAGAAATACAATGGATATACCAGCAATAAAATCCATACATAAACTAGTACATTTTCATATTGAATTCCAAAGGAATGATATCTTCTTTACTGAATGTAAAAACTAATCGGAGATGGGACTTCCATGTTCCACCCGATCATAGGTTTCCTGAGCCAACTCTCACTTCATTCAATCACCCTCATGCCATATTTCAAGCATGAATGTGGGACATTATCAAATACATCAATCAACACCAAACCAAGGCTCTAGAGACAAAGTGTATCAACCCCAAACCAGTTATTCCACCTTATAGTTGGACATCACTAACCATCATGGATTGGTATCCACCCAAGTTTCTTTAGGGCTCAAAAGTGTTTGTTCCAACCAAGGATCCAAGACTAGTAACTCAACCCTTGTTGTTCCCAGGCTCCAGAGCGTTTTTCCAACCAAGGCTCTAGGACTAGTAACTCAACCCACCTAGGGCTCTAGTGCGTTTTTCCAACCAAGGCTCCAAGAATAGTAAGTCAACCCAAAAATTACCTATCGGGCTCCAAAGCATTTGTCCAACCAAGGCTCCAGGAACTAATAACTCAACCCAAAAGCTAAAGGAATCATGAGAACCAACTAGAAAACAATCAATGGAAATAAACCCACAATACCATCGTTGTCCAGGAAATGGGAAGGCTAGGAAAATCCACATGCATACACCATGCATGCCAAAACCAGTGAGTAAAACACACATGCAACTCGGTACCTGCAATCAAATCTCGATGCAGTTGTTGATCCCGATGTCCACTTGCACTTTCCTACTCTTCCTTTTCCTTCTTACTCCAAATCACCAAGTATCCACACTCTCCAAGAGTGCTCCAATAAAACTCTTAGTATCCAATAATATGAGAGAGAGAGAGAATAATGAGAGAGCTCCAAAAATGCACTGACAAAAGGTATCAGCTAATCCTCAGAAACGTTTTTAAAGAAGAGGCCTCTATTTTCTTCATTTTCCTTCAATTTCCTCCTCACATGCAACCTGTGACCTTTCATCTCCCTTTTCTCCTAATTTCCATTATTTTCATAAATAAATGTGCCAAAAATAATTTTTTCCTCTTTAATGCCTTATCCATAGCCTTTGACAATATCATTAGACATAATAAACCATGTGAACACCCACACTAGGATGTTTTTCCTAAAATTCAACTTGGAATATGTGTAACATCAACCCTTGGTTATTATTTTAACTTTATTACATGGAATTTTCACCAGGGTTGTTACAGAACCATCCCCCTTGGGCGGCACGGTCCTCCATGTTCAACCACACATATACCTCAGCAACACCACTAAAAATAAAATTTACTACCCATGGAGCTTTATAACATAGCTCGATGTAGTATTTACAAAGATCACCCTACTGAAAAGAAAACCAACATGACATCATAACAACATGACAACTATAATGACATGACACCATACCGCTTATTAGAAATTTATAGCATATCTCATGGCGGTATTTACATCCATGTACATATGTACATACATCCAACCATCACATCAAAACATATACCAAAACATCACTAAAACATATGCTAAACAAAACCAACATCACACCAAAATTTATTTCCTTCAACCGGCAAACAAGGAAGGATATATGGTCCACATCTGATCTGCCGTCTCCCATGTAGCTTCATCAGCCCAAAGTGCTTCCATTGCGCTTTAACTTGCTTGATTGCTCGATTCTAGAGCATGAGCATCTTTTTCTACAAAATGCACTATGGTTCCGGTTGGAAGTCTCCTTCTGGATCCACCTACAATATATACCAGTAAATAAAATGATCAACATATTTAACATATTTCTTAAGAAATGATACATGAAAACATCATGGACTTTCACTCTAGAAGGCAGTGCAATTTGATAGGCCATTGGCCTGATCCTCTAAATGATCTTGAAGGGTCCACAAAACCTTTGTTCCAACTTGGCACACGATCCAATCCATAAGGAGCTCTTCTTGGGCTTGATACGCAAGTAAACTTGATCCCCAACCTAGAACTCCTTGAACAATTTGTTCCTATCTGCATAAATCTTCTATTTATCCTACGATGCTTTCAAGTTTTGCTTGATCACCTGCATTTATTGTTCCATTTCTACCAACATATCTGGTCCAATTAGTACCTTGTTAACTGGATCACTCCAATTGATAGGAGTGTTGCAACTCCACTCATACAATGCCTCAAATGGACTCATCCTCAATGACTCCTAATACTCATTGTTGTAGGTGAACTATACCAGTGGAAGATACTCTTCCCACTTGCGTTGTTGATGCATCACATACATCCTCAACATATCCTCCAATATCTTGTTGACCCTCTCAGTCTGTCCATTTTTCTGTGGATGATAAGTTGTGCTGATGGCAAAATTGGCACCCAAACCTGCAAAAAACTCCTTCTAAAAATTGGAAGTGAAATTTTCATCCTTGTCGGATACTTTCTTCTTTGGAACACCATGCAATCTGACTATGTCTCTAATAAATACATGTGCTACATCCCTAGTTGAATAAGTAGTTTTCACTGGAATGAAATGTGTAACCTTTGTCAACCTGTCCATCACAACCATGATGGAATCATGTTGTCTATATGTCTTAGGAAAACTTGTGATGAAGTCCATGGAAATGACCTCCCATTTCTACTCTTGACTTGCAATCGGTTGCATAAATCCACTTGGATGTTTACACTCTGCCTTAACCATTTGACAATCCAAACATTTGGCTATAAACTCTACCAAATCCCTCTTCAAATTTTGCCAATAGTATAATCTCTTCACTGCAATCAAAGTCTTATGGTAGCCTGGGTGACCAGAATATGGTTTCACATGAAACTCCCTCAAGATCATCTTCTTGAGCTCGTTGTTTTCTGGTACATATATCATGTCTCTAAATCTAACCAATCCATTTTTTCTAAGATGGTAGTCCAAATCCTGTACACCTACACCTGTACCTGTACCACCACCTATACCTATACCTATACATGTACCAACACATGTACCTATACCAAGACATATACCTGTAACAACACCTGTACCTTTACCAAGACCTGTACCTTTAACAACACTTGTACATGTACCAACACTTCTACCTGTACTCTGCTGCAATATGTGCACAATATCCAGATACCTGTGATCCAGCTGACCTGCCTACAAGATCCTATCATATAAGTCTATCCCATAGGAGCTCATAGCTGCTATATGATTTACCTGTACCTTCTTTCTAAGAGAATCTACGCCAATATTTTCCTTTCCCTTGATGTACTTGATCTCGAATTCAAACTCACTAATCATGGCCAACCATCTAGCCTGCCTAGCATTCAGATTCGTTTCAAATAAGTATCTCAACCCAATGAAATCACTCATTAGTACAAAATTCCCGCCAAGAAGATAATGCCTTTGTCTCTTCAGTGCATGTATAATCACTTCTAGCTCAAGATCATGTATCAGGTAGTTATGCTCGTGCTCATTTAGTTTTCATGACTCATAGCACACCACATGTCCATCCTGCATAAGGACTCCACCAAGTCTTCTCTTGCAAGCAAAATACAAAATCATTGTCTAGATCTGCAATATTTAACACCGGAAAATGTGTCAACAAATGCTTAAGCTGCTTAAAACTGGCCTCACACTCCTTTTTCCAATCAAATTTCTTACCCTTCCTCTACAATAATGTAATCGGATAAGAAATATGTGAGAAGTTCTTGATGAAACTCCTGTAATAACCTGCCAATCCCATGAATGATCTCACCTCATCTACACTCTTAGGAGATACCCACTCCATGATGGCCCTTATCTTTTCTAGATCTACTGAAATTTCATCCTTGGAGACAGCATGTCCCAGGTAGTGAACCTCAGTCTGGAAAAAACTGCATTTTCTAAGCTTAGCATACAATTGATGCTCTCTCAACAACCTAAATAATGTTTCAAAAAGTTTAGCATGCCCTTCCTCATTTTTAGAATACAACAATATATCATCAATAAACACAAACACAAAATTTTCCAAATAAGGACACAACACATTGTTCATAAAACACATAAATGTAGTTGGGGCATTAGTCAAACAAAATGGAACTACAACAAACTCATAATTCCCGTATCTGGTCATGAATGCGGTCTTGTAGTTGTCCTACTCTTTGATGCGTACCTGATGATAGCTCAATCTCAAGTTGATCTTAGAGAAAATTTCTGCTCCCTTCAGCCAATCGAACAAACCAACAATCCTCTATAATGGGTACATGTTCTTGATGGTCACTTTGTTCAACTGCCTGTAGTCAATGCATAGTCTAAGAGTGCCATTTTTCTTCTTCACAAACAAGACTGGTGAAGCCCATGGCGATACACTTGGTTTAATGTATCCTTTTTCAAGCATCTCTTTTAGCTGCAACTTTAATTACACCAACTCAGGTGTGCTCATCTTGTAAGGTTCCTTTGATGTTGGAGTTGCCCTGGCATCAACTCAATAGAAAATTATACATCCCTATGTGGTGGAAAATCTGAAATATCTGATGGAAATACATCCTAAAACTGCTTCAAAACTGGATACCTATTCAAAACATCTACATCCTCAGCTTCCTTACCTTTATCACTTGAGATAAGAAAATTATCGTCCCATTAGGAATAGGGATCCAATGCGGTTGAAACAAAAAAAAATATTTGAACAATCAGGAAGAGAATTAGTCTCCACACCCAACACTTTGTCCTTAATCACAAAATAAATCTAGCCTCAAAACATGTAAACATATGCACATAAACACCACAACAAATATATAGGCATGCAATCCCAACTGTAACACCATCTTCCCACATCTACCCAAGTAACCGGCCAACCGAGGTAAACATGCGACGAGAGGATAATAATATGAGATTCAACCTCATATATGACCTTAAGGAAGTGGAACCAATGGAAACCTAACAAACAGACCTTACACAGCATCAACGACACCTCCAAGAGGTAACCCAACCTCCGAGGCCCCTTTAATCCTGTGGGGGGGGGGGAACTGATTTTTTACCCTTTTGAGCCTTAGTTGTGAGCATGTAAGGGAAAGGGAGTAGCTAGAAGCCTATAACCACGGGAATGCCAAGGCAATTTCATGGCCATGGCCCCAAAAATCCATTTTGTGCCTGCAACTCCGGGATTTGTGCCACCTTTTTAGACCCAAAGCCCAGGTCACTACCCAGAACTTCATGAAACTTTACGAGAGGATAAATAACATTAAAACAAAGGTATGGAAGAATCACATCATTAGGAACTCATTTGGACCCCTCCCAACCATGACAAGAATTTCACCAAACATGTCACAAACATCGCATCTACAGGTATAAACAACATATTTAAACATGGGTGTCTCTTACTTATCTGAGAATCACTAAGAAGCATTTCTCCCCTACATCATAAGCTACAATATAGTCTATTTGACCATAGATACATTGTGTTTTCATTTACAGGTAAAAAAATAGATATATCCATACATCATCATTGATCGAATACATGCTTATAACCAACACAATAACAACATAAATACAATGGATATAACAACAATAAAATCCATGCATAAACTAGTACATTTGTATACTGAATACTAGAGGAATGATCTCTTCTTTACCGAATGTAAAAACCAACTGGAGATGGGACTTCCACATTCCACCCGACCATAGATTGGTTGTGCCAAATATCACTTCAGCCATTCATGCCCGTGCCATATTCCAAGCATGAATGTGGGACTTTATCAAACACATCAATCAACACCAAACTAGAGCTCCAGAGACCAAACCGTCTCAACCCCAAACCAGTGATTCCACCTCACATTCAAACATCACTAACCATCATGGATTGGTCTCCACCCAAACTGCTCTAGGGCTTCAAAGTTTTTGTTCCAACCAAGGCTCTAGGAGTAGTAACTCAACCCCAGTTGTTCTCGGGCTCTAGAGCATTTGTCCAAACAAGGCCCCAAGACTAGTAACTCAACCCAATAGATGTCTGTCGGGCTCGAGATATTTTTTCCATCCAAAGCTCCAGGAAATAATAACTCAACCCAACATCTAAAGGAATCATGAGAACCAACCAGGAAAAAAAAAAAAAAAGAAAGAAAGAAGAAGTCAATGGAAATAAACTGACAATACCATGGTTGTCTAGGAAATGGAAAGGCTAGGAAAATCCACATGCATACACCATGCATGCCAAAACTAGTAAGGAAAACATACATGCAACTCGGTACCTGCAATCAAATCTCGTTGTAGTTGTTGATCTCGATGTCCACTTGTGATTTCATGCTTTCCCTCTAACTTCTTGCTCCAAGTCACCAAGTATCTACACTCTCCAAGAGTTCTCTAAGAAAACTCTAAGTATCCAAGTGTGTGTGTGAGTGTGTGTGAGTGTGTGTGTGTGTGTGTGTGTGTGTGAAAGAGAGAGAGAGAGGGAGAGAGAGAATAATGAGAGAGCTCCAAAAATTCACTCACAAAAGGTACCAACTGATCCTCAGAAGCATGTTTATAGAAGAGGCCTCTATTTTCTTCATTTTTCATTATTTTCCTTCAAAATTTGCTCCTCACATGAAACCTGTGAACTTTCATCTCCCTTTTCTCCCAATTTCCATTATTTTATAAATAAATGTGCCAAAAATACTTGTTTTCCTCTTTAATACCTTAGCCATAGCCTTTGCCAATTTCCTTAGCCATAATAAACCATGTGAACACCCACACTAAGATGTTTTTCCCAACATTCAACTTGGAATACGTGTCCCATCAACACTGGTTATTATTTTAACTTTACTACATGGAATTTTCATGAGGGTTGTTACACCAATACACATGGCTCACCATCCTAATAATAAAAATATGTATGAATACACAGAAGGGGTCATCCTCAAGGTGTTATAAACAATTTGGTTTCCTCTTTAATATCCAAATTCATTATGCAATACAAACTACACATGAAGGTTTTCACTCAACAAAGGTGGGAAAGCATTCAATGGTAGTGATGAAAATTGACCTCTCAAAGGCTTATGATAAAGTTAATTAGGTGTTCCTAAGACTAACTCTCTTACAAATTATCTTAAACCTTCAATCTATTAATTGTATTATGGGGCGTTTGGAGTCAACAAATTTTGTTTTCCTTATCACCATTAATATTATTTAGAGCATAGAGGCGCTTGAATTGGGGGTGTCTTTTGTCCCATTTTTTGTTTCTTTTAGTTGCAGAGGGTCTGAGCATACAAATTTTGGAATTCATAAGTACATGTACTATTAGATATATTAACATAGTGGGTATATAACATTGTCAAATTTGTTGCTTTTTGATGAAATATTATTGTGTGGCATATGGAAAATGAAGGAATTGAATGCCTTCAAACACATATTAGATGTGTTTTGTAAAGCTATGGGGAAGGAAATTAATTTATGAAAGGCATTTACATTGGTAAATGGTTTGAGTGATTCATTACAAGGAAGAATAACGCAACTCTTTCCTATGAGGCTAGATTCTTTGGACACCGGTGTTACATACATGGAGTTCCATCTAAAGCCAAATGAATAAATTTATGTTAATTATCTATGGTTGGTCAAAAAAATTGAATTTAGGATTTCTTATTGATGGCATAAGTGGTTTTCTTGTGGAGCCAGGTTGGTGCTGGTAAAATTTGTTTTAGAAAGTGGCCATATAAAATTGGTCGTTCCATCAATCAAAGGATTCATGAGCATGTGGTGGACCTTAATCATGGTAGGTCACGGTCCTCTGCCTTAGCAGAACACACGGAAAAGACAAAGCATCACATTTGCATCGAAAAAGCTAAGGTGATTGCTAGGATTGATCATTTTCATCACCGTAAGTTAAGGGAAGCATTAGAAATCGAGAAAAGTCATGTTAACCTGAATAGAGATGATGGATGGAGTATTAGTAGATGTTGGATCCCAACCCTTCATCCTTAGTTAGGGTTTAGCCTCTGCGCCACCCCTCCCCCCGCCCCCCCCTCCCCCCTTTTTTTGTTATCCCTTAATTCACTCTTATCTTTATTATTTTTATTAATTCTATACATAAAAATAAGAGCTCCCTCAACCTATAAAAATTTAATAAATTAAACTAATAAAAATATTCTTATATTATAAAATATGAAGAATAGATTTGTTATTACCGTTTAAACGAATATCTTTTAAAATAAAATAATAAATATAGTAATAATTAGACATACTAACTAATAAAATAAATTTAATTTGATATAGAAATTAAATAATTTAGTATTACATTATATATCTATTATAGATTCATTATATATATATTTGTTGTTAACCATAAGTGGATATTATTAATAATCTTAATCACCTTTGACCTCTTTCTTCTTCTTCTTTTTCTTTTCTTTTTTCTTCTCTTTTTTTTTCATAATTGTATTTATATAATATTAAATAATACTTCTTGAACCCTAATTTTCCCTTATTAATTATACTCCCTTTAAAAAAAATTACCTTTTAATTAAGAAATTAAATATATTATAATTATTAACTAATTAAACTAAATTGAAATATAATATAATAATAAAATATTTTAATTTATTATTTATATTTTTTCCTTTTGTCAGTCAAACTAAATGTTATACCTTAACGGCTAGTTGGGTCCTCTCTCCATCTTTTTAACTCAGTCTCATTGATCTGATTTCTGATCTTGTTCTGAAGATGAACCACACTAGTTGGTTCAAAACGCGTCGACAATTCATGATCATATGTGATTATTTCCGAAAGATATTTTTTACAAATTATAGATCACAGGAGCCAAATTCCAAATATAGGTATATATTGTTAATAACCCTAAAGGATATTTAGGAAATACCAAAAGAAAATGTTTCAATTTCCTTTGGCCAAGAATGGAGGAATGAATACCCCTTGTCAAATGGAATAAGATATAAAATTCCATGGACCTCGAAGGATGAGATTTGAAAAATGTGTTTGCTTTCAACCAAGCCTTAACAACCAAAATTATATGGAGACTTTTGTTCAAAAAAGGCCTCTGGGGGAAGGAGATGAATGCCAAATACCTTGATTATAAGGAGCTAGAAGACTAGATCTGTAACACCCTCCTCCCACATATACCCAAGTAACCGAACAACCAGGGTAAACATGCACAAGAGGCTGCTATGATTTTATTCAACTTCCTATGTGACCTTAAGGAAGTGGAATCGAAGGAAACACATCACACAAACCTTCCACATCAGCAACAAAACTCCCAAGAGACATCCCAACCATTCAGGTAACCAACCCCTGGGTCCCACTAGGTTCTTAGACCATTAAACCCTCAAACGTTCCCTTTATATGGGTCAGGGTACATCTGGGAGGCTCTAGAAGCTCCCACAGCATGGGAATGCATACATCCAAGGAAATTTTTCCTCATACTTGTGCCAGTGTCCCCGAGATTTGAGCCATTGTTTCAGGACCAAAGCCCAAGTCGTTACCCAAAACAACAAGACACTTTTAGAAATGAAATATAACAATGGAATAACAATGTAAAAGAAAACACTTGAAAAGGGACTTGACTGGACCCCTACTAGCCATGACAGGAATTTCGTCAAACATGTCACAAATATGTAATCTACAGGTTTAAATAACATATCTGAGCATAGGAGTCTCATACTTATCTGAGAATCACTAAGAAGAATTTTTGCCTCGTCACATTAACTAAATTATCATATAATTGGGAATAGATACATTTTCATTCATATACAAATAAAAACAAGATGAGATCCATACATCATCACCATCATAAAACACATTCATGACTAGCATATAAATAATGGAAATGACAAGCACATAACAGCCATATAAGCCACATAGTAAGAATCATATTTACCCATCAATACAAGAGGAAAAGAGCTCTTATTTCCATAAGAAAAATGCAACCAAGTCTGGGACTTCCACGTTCCACCTGACCATAGACATGGTTGAGCCAAATCTCTCTTCAGTCAGTCACCCCCGTGCCATATTCCAAGCATGAATGTGGGATCTCATAAAACTCATCAATCAAGACCAAACCAAGGCTTCCAGAGGCCAAACCACCTAAAACCTCAACTATTTATTCCACCTCACGGTCGGACATCACAACCATCACCAGATTGGTATCCACCCAAGTTTTTCAGGGCTTGAGAGTGTTTGTTCCAACCAGGGCTTTCAGGACTAGTAATTCAACCCATATTTTTCGTCGAGCTTCTAAAGCGTTTATCCAACCAAGGCTTCCAGGAATAGTAACTCAACCCACCAAGGGATTCCAGAGCGTTTTTCAAATGAGGGATTCCTAGATTAGTACCTCAACCCAGGTTGTTACAGGAATTATAGAATGTTTATCCAACCAAGGCTTCAAGGAACTAATAACTCAACCCACAACCAAAAGTACATGGGAACCAACCAAAAAAACAAGCAATGAAATGAACCCACAACACCATGGCTATCAAGGAAATGGCAAGGCTAGGAAAATCAGTTGTCAATCCAGGAAATCCTCCATGCTAATGATAGATCATGACCAAGAAACTAAATGCACATGGCATGCATGCCAAAACTAGTGAGGAAAACATATATGCAACTCAGTACCTACTAACAGAATCTGTTGTAGTTGTTGATCCTGATGTCCTCTTGCACTTTCCTACTCTTCCTTTTCCTTCTTGCTCCAAATCTCCAAGTATGCCAAACTCTCCAAGATTGTACCAAGAATTATAAGTACCCAAGAGTATGAGAGAGAGAGAGAGAATAATGACAACTCCAAAATTGCACTTAAAAAAAATCCATGAACTCATCCTCAAAAGCATTTTTATTAATGAGGCCTCTATTTTCTTCATTTTCCATGATTTTCCTTCATTTTCCTCCTCACATCCAACATATGACCTTTTACCTCCATTTTCTCATATTTTCCATTATTTTCATAAATAATTGCCAATAAATGCCACTTTGCCTTTCCAAAGCCTTAGCCATTATCTTTGACAATTTCCATATCCATAAGAAACGATATGAACACCCGCACTAGGATGTTTTTCCCAACATTCAACTTGGAATATGTGTCCCATGACCATGGTTCTTATTTTTCCTTTATTAACTTTTGTTACATGGAATTTTCACCAGGACTATTACAAGATCAAACAAGACATAAATTCTTATAAAGCAGCTTCCAATATCTAGAAAGGGTTGGTGAAATATTTTGATATGCTTGGAAATTGTGTTTCTTAGAAGGTAGGGAAATGGAAAAAGTTGATCATTGAAAAGGACTCATGGATAGGTTGTCATGGGAATTTCAGACTTTCAGAATCCTTGCTCCTTTCTCTATATGAAAAAGGGACATCAGTGGAATGAGTTCTTCCTACTAGTGGGGGTCACTTCTCTCATTTCGTAATGGTATGATTTGCATGAGCATGAGTTCGTCCTCCTCGCAAGGGTCACCAACAACACTTAGTGGAAACTTCTAGAGTATTAGGGACTAGCACCAGGCTCTACGTGTTTCTCTCATCAACCTCCTTCCTCAAAAATCATTATGGGACACAGTATTACGTGTTTTAGCTTTATTGGATTTTATTTCTAGTGAAATAAGTGAAGGTTAATTATATTTGGAAGGGCCTCTTTATCCTATTAATTGGTCCTCTTCTCCATTGGTTCTATCCCATTGAGTCTTGGTGTGGTAATTTTCATTTTGAACCCCCTCTCTCTCACTCAATAGTCTCTCCCTCCCTATCTCACACTTATCTAGCTTCTTTATGTTATCTCCATCATGCCTAGCCAACGAGCTCACTTGAGATGGGTTGTTGGAGGTCATGGAGCCTACAATGATGCGAAATTTTGAGCTCAAGCCCACACGTCCACTGATAAGTTTGGGGAGTGCACCCCACTGGGATTTTAGTAGGAAATTTTTGATTTGGAGAAAGAAAGGGAAAATGTTTCAGACATCAAGGTCATGGATTTGGTCTCAAACTAGATCCTTAACCTAGGCGCTCCTTAAGCTCATAAGAGTCAATATATGCACACAATGGAACTCTATCGGCATACCAAGAGTCTATTGGGAAAGGTTCTATTTGATCAAAATGAAAGCCAAGATGAAATTCTCCTCTGCATGGAGGAATTACATTTTTTATACCATCTCTTGTGAGTGCATGTAGCGTATCAAGACCATTATCTTACAAATATTCACCACCTCCAAGCAACTCAGGTCATCCTACACCTATAAATACAACTTAATTTTGCTACTTCATATGTTATTGATAGCAGCTAGGTTCTATTTTCAGTTTTATAATCTTTTTATTTGCATGTTCTTACTACTATTTTAACAATGGTTGTCAAGCCTCTTTTTTGTAATCAAGACAATTGTCAAAAAAGTCTTGTTCTTTTAGTTTTGAATCACGTCAGCTCAAATCCCATCTATTGTCTTGAATCTAGATTCCTCTTAGATAAACCAAGATAATTCAAGATCCCAATAAATTATATGCAATATAAATAATTTATATATTAATATAGATCTTTAAGCTTTAAAAAATATAACTTTTTAAAATGAATTTTAACTATTAAAATAAAATTATTATATTAAATTAATCAATATGTTTATTCTCAATGACATTAAAAGATACATTTATCATTTTTTTATAAATTATTTTATAAATACAAATATGTGAAAAAATAAAAATTTAAAAATTTACCTTAAAATATCTATACCCTATTCATGTTTTTAAATAAATAAAAGTTTGGATGATTCTAATTCAACTATTACATTAAAACATTTTGAAATTAAGAAAAGCACATGTCAAACATGAATTTGTCTTTTGAGAATCCAATTAATGTTTATAGATACATCAATATATATATATATATATATATATTTATATATTTATTTATTTATTTAAACAACAATATTTGGCATCGTGTTTTTTAATTTAATGAATATATTTAAAAATACATTTCACATCAAATTTATGTTTTTAAGTACATTACTTTAATGAATATATTTAAAAATGCATTTCACATCGAATTGGAATTCATATTTGGATATAATAAAGTGAAAATCCACATATTCGGATAAAAAATTGACCCATCGTTGTCCATCAATACGTGTATTTCTACCTACGAAGCTTAGTTTTCTGTCGACGTCACTTACCCCTTCGACCTCTCGAGGGGATTTTGATGACAACGAAGGTTAGGTTTGTTAGGAATATTTTGAAAATTCCCATCCTTAGAAAAAAATCACATTTAATGTCTTTGTTGATGAATAAGAGAGGTTTTATTGGTTAATTTATAGGAATGTGGATTTGTCAAGGGCAATGGCTATTTGGATTAGTGGAATTGGCAAGTTCTCATTGTGGGTCAGTGGACACTATTTTTGTTGTGGAGTATATTATATTTTTTTTATTTCTATAGTAAAAATATGAATTTAATATTCAAAAGTGGGTTGTATTTATAGGGATCCAAGGAATGTACTTAAACATTTGGTCTCTCAATTTTAATCTAGAAAATGACATTACATTTGTCATTCTAGTATGATTGCAATGGCATTAACTTTCTTTGCACTGTTGTAACAATAAAACCTATATATATATATATATATATGCTTGTGCAAGGATGTTGAAGTCGAATTGGTTAAAAGGGCTTCTTAAAACAATGCTTTTAACCTTGGACAATGGGAAATATGAGCATGCTTTAGGCTACAAACCATTTTCCTTCAAATGCAAATTTTTTCATGAATATTATCACTTTGCAAAAAATTGCAAGTGAAAAATCCAACACCCTCATTGTAGGATAAAGAGGAGCAATGGAAAATTGTAAAATGAAAGTTGAACTCCAAGCAAATGACCCTAGAAAAGATTTTGAAATTAGCTCCTCCTTTAGCAAGCCAAGGGGAAGAAATGAGATCTCAAATTTGAAATCATTGCAAATAGTAAACTTAATCAAAATCAAATCTAGTTAACCTAACCACTCAAGGAATGTCAACCAAAACTCCAAAAAATTTTTTGACAAATTCAAACAAATATGAAGTTCTTTTTCATCGAGACCTTGAAACAACACCGAATAGGAAAGAAATGGGTTCCTTGAATCCTATCACTTCTAAACCTGTACATATAGGAATTCCTAAGGAAAATGCTCCAAAAATATTCAAGACATATCGAAAGGGGAAACTTTGATGGGATATAAATAGCTCCTAATAGATAGAGAAGAAACAAGAGAATGGATCTCAAAGAAAGAAGGTATAGTGATGAAAACAAGGAAACAATCTCAATCACAAGATGACAAAGGAACAACATCATAGAAAGTGGTTTTAATGTCACTTTGAATGACAAAGATAAAATAGGGGGCAACATTGTTGGAGACCCATTTTGTGAGAGGCTAGAGGACATGATAGCTATATGGGACCTTGTAGACATCAAACCCTTGTAGATAATTATACTTGCTCAAATAACAGGATTAGATTATATCATATAGTAGCAAGGATACATTGTTTTTTGGTGCATAGTGATATTTTATTTCAAGACTTCATTATTTCTTCAAAAATTATTTGCTTTCGCACATCAGATCGCAAACCAATAATTTGCAATCATCTCCTAACTATGTCCCCCTTCCTTTCAAATTCAACCTTTTTTTGTTACAATAGGAAATCAATTTGGAAGTTATCTCTAAGCCTTGGAAAATGTGGATCGTAGCTCCCTTATTTACACCTAGGAGTAGAAGTTGAAATTAGTGGAAGTTGATCTTAAACTTTTGGTTATACATTCATAAAGGTTGCCTCTCTCAAAAAAATACAATCTCTATTCACAAATAAATATGATATAGGCACAAGAAGAGAGTCAAGTAATTAAAGAATTATATTAGAGAGAAAAAAATCTATCAAAATATACATAAGGTACAAATATTAGAAGAAGAAATTTGGTGGCTCAAGTTAAGGACCCTATGATTAAAATCAGGAGATCATAACATGACATCCTTTCATCATCAAGAAAATATTAGAAGGCAAAGGAATAATGTCAAAGAAATTTCCATGGAAAATGGTAGCAAGATAACAAGTTTCAAGGAAATAAAATTAGCAACATAAGTTTTTTTCAAAATATGTACTCACAACAAGAGGGAACAAACCTCAAAATCATAGTCGAATTTTTAAGCAACATCTTCTCATTAGTCTTCATAGAAAAAAGTGCAATACTTATGAAACAACTTGAAGAATTTGAAGTAGATAAATAAACATGGAGTCTTGATCAAGACAAAGCACTAGGTCCAAATGGTTTCACCATCCTTTTTTAACGAGACTATTAGTTTCCAATAAAATATTATTTGATATAGATAAGATACACACAAAAAAGTTTCAAATTCAAGGGTAGCACAAACTGTTCGTTCCTATATGTAATCACAAAGGATACAAATCCATATACATTTTCCCAATATTGACCTATTTCACTATGTAATGCATGCTACAAAATGATAACAAAGATTATAGAAAATAAACTAACGAGGTGCTTCAAAAGATATTTTTTAAAAATAAAGGGGGGTTCTTACAAAAAAGGAAAATAGGCAATAATATTATTCTTGTTTGAGTTGATCCACACTAGAAGAGAAAATGAGGAGAAAGGAAACCTAATCAAATTTGACATGGAAAACACATTTGAATAGGTGATGCACTCTTTCCTTTTAGATGTACTGCACAAATTTGGTTTTAGCTTGTTATTCATAAGATGAATAGTTGCATGCAATATCACACCATGGATTCCCCCTCTAGTGAATGGTTGTCCAACACCCTTCTTTCAAATCAGTAGAGGACTTAGTTAAGGTGCCCCATTTCCCCTTTGTCTAATATTTTAATGGTTGGAGCAATTAATAGGAAGCTAGAACATGAAATAATTATAGGAAATGTACTAAGAATAAAGATCATAAGGGGTGTATGTTAAAATTTGATAGCTCAAACGGTATTCCTAGCTGGAAAAGCCCTTGGGGATTTCTAGTTTGGTTAATGGGATTTTAACACAAGGTGTGGGTGTTTTTTGGGGTTTCACACCCAAATAAAAGCATTTAATATTTTAAATTAAATATAAGTCAACTTAAGGTGTCAAGACGACTTAGCGTAGAAATTATACAAACAATATGTATACCAATGGATTCAATCTGATCATGCATACTAGAGCAAGATATTGAATCCTTCTACAATTAATTTGCGGAAATTAAACACGATCACACAATCACACCAAGTAAGAGAAAGAATCAAATCAATCGCACAACACAAATATTTTTCCTGGGGAAAGCTTGCTGCTCAAAACCCCTCTATCTCTATTGTATAATGAACCAAGGAATCATGAAACAATAAAATGCACTCTTCTCAAAAGAGTTTGTTGCACTCTACCAATTGTCTCACACTAATCCGGATAAAATCGACCAACACTTGGCCAATTTCTTGCCTCTGCTCAGCCTTCCTTTCTTACGCAATCCCTAGGCAATTAATCCCTATTGAATAGGATAATTATCCTTCCTTGACTGCGTAATACATCATGGGAAATCCTATGGTTTTAGAACTTCATCTGGGCAGTTTGCTAAAAATACAACTAATAGATAACATCCCTTTAACCTCTATCTCAACTAGGTCTTCATCCAAACTGACATTCATGCAGCTATTAATAGTAAATCATCAGTCACTTGACAGATCACTGCATGTGAATTAAATCTGATTTAATTCACTTGACCTCTCACTAGTGCAACAATCAGTTACAACTAGTTAGACTGAATTTAACTTACACCGAGTTAACTAAACTTTATTAAAGAGTTCGGCCGAACTTTTGAGTCCGTTTAGATTGACGGCACAGTGACGGTGCAGCAAACAGAATTTTTGCCGGAGGTTTGGAAAACCGGCAACAGGAGTTCGGCCGAACTTATAAAAAAGTTCGGCCGAATTATGTTTTTATAAATACATCCCCCGCGAATATTACTGTTTTTATTGTTCGCGCGATTTTTCGGCTCTGTTTCTATTTGTCTGTGTCAGTGTTGGCTCTGTTTCTATTTGTCTATGTTTGAGTGTTGGCTCTGTTTCGATTCGCAGCATTGGCGGTCCTGCTGTTACGGCGTTGGCTCTGTTTCAGCGTTGGCTTTGTGTCGATTCGCCGCGTTGGCGCTCCTGCTGTTATTTGCTCGGGTATGTTATTACGTTTTTGCTATTTATATGAATGAAATGGCCTGTAATGTTAAATAATTCATCTTTATTCTACGTGCTGGGACCTTACGAACGATGTGGCTGTAGCATTTGGTTTATTTCCATAGTTTGCTTGTCTGCCCATTTTCCCTTCAAATTTGAACGATTTCAGAGATTTTAGGTTTATGTCAAAAAAAAAAATTATTGGTGTTCTGTTTATATGTTGGAATTTGTGATCCCTGGAATTTGGCACTGCTCTCACTGTTGTAACAGCAATTGCACCCTCTCTCAAACATTCTGCCCTGTCTCACATTTTCATTTTTTCGAAAACGGAGAAGAAAAACGGTACTTTTCAGTACTCTACTGTTTTATGAAAAAAAAACTGGGTATGTATATGTTGCAGCAGTATATATGTGACAATCAGATGCTAGTTCGAGCAGCAGTATATATGTGACAATCAGATACACAGAACCAGTAAAGATTTTTTTGTTATACAAGAAATTTACTTAGTATATATGTGACAATCAGATACACAGAACCAGTAAATATTTTCTGTTCTACAAGAAAGTTACTTAGCTAAAACAGATTGGTCTTTTGGACTACATCAAAGGAAATAATTATTTTCTCAAAACAAGGAAACATAAATATCTTTGTCAAAAAAAGAAAAGAACAACCTCTAGACAGAACGGTAAACCATTCATTTAGAAATCCTTAATTTTAAGAAGAACTCTTTAAAAAAATACAGTGATAACTTAGCATTGAAGTAAAACCTGGGAAACGATTATGTCAAAAAAAAAAATTATTGGTGTTCTGTCCATATGTTGGAATTTGTGAGCCCTGGAATTTGGCACTGCTCTCACTGTTGTAACAGCAATTGCGCCCCTCTCTCAAACATTCTGCCCTGTACCAATGGAGCTTTGTCTCCCATTTTCATTTTTTTGAATATAAATCTGCAACCGATTATGTCAAAAAAAAAAAATATTGGTGTTTTGTCCATATGTTGGAATTTGTGAGCCCTGGAATTTGGCACTGCTCTCACTGTTGTAACAGCAATTGCGCCCCTCTCTCAAACATTCTGCCCTGTACCAATGGAGCTTTGTCTCCCATTTTCATTTTTTCGAATATAAAGCTGCAACCGATTATGTCAAAAAAAAAAATTATTGGTGTTCTGTCCATATGTTGGAATTTGTGAGCCCTGTGTGCAGAGAACTGGATCTGTCCACAAAATGCTTTGTTTTAGTTTCTTTTAATCAATCTAAGAAAATACATAGTTGCTGTCCTGTGTGCATATTATGAAGCTACAGAAGAGTGAAAAAAATAACCACTTACCATCTTTGTGAAGGGTCCAAAACTATGATACTGCCTTCTTCATATATATATATAATAAAAAATCAACCAATAATGATACAACAGAGAAGAGTCAGTTTGTACCAGGGGCATAGCTGGAGAAGGTTGAACAGACCCTCTTTACATTCCTTGATTTCCCACTGGCCACTACCAATCTTTTTTCAAATCTGCTTCTTGGCTCCTATCTCTGTTTTGTGTGTATTCTTATATTTTTCTATTATATTATTTTCTATTTTTTATTCTCAGTTTGTGTGTATTATTTTCTTTGCCTTCACTCTTTTTGATCTTGATAAATCACAAATAAAAAAGAAAATTGGTATTTATTTTTTGCGTAGACCATTTTAAATCTAACCCCAAGCTTGTAAAGTTTTCAATTTTTTTATTTGAAAAAATTATTTGTTTTTGCATGCAACCATGTTGAAGTTTTTTGCAAGCAAATACATAAGCATTAGGCAAACACATACTTAGAGAATAAGAAAAAGAAACAACATCCTTTATCCTTCTTAACTTTTTTTTTTATATATGCATTAATTCAATAGGTTAAAATTTACTTTATTAAATTACAAGTAGTTCCTTTTTCATTAAATTGTTGCGGTTGTTGTTTCACCTTTTTTTTTGAAATTTTTTTATATGTTATATTTTTTTTCTATTTTTTTTCATATGACTTTAATTTATAAAGTGACCATATTGTAAACATGTTTCTCACTTATTTATAAAAGTGAGTCACTTGCATTAATACAAGTAACTAATTGTATATTTGTAAATGTGAGCTTATAATGAAATTTAGAGAAGAAATGTTTTTTTGTTTTGTTTTGTTTTGTTTTGTTTATTTTATATATTTTTGGGTTTGTAAATTAACTCAATAGTCTCAATGTACAACAATCATTGCGTTGATCAACCTCCACTTCCCACATAGTACTTTCGTTCATTTTTATATATTTTTTCAAAATGGTATAATTTTGACATCCAAATTACATTTGTAGTGTCATTTTCATAAAACTAACCATTTATTTGAGAACTCCCCTTCTAAACAATTAATTTTTTCTTTTGAAATAATCTTATTTGCATATTGTAATATGGCTAGTCTAGGTAATCTCCTACTTATTCAAATTAAAACTACTTTTCATGGAAATTATATATTGAGGATATAGAAGAAGTAGGGACTTTACTAGGTTACCATGGAAATAAAATTATTCCTCTTAATTTCCCCCCTTGTCGCTTGTTCATAGTGATTTTTGTGATTCTCTTCCTTCTACTTATTTCTATAGCTTCAATTACTTAAATTTTATTGATAGATTCTCCAGAGACACCGAGATTTATTTTTTAAAACTTAGAGAGTGAACTTTTTGGCTTACATGTTCTTGTAGAAAAACAATTAGGACATCAACTTTAGAAGTTAGGAGTATATAATGGAAGTGAATATGTTAACAAAAAAAATAGGCACTTTTATTACCAACTCTATTAAAATTGAAATACCCCTATTTTTCCTCAAAAGTGATGTAATCCTATTTGAATTAGGTCTCTAGGTCAGTATCGAAGTCTAGCCTAGGTGGCAGACCGTTGTAACAAAGATCTATTGGTAGCCTTTCATACATCTTCCACCAGCAAAATAACTTAAAACACAAAAAGAGTTATCCATTTGCAATATAAATTTGATCGAGTATTCATTTGTTTTCTTTGAGAGAGCCCTCTCTAACTAGAAGGGCTAACTTTCAGTCCAAAGTGATTTGAAATAGTTACATAAGGTTGACCATTGAACAACCCAATTGGTTCCATCTTAGTGATAACATATTCTTCTCTCTTTTAGATCAGTTTTCAAAGGCTTTTGATCTAAAAATATTTATAGAAACTTCCAAGGATCTAACAAGGTTTCCTCCTTCCTTAGTGGTGAATGATACTTGGGATCTAATACCTCTTCCGGGAGGAAACCTTGTTAGATGTAAATTGGTGCATAGAACTAGGTTTTCATTAGATGGAAGTGTTGAAAGACATAACACTTATATAGTTGATAAAAGTTTCTCAACTAAAAGGGGTTGATTAGAATAAAACCTTTTCCCTTATAGCAAAAATTAATTCCCTTTTTACTGTTCTAGCCCTTATTATTTCATATAAATTGGAGGTCCATTAAATGAACATTAAATCCACCTTCTTGCATGGGGATTGCAAGAACAAATTTACTTGGAATAACCTCCTATCTATATTCAAAATGACTATATTTGTTTACCACCTGAAGAAATCTCTCTAGGACTTGAGTAAGATCCTCATGTTTGGAATGCTAAAATGAACAACTTTCTTCTTAATACTTACTTTTATATATGCAATTATAACTACAATGCCTATACCAAGAAAGTAGTAACCATGTCATAATAATTGTTCTTTATGTTGATGACTTTATACTCATTGGTTGTGACCCTAAATTTTTAGCCCATGTGAAATCTAGCCTTAAAAAGAAATTTGAAAATGGCAGGCTCAGGTACTCGAACCTCTACATAGGTTCGACTTGAAAACATAGTTTTTCCTCAGGTTTCTCCACTGGTTCTATGTCCAACTTGGATAACCTATAGTTCAATATCCTTCTTTTCATTTTTTATATTCCCTCTTGGATAACCATAATATCTTGAAATGGAGCTAGCCAACTCAAATATAGTATTGCAAATCCCTGGCTAAGTTAGATGAGGATTACATATGGTCTTGAATGAGCATTTTGACTCTTTAGATATATATCTAAAGAGTCTAAAAGCTCATTCAAGACCATATGTAATACATAGCGTACTCATATAATATATGAAACTTTAATCCATGTGCTTAACCTTAACATTGACACAAATGGAATACAATTTTACTCACTGCTTTATAATATAAAAATATGCAGATGAATATTCCCCATAGCTTAGAATCCTACTTGTTTTCAAAATAAGGATGCACTCCCATTTGATTCTCACGGATAGGTTGTAATCATGAGGCTCTCGCTCAAGAGTGGACCTTCGCAAAATCTTGTGATGTCTTATCACAAACAAAACCATCAAACTGAAAACACATCATTTTTCTCCTTCAAAGAAAAAAAAATTCACATCATGTGAATATGTCCATGTACTCTTACATATTGGTGTACAAAACCATCAACCAAACACAAGTTGACAAAACATGCCTCTTCAAACAATTGACTTTTAAGTCAAATAATAGAGCTCATGTACAAATTTCCATATTTGTTGCATTTAAGTGTGTCTAACATAACTCTACTTTCAACATCTTGCTTCATGCAACATGCACCATACTTTGAATTTGCAAAGAAATTCATGAAACATCAAAATACATGCTAGGCCTTAATTGGATAAGAAATCTCTAAACATAATTTGTCAGCAAACCATTTCAATGGCACTTCTTTTTCTTTCAACTATGTTGAATTTAGTTTTTAGTTATATTTTTAATGTTGGAGAAAATAACTATTTATTTCACGTGTAATTAGATTAGTGATTTCATGTGTTAGGGTTGTGGATTCAGGCATTGAAACAACACCATTATATTTCAAATTTAAAAAATGATGGTTTGAGTCCTAGGTAGCTTAGAATCCTACTTGTTTTCAAAATAAGGATGCACTCCCATTTGATTCTCACGGATAGGTTGTAATCATGAGGCTCTCGCTAAAGAGTGGACCTACGCAAAATCTTGTGACGTCTTTTCACAAGCAAAACCATCAAACTGAAAACACATCATTTTTCTCCTTAAAAGAAAAAAAAAATTCACATCATGTGAATATGTCCATGTACTCTTACATATTGGTGTACAAAACCATCAACCAAACACAAGTTGACAAAACATGTCTCTTCAAACAATTGACTCTTAAGTCAAATAATAAAGCTATGTACTTTCAACATCTTGCTTCATGCAACATGCACCATACTTTGAATTTGCAAAGAAATTCACGAAACATCAAAATACATGCTAGCCCTTAATTGGATAAGAAATCTAACCATTTGTCAGCAAACCATTTCAATGGCGATTCTTTTAGTTTCAACTATGTTGAATTTAGTTTTTAGTTATATTTTTAATTTTGGAGAAAATAACTATTTATTTCATGTGTAATTAGATTAGTGATTTCATGTGTTAGGGTTGTGGATTCAGGCATTGAAACAACACCATTATATTTCAAATTTAAAAATGATGGTTTGAGTCCTAGGCAGCTTAGAATCCTACTTGTTTTCAAAATAAGGATGCACTCCCATTTGATTCTCATGGATAGGTTGTAATCATGAGGCTCTCGCTCAAGAGTGGACCTTCGTAAAATCTTGTGACGTCTTATCACAAACAAAACCATCAAACTGAAAACACATCATTTTTCTCCTTCAAAGAAAAAAAAAATTCACATCATGTGAATATGTCCATGTACTCTTACATATTGGTGTACAAAACCATCAACCAAACACAAGTTGACAAAACATGCCTCTTCAAACAACTGACTCTTAAGTCAAATAATAGAGCTCATGTACAAATTTCCATATTTGTTGCATTTAAGTGTCTAACATAACTCTACTTTCAACATCTTGCTTCATGCAACATGCACCATACTTTGAATTTGCAAAGAAATTCATGAAACATCAAAATACATGCTAGGCCTTAATTGGATAAGAAATCTAACCATTTGTCAGCAAACCATTTCAATAGCGCTTCTTTTTCTTTCAACTATGTTGAATTTGGTTTTTAGTTATATTTTTAATTTTGGAGAAAATAACTATTTATTTCATGTGTAATTAGATTAGTGATTTTATGTGTTAGGGTTTTGGATTCAGGCATTGAAACAACACCATTATATTTCAAATTTAAAAATGATGGTTTGAGTCCTAGGTAGCTTAGAATCCTACTTGTTTTCAAAATAAGGATGCACTCCCATTTGATTCTCACGGATAGGTTGTAATCACGAGGCTCTCGCTCAAGAGTGGACCTTTGCAAAATCTTGTGACGTCTTGTCACAAACAAAACCATGAAACTGAAAACACATCATTTTTCTCCTTCAAAGAAAAAAAAAATTCACATCATGTGAATATGTCCATGTACTCTTACATATTGGTGTACAAAACCATCAACCAAACACAAGTTGACAAAACATGCCTTTTCAAACAACTGACTCTTAATTCAAATAATAGAGCTATGTACAAATTTCCATATTTGTTGCATTTAAGTGTGTTTAACATAACTCTACTTTCAACATCTTGCTTCATGCAACATGCACCATACTTTGAATTTGCAAAGACCTGAATTCTCCACCCCCCATTAAAATGACCCTACAAGTTAATGCCTCTAGTGTTTACTTCTTTGATATTGTTAATGCCTCTAGTGTTTACTTCTACAAGTTCTATAGGCAGAGTCTGTAAAGGGCCAGGTAGCCTCTGGATCTCATCTTTTATGAAAGGTGACATATCTAGTAAATGCCCCTGCAGTCAATCTCTGGAATGGATCTAAATAGAAGTTCTTCATTTTAATATCCGTAAAACACAACAAATTTAAGGTAAACTATGTACATGTTCCATTCATTGTTCCAAGTCTCATGTTGCTTCGCATGTTATTTTATAAACCTTCTATTGTTCTAAGAAATATAGAACATACTGGATTTAATAGCCCCAAACTGGATTTTACTCTGAGGTATTGATTTTTTGAAATCTATTTTGTGAATGTCGGCCAATAGATATATATCATGGAGGATGAAAGAAGAAGATCAGCGGAATCCCATATGGAGTATGTTCACGGTATTTAAATATAATATTAAATCTCCATACATGTGTGTACATATGGAAGTGATTTTTTTATTAACTTTGTGAGTGAAATTAGTTGTTAATAAGTTTCATATTTTAATTTTTAGGAGGCAAGAGGAGAAGGCTTTCTACTCCATCCATGGAGCGTGGCCAAGGTTCAACCGGTCGAGGTAGCAGGGTGAGGGAAGGGGGTGATATTTATTCCCCCGAAGGCCAGCAATCAACGGCTGCTGGTTCTCAACAGGGTCACTGTGGGTCTGGTTCTCAGCAGCATCATTCTGGGGTTGGTTCTCAGCAGGGTCAAGTTGGAGATGATGTTAACCAACAACATCAAGGTTGCCATCAATTTCAATATTTTTTCATTAAATTTTTACAACTTTTTTTACACGTGTTTTTTCTAATATATGAAATTTTATATATATTGATGCAGAGGCTGAAAATGTTCGAGTCAGTGGTCAAAAAAGACGCAGGGCAGCGCGCTACATTGAAGAAGAAGGCTGTCAACCTAGCACAACTTATCCGGCTGAGATTACTGATATACCATGGAAAACGAACATGGCGGAATGCACCTTACAAAGGTGTCAAAGCCTTTATGCAAAATTGCAGAGAGATCTCCAGGATTTGACTCTACCTGCTGAGAGTAGACAGAGCCTAGAGATCGTTACACATTCATTGAGTGAAATGGTAAAAGTGTACAAAGATTTGGGGCCAACCACTGATTCGTTTGTAGAAGTGATGAGAAAGAGAGGAGAAACAGTGATAGGTCCCGATAAATGGCAGGACATACAAAAAAGAGTTTCAAGAAATGATGCTAAGTCAATGTTTAATTATAAGGAAGGGCTAAAAAGAAAGATGTTGAAGGTGTAGTATTTCAAGCACCCAGACAAAGCAAAATATTTGTATAGTCGACTTCTTGCGGCCTTTGGAAGGCTTCCATGGAACGATGAGGTTCCTCTTTATTTTGCACAAATGTTTTATGCAGAATTTTTTTTGGGTATGAAACCCGACTACAATGATCTTCCTTCAGAATTTTTTGGCCCGGGGAGAGGTCGATTATATCAACGTAAAGGTGCTAAGCGAGATGTGGAGTTGCCTCGCCCTGAGCCGCCATTGGTGAGTCGACCGTCTCGAGTCGAAACCCTGCGATCAGAGATGGATGCGACTTCTCAAATAAGTCGTGAAGCAAGAGATGTTATGATCGAAAATGTTCATAGTGGATTGAGTGGAGTCAATATTGGCTTAAATAGACTAAGAGCACGTGAACATGCATGTGCCAATTTTGTTTATCATACAGATGAGGAGATTTACAACATGAATGTTGAAGATCTCCGAACATACGCAATAAATTGTCGCAATGGTCTGCAAGACCTAATTTTTCATGAGGAAGAGGGCACCGGAACAGTATGTGTTAGTGACCTTAGGGTTTGAAATTATATTTACATATACGTGTACAATTTGTAATAAATACATGTGTATGTACACATGTATACATTTATTTGTATGTGTACATTAATCTAACAAAAATGTATGATTATATGTTAAAACACCATTTGCAGTTCTCGGGCATGATGCGTGATGAAAATGTTAATATTACGTTCGGGACCTCTGGCTCAAACGATGCAGCTGGGTCTGGCCATCATGATATGTTGGCACATGTATGTTAGTGTTTTTTAAGTGACTCTAAAATAAATAATTGTTGCCACCATGTACATGTATGTATATATATAATTAGATAAAATGTTTTAACAGGTACCGATTCCGTCTGATGTTTTTGGGATGCCGGTACCTTCTTCTTCTTTAGGAGATATACCTTCTACTTCATTGGGAGATGTACAAGTATGGACAATTTTTCACAAGTTCAAAATTTATGTTACCTCAAAAAGTTCCATTAAAAATTGAGATATATAGAGAGATCTATATTTTGAGTTATTTAATTTTTTTTGAATTTAGGTTCGTATAGAAGATTTTTTTAATCCGAGGACTTTAGCGACGGAGATAGGAACATCCACAGCATTTGAAGAAGTTGTCTTTAGTTCTTTTTTTTAATATTATTGTTCAAATAAGTTTATATATGTAGACGTGCATTTTCATTTGAAATTTTTTAATTTATATAAATTATTTATGTATATATATATATTTATATTTAACTGTACATGTATATTGTACAGGTTACCACTGGAGATGTTTCTATGGCAGATCCTGTCCATCAAATGGAGAGGCAACCTTACGAGGTATTGCGTGATTTTTTTGTTATATATATATATTTTTTACATGAAGTTCTATATATACATATTCTCATTCATTTTTAAAACTTCAAATTTTAATGTTCAAGTACATGTGCATTGTGTATGTAGGTTTTCCCTTTACAAGATAGCGAGCTAATCGAGACCCAGAGGCTAGATCCTCCATTTGATGGACAAGATATACAGTAGATTTGATTTTATTTCAAAATTTAGATGGTTTTAAAATTTGTTAAACTTGAGACAGTTTGATACTTGAGTGAGATTTACAATTTTTGGACATATTTTATTACAATGTTTTTTGGACATATTTTTGGACATATGTTAAATGTTTTTGTTGGATAGTTGAATTATAATTGGCATGGCATGTGATATTTAATGTTAAATGTTTTTGTTATATAGTTGAATTATAATTGGCATGGCATGTGATATTTAATGTTAAATGTTTTTGTTAGATAGTTGAATTATAATTGGCATGGCATTTGAAGTTTTTAAAACTACATGAATGATGGAATGTGAACCTACATTTACACATGTGGTAAATTGAAATGTTACTTGTAACACTTGACAATCCCCATTGATTTCATTGTACAGTATATGTTGATTTCTGATTTGATATAATTGCATACATATGATGGTACATTACTTGTAAAGTCATTGGATTAATAACTTGTTCATTGATTTCAGTGTTCTTTGGATGGTTTTAGTACTTTTGGAATGTGAATGTGAAGTAATGTTGTCATTGAATTACATTTGACATTTGATATTTAATGTTAAATATTTTTGTTGGATAGTTGAATTATAATTGGCATGGCATGTGATATTTAATGTTAAATGTTTTGTTGGATAGTTGAATTATAATTCTAATGGTATCTGAAGTTTTTAAAACTACATGAATGATAGAATGTGAACCTACATTTGCACATGTGGTAAATTGAAATGTTACTTGTAACAAAACAATCCACATTGATTTCATTATGTAGTATATGTTGATTTCTGATTTGATATAATTGCATGTATGATGGTACATTACTTGTAAAGTCATTGGATTAATAGTGTTCATTGATTTCAATGTAAGCGCAAAAAAATTATTGACAATGTAGAATGATTTTTGTGTTATAATAATTAAACCTAATAATATTGGAGAGCAAGAGAGACTTGAGGTATGGTGTTTACTACAAGAGTTTGAGCTAAATATTTAAATGGTTTATCTATCTTTCATAAAAATAGTTTAAGATTGATCACAAGAATTAAGAGAATGTCTCGGTCCATCATTGGTATGGTCCATCATAGAATGATCATCCATGTCAATGAATCTTAAGTCTATCTTTCCAAACCATGACCCTACTCTCACATGTGTGCTTTTCATGACACCAGTCGTGCTACTTTTATCCTCGAGTTGACTGCCTTGAAAGCACTCAACTCTTTCTCGATGCTAGCCTTCCTCTTTCTAAGAGATGAAGCTGCCTTTCGACTTAGGAAGCTATGGGTAGCCCCGTGTCTATCAAAGCAGAGAAATTTTTCCCATGTACGGTTGTAGACATGAATCTCAAGTCCAAGGAACTTTCATCATCATTCCTCCTTGTCTTGTGCCTTACTTTCGCAATCTTCTTCAACATTTCCTCTTCCAATATGTTTTTCGAACTAGCCCTTGGCTTAACGGTGCTTTTCACATATCTCTTCTCATGAAGCTCCATATAACAATTTGATCCTGGGCTTGCTTGAATTGGTTCAAGCTCTTTCTTTTTCGAATTCTGTCTAATTGCTCCAATACGACATATATTGACTCCTTCCAAACGAAGTGCACCAATCCTCTTAGTGTGGTCGTCTTCTTTTCCGAGTGTGCCAACACATGCATTTTCTTTCTTCAAACCAATAGGTTTCGGATCAAGAAAGTCCCTCTTGATCTTATCTTCCATGTTCTTGACTTTACCCTGCAACGTGGTGCTTATTTCCTTCAAGTGAGCCCTTTCCATAACGAGTTCCTAAAGTCTTTGTTCACCTTGTCATATCTCCATGTCAAGCTTTTCAATTTCAGCAGTTTGTCTAGAAAGTCCATCCTTGGAATTTCTTGCGTGAAAAACCAAGTAGGTTGAACCAACTTTGGTCTAGTGCATTGGAATTCATTAAATAATTGGTCATTGGCGCTGCTTCAAGCTAGGAGTGAGCATCGTCACCAACCTACATTGAATATTTTACACTCCCTAGGGTGAATGATACTTTAAATTGATTGACAGTCTAAGACTTTCAAATTTTTCTGAATGTCAAATGATCTTACAAAGTTAGTATTTATAATATTCTAGTAGGTCATTCGGTGACAACTTTTACCGAAAACTTGAAACGACTTTGGCGTGTGATATTTAATTTGTTAAATGGTTTTGTTGCATTGTTGAATTATAATTGGCATGGCTTAACAGTGCTTTTCACATATCTCTTCTCATGAAGCTCCATAGAACAATTCGATCCTGGGTCTGCTGGAATTGGTTCAAGCTCTTTCCTTTTCGAATTCTGTCTAATCGCTCCAATACGACATATATTGACTCCTTCCAAACGAAGTGCACCAATCCTCTTAGTGTGGTCGTCTTAGTGGTGTGTGATATTTAATTTGTTAAATGTTTTTGTTGGATTGTTGAATTATAATTGGCATGGCATGTGAAGTTTTTAAAACTCCGGTTTTAGATGGTTTCAATCTACATTTTGCATGTGATATTTAATGAACTTTAAATGTTAAATGTTTTAATGATGCACAATATATAATCAAAAGGGTTTTAAAACTTAAAGTTTTGGATGGTTTCAATTTACAACTTAAATTTTTGGATGGTTTCAACCCACATTTGCACATATGGTAAATTGAAATTATGTTACTTGTAACAAGACAATCCCCATTGATTTCATTGTATATGTTGATTTCTAATTTGATATAATTGCATGTATGATGGTACATTACTTGTAAAGACATTGGATTAATAGTGTTCATTGATTTTATCTAAGCGCAAAAAATTATTGACAACGTAGAACGATTTTTGTGTTATAATAATTAAACCTAATAATATTGGAGAGCAAGAGAGATGAGGTATGGTGTTTACTACAAGAGTTCGAGCAGGTCATTCGGTGACAACTTTTATTGGAAACTTGAAACAAAGAGAATCTATCTTTGGCTAGGACATCATGTAAGATGCTTGACATAAACAGTAAAATTGTACTTAAAAGCCGAGATTCGGGCGAGTGGGGACAACCACTTGTTATCTCGTCCCTTGGAGGCTAGGCCATATGGGGACCGAATCTGACTTTACAAAATAAAGTGAAATAATTTGTACCATATGGTCGGAGAACATATACAAGAACAATTAATATACAAGAACAATTAATTTCATTCTAGAATATATATATATCCAATACATATTTAACATTTTTAATCAATGCACATGTATAGAAAAACTACTTTTAGTGGATACTAGAGCACGTGCTTGTACCCAAACAATTTGTAACATCTGCAAACCACAAATAACATAAGCAGTTCAATTTTTAGTTGAGTATTGAAAGGTCTAAATGATAATAAATTGTTGGACACTTCACTCAAAAAAATTCTAATGGAATTCCATCCTCAATAATCCGTTCATGAACGGATTTTGACATTTTCCATTTCTTAATTTTTTATTTTTTCTTTGATTGAACTTCTATCAACTTTATGCGTGCTTCACACACCAAGTGACTATATTGAAAACTTATGGAATCAGGTTCATAGTCTTCGAAGTAAACAAAGTCTTCACTTTGACGAGTTTGTTTGAAAAAATAACCTTTCAGTATAATAGACCCTTTGTCATACTGATATCCGTGATCATTATAGTCTTGTAATAATTTCATTTTTTGTTCAGTGCAATGCATCAAATAATACTTTACATTTTCATCGTTGTCAATAGGTACAATTACAGCAAAAACATCTCCTGCACAATAAAATAAATTTAACATTTAATTATGCATATTTAAATTTATTTGTAAATCTTTAAATCATTAAAAAGTAATTCAAATGTTACCTTCTCTAACAAGATCAGAAACTCGATCACCATCGGATGACATTGTAGTTTCATCTGATTCCATTTCTTCAAACATTGCAACAGACATTTTTCCCTTTGTATTTAGCTCTGTATGTTTCCAATCGTTCACATACATTTTGTTTTCACAGACGTCATTGGATTTTGTGTTGTCTATGCAAGCATCACAAAAACAAGAATATTTTCTTTTATCCAATGCAAACACATTTGTGGACAATTTTGTTTGAATTGAATGCAATTTTCGAGTCCCTTTTATTGTTCCAACTTCATTTCCAATTGATCTATTTACGTCTCCGATTCCAATATGCCAGAAAAACCTTTATATGGAAAATTAGAAAAGAATTTGTAAATATGATATCAAAATACAATTAAAAATAATCATTGCATGATAAATGTACAATGTTTAAAATTAGATTACCAATATAAATTAAATTGAATGTACCTTCGCACTTCTCTTGATGGGTTAATCTCATGGATTAGAGCAGTTTTGCACCATTGAACAACTTCTTCAGCGTTCACAAGTCGGCGTGCAAAGTGGTTCATTTGATATCTTCGAAGTACTCGTTTTATGCATGCTCCTGCACCGTCATGTTCTCCTTTTCCATGGCTAGTCTCAAAGAAATTCCAACAATGTTTAATGCAAGTTTTCTTATGAAGACGACACAACCAAAAAAATGATCGTGCAGATTTGAATTGACCTGCGCATCCGTCTGACCATATCCAATGTTCATTGAATGTTATTCCATGATTTTTCAATGAATCATAAATTCTTTCAAAACAATGTTGTACAAAACATGTATCATGTGTACGATCGTCACTGATATAATAGTGATATTCTTTAATGATATGTCGATTTTCACTCGTGCTTTCTATATGATCGACATTTTGTTCAGCATGTCTATATAGAATATGGACGAGCATGGAGACTTTGTTAGAGTGATAGTATTCACTCTGAATTTCTTTTTGTGGAGCAAATGTGTAGTTTTCTGCAAAATCAATCACTGACAAAATGGTTCCTGGTGGAAAAACTTCATGAGATTTTTTGAATTGCAAGTCTTGCCATCGAGCTCTATGGGAATGCATGGTGTATTTGTAAATTTCTGCTTCAAACTTTCTCAAAAAGTCTATTAGAAAATTTTCGTCTTCTCGTAATTCGATTCTTTTAACACTATCTGCACTTTGAATCGATGTGTTGGTATATTCATATCTCTTCCATTTCACTTTCATGTTGGACAATGATTGATCATTTATATCAATACGATATTTTTTTTGAAATTTAGTCAAATTTCCACAATCATTGCATTTTTTACCACCAACACATTTCTTTTTGTAAAATAGTTCATCGCTTTCTCTTTCACATAGAATTTGAGATATGAAATCATGAATAGTGGAAGGAGGAGGTGAATCCTTCCATAATGTTCTACCGAAATCAAGGAATGTGTCATAATATAACTCAAATTCCACATGATAACGGCAGCAACAAGTGTCGCGTATGGTGATAGGTTTTACATACCATGGTTTTGTTGAACAAAAGCACTGAGTGAAACTTGAATTTGACGATTCTCTTCTTTGAACTTGTTGAATAACTCTATTTGAGTGGTTTCCAAGAGATGTTTTTCATGTTCTTCGTATTGATTTCGTGCTATTCTTCTTCGCATCACATGTCTTACAGTGGGTGAAACACGCAAATTTTTCTTCCAATATTCATATATTATTTTTATAACATCTTCTCCAAGTCTATCTTTGTATGGTTGCCTACAAATAGCTCTCCAACAAGCGAGTTCATCATTTACATATATTTGCAGTCGAAATTTTCGATGTTTGTGCAGAGTTTTTCGCGAGGTTCCCGGTGCTCGTGCCATAGATGTTAGATTCAAACGATTCTCTTGAGTACTTGGTGAAACCATTGCCATTTGTATTCCTCTACGTATATTTGAAACCTCTTTATCTCTAGATCTCTTAATTGACTCTATAGCACTACTCATATTTTTTATCACCTCTTCTTTCATATTTTTATCTTTGGTTGATTTTCGAATACCCAATAGTGTCGTCGCTTCTTTTAATTTCCTTGATGATAGGAGACCTTTCAACATTTGAGCTTGAACTGTCACTTGCTCAGGTTTGAAAAACATTTCCAAAATTTTATCGACACGATATCGTATAATATAGTCAGGTTTTTTATCTTCATATGTGTGAGTATCGACATTTTCTAACATCTCATTATCGATAGTGATTTCATCTGTACATATTCGAAAAAATAGTACATATTCAATAAATAACTAAATTAATAAATATGTCAATAAATATTAGGAAAATTTTAAATATATCAATAGATCATAATATTTACATTTACATACCCGATTCAATTTCTGCTTGAGGATGATTTTCTTCTTCAATATTTTGAGGAGTATCTCTGTCTGTTTACATTAAACAAAATATTTTTCAAACTAGTTCATCAAATAAAAATTAAGCTTCACATTCTACATTGGGAAAACTTTAAAAATATATCAATAGATCACAATATTTACATTTACATACCTGCTTCAATTTCTGCTTGAGGTTGATTTTCTTCAATATTTTGAGGAATATCTCTGTCTGTTTACATCAAACAAAATATTTTTCAAACTAGTTCATCAAATAAAAATTAAGCTTCATATTTTACATTAGGAAAATTTTAAATATATATCAATAGATCATGTAATATTTACATTTACATACATGCTTCAATTTCTGCTTGAGGTTGATTTTCCTCTTCAATATTTGAGAGAGCTTCTAACTTTCTTTTGCGATATTGTCTCGTCTCTTCTCTACGTTCTTCAGGCTTTCTTTTTCTATCATATTTTCTCACACAAGTTCTTCGATTTCCCATGATAATAGAGTATGAGGTTCAAAAAATTTCCTTTAAAAAATTAGACAATAACTCAATTACAAACAATATCACAAAAGATTTAATTTAAAAAAATCTTTTCTAAAAAATACATAATCCTTGATCCAAAACACGTACATACCTCTAAGAAAAATCACACCGCCTCTAAAATGTGAAGAAAAATTTTTGAACAAAGAAGCTCAAAAGATTTATTTCAACACAAAACACTTACATACCTCCAAGAAAAATCAAGTCGCCTCCAAAAAAATGTCTTCCCAAAAAGTTCTTTAAACTCAAACTTTGAACCTCCAAGAAAAATCATGCCACCTCCAAAAAATGTCTTCCAAAAAAAATTTTCAAACCCAAACTTTGAAGAAAAGTTTTTGAATTCAAACCAAGTTGTAGAATGAAATGAAGTGCGAAATGTGCGAAAATTGTGACTCATTTCGCGGCAATTTATATTGACGCGAAATGTGTGTTTTGTAGGGGGCTCCACAAAAATTTCCGGCCGACGGAGAATTGCACAATAGTTCGGCCGAACTTTTGATAAAAAGTTCGGCCGAACTATTAAACCGTTAGTTTTAGCGGCCCGTAAGCGGAAAACATAGTTCGGCTGAACTGTAGCTAATAGTTCGGCCGAACTAACGCGTCACCGATTACGCAGAGCCAAGCTCTGAAAACGGTTCTGCAACTTTGGACTGATTAAACTCCATGAAAACTTGTTAATTAACTGTCGGAACCAAGACAAGCATTTTCAGAATTGAATCTACTTTCAGGAAATATAAATTTTATGAAATTTCGTAAACGTTTATTAATTTTAATTATTTTTCTAATAAAATGAGTGCAAACAATTTTTGAGGGTCATCGTGATTCGGTGAAATCAAAATTTTGTATCTCCCAAAATACATTGTAAAAAAAATTTAAAAAATTATGGGGCATTACATTGGTCCGTTGACTGTAATGGGTAGCTTTTAGATTTTTAGTTTATAACTTGTATGTTAAGAAATTTGTTGCCACGCGAAACATATCAAAAATACGCAGTTTTTCGTATTGGACCAGTTCAGAAAATTCTAGTAATTATGATATGCATCCATTTGCTTTGTAAATATGACGAAACCAAAGTAGACTCTGTCTAGATTGTTGTAACACATTTTTTTTTTTCAAAAACACAAATTTTCAATGAATACAACGTTGCCACATAACATGACTACTTATGAATTCTTTGATTGTTAAGAAACACACACTCAAAGAAACGCTAAGTTGACATATCAAATCTGCATAAAAAAATTTCAAAAAATAAGTAATAGAAACCTAACAAAATTTCTCACAACTTTTATTTTTACCGCAAAATGAAATTCTACACAGAAAAATTGTTATAGTTTGCAGAAAGTTGAAGAACCGAAAAAAATGAAAAAATTTTCTCAAAAAAGGGCAAAAAGTGTAACCCAGCTTCACATTTTCACCCTTAAAACTAATTTCTCATGCATTAAATTAATACACTAACTGCAACTTGGACTGTAAAACAAATAGAATCACTCTACATGCCTCACCAACCACCCTCAACTCGAATTTCATGAGCTAACTGAGTCTATCACACTTAGTTAACAATTACAAGTGATTATGAGATAAGATTACAATTTATTGTCCAATTTATTTAAGGGATAAATAAATTTGACACACATTTCTTCTAATTTAATCAAAGAAATAATTAAATCAAAAGCCTCCATGGTAGCCATTTCTAGATGCCATTTTCTGGATGTTGTTTCTAGATACCAATTTCACTATTTCTTGTTGCAAATTTTAACACTCCCTCTCAAAAAGAAAGGAATCAATCTGTCCTGATCTGGTACCTTTGGAATGTTCTACATACAACACTTCATAGTGTTGTTCACACATGCAACTCTCATAAAACTAAATAGCCTCCAACAACTGAATCGGTATAATGCATCTATCGTTAGAGTCCCTAACTGTTGCTAGCTACTGCACATGTATGATGGACTCTCTGCGCTACTGCTGACATCTGCATCCATGCACTCTGCACTGCTACCAACTATGATCTGCGCTCCAATATCTGAAACCTGTCACTCTGATTTATGTCATCCTGACATCTTACTGCATCAATATAACTGATCCTTCTTGCTACTGTTGTATTGTGGGCTCCTCGTAGCCAGGTTTGATCCATGAGACACACCATCTCAATGGACCCTGCCCAAATTTCTTCTTGGGATTAATTTTGTACATTGTCCCACCTCACACCTGGAGGTGTAGCTGCATGTATTCCCTCTGCCCATCTGGCTCGAAATTTCCTCCTCTTGGAGGTCTCCGCTTGAGTGGACTCTTCCACTCGGTTTCGTCTCTACTTCTCCAATTGTGGCTGCTCTACAACCTTCTGAGACTACTTCTGAGGTTGCATGTTGAGAGGTAATTTGTGCTCCCTCTAAACCACCAAGTCTCTAACCTCTTCTTTTCTCCTCAAAGATTTGCATGCATCTTGTACCTCAAGTTCATGCGGATTCTTGACTCACACACATTGTAATTGTCCCACCATCACAAAAATTTCTAAAAAAAGAGTTGATTTTAAATTGACGATATCTCCCTCATCCGAGCTCCGATTCGACCAATTTTCTTTTTCAATTTGGGTAGTTTTTCGCAAGGAATCCAAATATGCTATTTTTTTTTGAAAATTTTGCATCAAAATTTTCACATAATCTCTGCAAAATCGCCTTTCAAAAAATTCTTGCTCTGATACCATGTAGAAATTATACAAACAATATGTATACCAATGGATTCAATCTGATAATGCAATATACTAGAGCAAGATATTGAATCCTTATAAAATTAATTTGCAGAAATTAAACATGATTGCACAATCACACCAAGTAAGAGAAAGAAGAAAATAAATCGCATAAGACATATATTTTTTGTGGGGAAAGCTTTCTGCTCAAAACCCCTCTATCTCTATTGTATAATGAACCAAGGAATCATAAAACAATACAATGCACTCTTCTCACAAGAGTCTGTTGCACTCTACCACTGTCTCACATTGATTTGGACAAAATCGACCAACACGTATCCAATTTCTTGCCTCTGCTCAGCATGCCTTGCTACACAATCCCTAGGAAATTAATCCCTATTAAAAAGTATAATTAGCCTTCCTTGATTGCGCAATACATCATGGGAAATCGTATGGTTATATAGTTGCATCTGGGTAGTTTGCTAAAAATACAACTGATAGATAACATCCCTTTAACCTCTGTCTCAACTGGGTCTTCATCAGAACTGACATGCATGCATATATTAATAGTAAATCATCAATCAATTGACAAATCACTACCTGTGAATTAAATCTGATTTAATTCACTTGACCTCTCACTTATGCAACAATCAGTTACAACTAGTTAGACTGAATTTAACTCAGTTAATTGAGTTACTTGATTTCTCATGCATTAAACTAATACACTAACAGGAACTTGGACTCTAAAAAAAATAGAATCACTCTACATGCCTCACCAACCACCCTCAACTCGAATTTCATGAGCTAACTGAGTCTATCACACTCAGTTAACTATTACAAGTGATTATGAGATAAGGTTACAATTTATTGTCCAATTTATTTAAGGGATAAATAAATTTGACACACATTTCTTCTAATTTAATTAAGAACTAATTAAATCAAAAGCCTCCATGGTAGCCATTTCTAGATGCCATTTTCTCGATTTTTTTCTAGATGCCAATTTCACTATTTCTTGTTGCACTAGCAAGGAAGACTTGGCCATGCAAGGAAAATTCATGGCACTAGAAAGGAATTCTTGGCCATACGAGGAAAATTCATTGATTTGGAGATTTATAGGAACAAGGAAATTCATGGTTTGGATGGCCATGCAGGATGCTTCTAGGAGCATGGTAACTTCGAAGATCTAGGTCTTCCAAGAGGTTGTGGTTGTGGATTATATTTGGAGGTAGGGCCACTTCCAAGTGGTAGTGGAAATACCTTCCTCGCTAAGAGGGAATTTTGAAATTCAGTAGCTTGGAAGGAATTTTTTTTTCTAATTTAGTCTACTTCTATTATATCATACACGACAAAGCATTACAATGCTCTTCCTCCAAATTTGGCAAGCCAATTCCGAAGGGAAGTATCAAAAACTTAACTGCAATATAAGGACTGCCCCAGGTGGGGAAACCAGCCCATAAGTAGAGATTATTAGGAGCTACCCAAGATAGGAAACCAACTTGTCTAGTTTTGAGATTGAAATTGAAACACAACAGAAAAAATTTCCAAAACACTTGCAAACTAGATAACGCGAGAAGAAAGTTGGAGTAAGAGGTGAGCACCCAGCAGTTGGACTTAGGGTAAGCCATCATTCTTCTCAGGAAGGTTGGGAGCTTCTTCCACGATCCTGCAAGCATAAAGAGACTCTTCCTCCTCCTTGTTAGGCTCGTGGACAGAAGATGAGGGAGAAGCAACACCTGGGCAGCTGGCGAATTGGAGGAGGCTGCATGTACGCTGGTGTCGTCATCCTTGCCGTCCTCATCACTGCTTGAGCCACGACCGCTACGAGAACCTGTGCCACTGTTGGAACGATGACTGTTGTTGGAAGCTTGGAAGGCATTTTTTGTTGGAAAAGACCTTAGGGATTTTTAGTTCAGTTAATGGGATTTGCACCCAAGGTGTGAGTGTTTGCTAAGGTTTTGAACCCAAAGAAATTTTACTATTTTAAATTTAATATAATTCATCTTAAGATGTCAAGTCGATTCAGGTCATCCAACAATGCCAAGATACACACCCCTTGGAAAATTATAAATACAAGAAGGTAAAGGAGTATTCTTTTTGTGTGGAAGAGGCTAGATGTGACCTAACCACGAGTAGAAAAAGGAGCCGCAAGAGATAATTTTGGAACAAGTTGGTCGAGTTTATTCTATGATTAGGTATGGCTAAGAAGGCTAATGTTTTTCATTGGTAGGTGGCAGGATTATGGTGAATAAATATGTTGTGGAAATTTGGTTTCAATTTCAATGAATAGGATGCAACTAAAGAAGGATAGACAAGGGCCACAACTACTACAAGAAGTCTGAGGAAGGCCACATGTGTTGGTCGTAGGAGAGGTTATAGTTGGTCACAAGCCATAGGTGTTGGTTGCGGGCCACAGGTGAAGGATACAAGAGAAATGATACAAGTCGACGATTGAAGGACATGGATGCAGTCCTTTCCAGGTTGGTTGTGGGCTAAAGGAGCAGTTTGTGGGCTAGGTAAGGAAGGTCACATGCCTAAGGGAATAGGTGGGGGGCTTGAATAGGGCTACAAAAATATACCATAGGATAGAACAATAGATTGCAAAATGAACGAGAACTTTTAGGGTAGGAAAGGTGAGGTCATGGGACCTTTGGTGGACAATAAATTCTTTGCTAGACACAATAAGGAGACAAGGGAAGTTCGAGGGCTTACAATTTTATAGCAAAGAATTCAAGGGATAAAGGAGTAGGCCAAGGTAGTGGAAGCTTAGATTATTTTTGGTACTTTGTATAAGTCTGATAGGTGGGAAGCAAGGTTGACACTTGATGGAAAACATGTACAAGGGTTGCCAAGTGGGAATCTAGACTTGTGAATATTGGTTGTAGGTTTTTGTGGAAAAGGACACCCACTAACCAAGAAGATGAGAGCTAAAGGACTCATCCTCAGCCCAAGAATTTTTTACTGCATTTGACATAATAGAAGGATGTAAAGGGACATTATCCATGGTACAAGAGCCCTAAGGATTTTCTTGTTAATGGAGAAATAAGAAAACAAGTTTGGGCATAATTAATTTGTATTATACATTGATATGATTGTGATGTAATTTCCATTGTGAAAAAAGTTTTTTAAGTTAGGAATTTTTAGTGTGTTTATGTTTTCTAGCTAAAGCATAAACCGAACCTAAGATGCATGGAATTCTAACAGTGTAAATAACATAAACCACTCTTATTTTGTATAATACCATCCTAGTTAGGGGAAACTCCATTATTATAACTTTACAGTTAAATTGGTGTCGGATGCTTCCATTAGTGCTTTAGGAGGAAAAGTGGACAAATAAAAGAGACTAACTTTTGTTTGAAACTTAAGCACTTAGCTCCTCCAATAGATATCTTGAATCATGTAATTCCTATATCAGGTGCAGTGGATCTCTTTTAAGTATATTGGCATGCACCTAAATTGAGGCAATTTATTAACTCAACCTCAACAAAGGAAAATAGATAAAATAAAAGGAAAATTCTATCATTGAGGCTTGTAATGGTTAAAACTATAAGAAAAGTTGTTCTTATCAAATCATTCATATCTACCCTTCTTGTTTTCTAGTTCTCGAACTTGCTAGCATTGATAGGAATAATGAAAAAAAACAAACCAATATCTTCAAAATTTATTAAGGAAGGGTGAGAAATCGGGTACCAAGATATCATTTGGTTAGTTGGCCCATAATCTAGGCTCCTAAAGACTAGGGCTCTAAGGAACAAAGAGATCCAACTCTACTAAACTTGGCTTTGGGAGGAAAACTAGTTTGGAATTGATAACTTGGCGAGTAAAATAGTGAAAATATTGGAAGAAATAGTTCAGGGAAAAAAGGAACATATGCACAGAAGGGGAAATAATAAATAAGAAGGGATCTTATATCTAGAGATTAATTTAGTTTTCAATATCCCTTCATTAAAAAAAAAATAACTTGGGTACTGGGAAATGAAAAAGAAATAATAATATGGTAGGAACGTAATGTGGCACCATCCCTTGGAGGATTACACAAGACTCTAACCTCTCAAGAATTGGATGAACTTAAAAAATATATAAACTCTTTACAACATATTCAAATGGTCCTAGACCTCGAGAGATTGGGTAGGATGGCATATTGATAAGCCTCCACCTCCTTTACAACCTCTTCTCTCCACTTTTTTATTTTTATTCTTAAAGGATGCATGCCTCAAAACTTAAGGATACCATATCAGCATGGATGCAGTTCCTTGAGATCCTAGGTGAAAGACTCAAGGTATAGTCTTTGGATGGTCTATCAAAAATAAATGTCTTTGTTGGTTACTTGTGCATGGAAGACTTATAACCATTGACAACCTTAAAAAAAGAGGGATATACGACCCAAACTAGTGTGTAATTTGCAGGAAGGAAAAAGAAAATAACAATAATTTATTTCTAGATTTCCCTTTTGTAATATAGGCCTAAGAAATTGTTTATTTAGGTTTATCTCATAAAATTTGTAGCACAAAAAAATGGAATGAGGTTTTCTCTAGATGGACTAGGATATTTAGTGTTATTTTAAAGTCGGTCAACATTTTAGATGGATCTCGACGAATTCTACAAAAATTTCATGCTATGGAAACATTGGTTAGCTAGAAATAGAGTAATATTCAACCAAAGTTTAGAAACTCTAGTATCTATGGAAAATAAAACCAAAAGTCTCATGGTGAAGACGTTGTCCTGAAGGAATATAGCCATAAAAAATAAGCAACCCATGGAAAAATAATAAATGGATTTTATGAGACAATTTGGGGAAATATAAATAATTACAGAAACTAAAATGCCTACACCCTTCAACTAGAAATCAGACTTGATAAGCCAGAGTTTGAGGAGTGGAAAACAAGGAATAGCTCGCATATTTTCTTTGACAGATCATCAGAAGGAAATCTAAGGGAGGTAGGAGTAGAAGGGTCATTTATGACCCTGAGAGAAACTAGGAATTTTCCTATTCTTAGGTGATAGGAATTACATCAAATGAGAACCTCTGAAATACTATTAGCTAGTTTTGATCCTCTCCAAAATCACCAAACTTACATAGAATCTAGATAAAATTTCCCATTTCCATGTCTTAAGACAAAATAATAGCAAGATAAACAATTTGGAAAATGAAGCCTTTGGCCTACTTCAAGTAATGTAAACAAAAAATGGGAGTTCATATTTCTCCTATATCACCTAACTACATTGTTCGATATCTTACACCTTAGTCATGGATTTATTAGAACATGAAACAAGTTGTAAAGGTTGGAAAGGACGAAGTGAGTGGAGTGGAAATCAAAAGATACAACTCATCTTCAGTACCACAAAATGGATAGTTGAACATTTAAATTATATAACCTCTAGATTTAGTCGAGTTTGCTAGAGAGTTGGAATTAATCTAATTAAGCTCTAGGTATTTATGAATGTCTAGTGGATTCTTGGAGCATCAATTCATCTTTCTTTAGTTCATATTTGGAGGGAAATTAGTAGGTCATTGATGTGGAAAGGTCATTCTCATTTGCTCACATAGTTTAAGTGTCTTGCATATTGAGTAAGTGTTTTAACCTACTATTCTTCACCCTCTTGGAGTTTCATATTTTTCTTCTTTAGTCCTATTCAAGTTTTATAGTTTGATTCTAAATTTTTTTGTGTGGGGAGGGGTCTAGGAAATATTTTCTCAGACCCTATTTTTATCTCGCAATTTGTGCCTCCATATTGGTATTTTGTCTCGGTAGTTTTTTGTAGTTGCTCTATTTTTTTTGTCTTCTCCTCTATTGAATTAATTCGATTGGCTATATATGGAAATCTAGTCTATGGGATTTTTGTGTCTTATATCTTTTCCAAATTGTGAATTTGTTACTTTAGTGAATCACAAAATTTCCATGCACAGTCTAGCTTCATGCATAGGTGTTGTCTAGAATTGGTGCCCCAGTTTTGTCTTAGTTCTTCTCCTCTTTCATCAGAATGTTTTTAGTCATTGTTTGGACAAATTGGTTTTCCTATATTCATGTACAAAACTGTCTTTTTTCTTTTGGTTTTTAAAAATTATGGATCCTCAAGACCTTAGAGGTACCCACAAGGATTTGAGACATGAAGAGCTCTTCCAAAACAATGACATATCTCTTAGATATTTCACTGAAAGTCTTCACCACTTGGAAAGTCAATAGAAAAAACAATATAAAAACATAATGACATTTTGGGAGAATATGCGGCAAAAATATCAAATTGGAAATAGATTTCTATAGGATAAAGAACTTCATTTAGTACACAAATGACGATTACATCTCAGGCTACATGACTTTCTAGGCTACAGATTAGATGGAGGATAAAGCTAATGAAGAAGAATTTGGAAAACAACTCAAGGAAAAGGAATTGGATTAGCATTCCATCCCTCCGAAGGAAAATCTACAAAATTAGATCTGCTAAATGTTCTATAAATCCACATGTATTTTGGATGTCTTTTGCATGCTTTATACATGTGATATTAGTATCTATGTAGCTACAAAAAGACTAGGAATGAAAGTGGCATATGATTGAGGGGCTAGTAAGGAGTGGAACCTAATAATTCCATTGAAAATTTTTCAAACAATAGGCCTAAACCCTTTGTAATATTTTTCCGTTTTTGGACTCCTTTTAACACAAATATTCTCTAGTACCAGTTAAAAAATAAATTAATTAATTGAACTTTATTTTGTAATATATTTTTATATTGTGTAATTTATTTTGTGTTATTTTTTTTTTAATGATATGCAATATTATTATTGGATGTCTTTTATCTAGCAATCAAGCAAAAGCCTATGAATTATTGCAATATTTAAGGATGGTCATCAATTCTCGCCATCAATTCTCACATCCAATTATTCATAGTGGTGGAAGATTCAAAGACTATGATAAGCCATTTGGTATTCAGTTGATAATTTATTAGCATCATTTCTAGCTCAAGAAAAATAAGAAGCAATCAAATTCAATAACATCAAGTATTATTGTGTGTTATAGGAAAATACCACTTAGTAAATGGTTTCTCTAATCAATCCACAACCCTAAAAGAGGGGGTCATCGACATCAATGGAATTTTTTCTAATCAAATAATTCTATAATTATTTTAATATGACGACTAAGGCACATATCATGCATTTAAGGCTTCACATGGCATATAACAAGGAAACATAGTCATAAAAAAATGTTAGTGATGAGAAGAGACTCCAAACACGCATATGCACGCTCACGCTCTTGGCTCTGCATGAAATAGAACCCATGGTGAGTAATTTAAATCATCATGGTATGGCCCTATAGTTTGGAATTCAAAGGTGGAGAACTTGGTTTTCAAGTCTTCATGGTAGCTTGGTGAGTTATGCTCATATGGTTGGGGTTGTATGTATGTTTTTAGTCTTAATATAGATTGTAGGTGAACCCCCTTGTTTTCTCCCTTCTAATCTAGGGAAGCCCACACTTTCCATGTTGTATCAAGATTATATTTAGGGGTTATACTTATGTTTTCATCTCTCCTCCAAGAGGAATTTCACTCTTTCTTCCTGATTTCTCTTCAATTTTGAGAAGCAATTTTCTATTGGGTAGTAGCATAGACAATACAATGATAATATTGAATCGGTATAGGGTCTCTTGGGGCAGGAAGATGTATCCTCTAACCATTTTTAACTCATAAAGGCTTGCATTTATTTAAATTTCTTCAAGCTTTGGCTCCAGCAGTGATGGTTGTGCCCTTGGTTGTCCTCTAAGAAGAATTTAATTTTTTTTCATTTGATTTATATTCAATTTTAAGAAGGTATGTTATATTGGGTGGTTTCATGGATGCCCAAAATGAAATAATACTAGATCCCATGGGGTTTATAGGTGAATCAAAGAAATTAGACAAAGGACATAAAAAATAATTTAAAATTGATTTGGAGCTTAGACTATAAATTATATTGGATAGATTATTAAGAGTTGTAGGAGATTAGGCATATTTTAAGGAATCATCAAGAGTCTATATAGGGAAACAAGACTTCAATATTCACAAAAATAATAAAAATGCACACGAATGAACACAATTTCATGACTCAAATAGAAAAAATTATGGGCACTCTTGTTTAATATAAGTGTAAGATATATGTTCTTGAGGAGGAATGCAACATGCTAAGGAACATGGTCATTAATCAAAGTAAGGGATATTGATATGGGTCTTCAAATAAAATTTATTCTTCAAGATCAAACTATGATGACTTAAAGGAAGAAGAAATGGTGCATCAACTAGTTGAAGACATGGAAATTATATAGTGATACTTAACCCCAAGGAACACAACAATGGAAGAAACAACTTATAAACATGCCTTCTCTTAAGTGGTATGTTTTATAAATTCACTAGGATATTAGATTTATTTTTCAAATTTTTTCACTAAGAAATAATGTGAAGTTTTTCCTAAATATTTAAATAGTTTTCATCATATAATAATATTCATTAAATCCAACGAATTGAAGTGCATAAGCTATGGATCGATTGCAGTAATGAAAGTTGACTTTCTTAGGGTTTATGATCGATGCGCCTGCAACCTTGTTCCCTCCCTCTTCTACCTGCCCCATTCTTCTCTGATGAACCCATATTGAGTACATCTTGAGGAATGGTGACCTCAGGGGGAGGGGCCCTAGGCTCCTCCAACCACTCCTTAGGCATGACCTCTCTTGTGGGTCCTGATCTAGGTAATTCAAAGGCTATTTACACCACCAAGCCATATCTAACAGAAAATCTCATCCATAAGTCAGTAGCAACCCCTACACATAAGAGCACGAGCACATGCATTTCAAAATCAAAATAAATCTTTTTGATTCACATTCCCCCATCCATGATAAATGGTAATAATCAATTCATGCAATACCATGCACTGATCTCCAACTTTATCATAATATGGCCAATGGAAAAATATCTCCTTCATAGGATTGTGATGAGATGGAAGCGAAAGGCCCATTACGAGGTAAAATTGAGCTCAAAATGGTTATTTGATGTAATAGTATCTTGCATATAATATTTGAAGGTTTTTCTAGATGAGGGTCCTTACTTATTCAACTCTGCTAGGCTATACATGTGTCACTGGGTGGAACGCTTCAACCCTGAAAAGGAATATTTTTCATGCGTTCTAGCCTAAATACAAATGTATTCTCTCTCTGATGAATATTGGAATCCAGGGACACTAAAATAAATTGGTAACAAGCTAGGCAGATTTATCCTCCTCCCGGAAGAAAAAAATCATTGCTTCTACACCTCCTATGCAAGGATGGCTTCTACACCTCCTATGCAAGGATCCCTTCTTGAAACACTAACACTAGAATAAAAAGAAATATATTGGTTTCAAACCCTAGATTACAAGAAAAATCCCTTCAGGTATAAGAGATTCCACATGCATGGGCACTTATTCTATGATTTCCCTCTTAATGAGCCCCAAGAGAGACAAAAAAGAGACAAAGGAAAAGGATGGAGATGGTTTCACAAAATTCCCTCCAAGAGGCACCATAACAAGAAGAAAACACCTTTTCACACCCAAAAGACAGATGAAAGGAAATAGCTTTGAATTGTTAGCATATATACCTAAAGGATCAGGAATTCCAAAGCACGAGAAAGCAACCTGTGAAGGAGTATAGCTAAAATAATTCTAAATCTATTCTAGGTAGTAGCTCTAAGATCTAGGATCCATAGCAGATAAAGGATGTAACCATGAAAGAGGAGGACGAGTTTATAAACATATAAGGGATAAATCTCATGGAAATTGAGAATGCATGCTACCATAATGATTTGTATGTGATCCCTTAGAAGTAGATTAATCTTCTAGTAGTTGTAATCCAAAAATCCAAGTCCTCACCAAATCTAGTAGTGCATAGCATCATCACTAAATAAGGCGATAAGAGTAGCAAAGAAATCAATAAAAGAGGTAGGAAACTAGCTCTCTAAAGAATTGATACACGAGGAAGGAACTCGATCAACTCAGACCAATATAAACAAATATCCGAGATAAATTCCTCCCAAAACACAGTTTCCTGATGAAGGTAATCTCATGGAATATAAGGCTCTAAATATCCCCTTTAAAAAATGCATTCTCCATCAAAAGATTCAATGGGATCTTCTGAATATCCTATTAATTCAAGAAACCAATTGTTCTAGCCTCATGTTTTGAACTAATAATGTCACACCTTTGAAAAAAGCAATCAAGTAGATGCTAGCATGTCATGGGTTCAATACTATTATCCATGAACCCGTTAACTATCTCCAACAGTTCTTTCATTATTCTTGATGAAAATAATATATACTTTCTGTTTGCTCTTCAAATTTCCAGTTTCAACAGAAGCTATGACAACAGAATATTTTTGCCCTCTAAAAACAACACACAAATGATAATAGGAGGACCAACATGATCACTTCCATGGCAGTCAGGGAGCGCTTTACCGCACTGAGCCGAATGACTGAACTCGGGTTGAACAATAATGACATGGTGGAAATGAAAACACCAACGAACCCTTCAGAAGAAAAGTGAGGGCATGATTTTTCCAGATCGACCATTTTCCAAGAAAGTTTCTTTGACAGATCTGAATGAGGCACTGTCCACCTGCCTGACTGGGATCAATGTTGAATACCAAGACCCAGAGGTATTTTAAACTTCCATTTAGTCTTTTAATAATTATATTCACAAGATACTACAATGAATATATGAAAAACCATAAATGTGAACAAAGAAGAAACCAGATGATTGAGGAGAAATGACTTATGAAGAAAATTAACCAACAAAACTACTGAAAAATGAAAAATTGATATCCCCAAGGAAGAACTGGAAAATGAAATGTAAAAGAGCTCCAATATAATGTATAGAAACTATCAAACAATGGTATCAACCAAGCCACAAAATGAATAAATTCCTCCAAAATAAACAGAGGAAACATATAAAGAGGAAGAATGACAATATTTAAAGACAATTCAGGACATGAAAGAAATGACAGAACAATAATTCTGTCCTTCCATTTCCACTATATCATCGATTTTCAAAAACTAATGATCTGATAATGGAAAATTAAATGTAGATAAACATGAGGACATTGAAGAGGTACTAGTGGACTACTCTAGGATATGTTATTTGATCCTCTGCCTTAATGCAATGAATCCAATTGAAAAATTACATCTAACATCCCCAAGCTAGTAATGGAAGCCTACAACATGGCACTCATTACACCCATTAGTGCAGCAAAAGTTAACAAGTACATTCATCAAATGGAGGATGGGAAACCTCTTGGACAAAGAAATACTCTATCAGTTTGCCATGTACAAGTAATATATTTCAAGAATGATTTGTAGATCATCGAATGCTCAAGAGGTAAAGATGGCATTAATTTTGCATATTTAAATTTCATTATTTAGCATTACAATGAGGAAATGTTGCTTCACCGTAAATTTTGAGTCATTGTTTTCGAAATTTTACTAGCACCATTACTAAATGAGGATTACCTGATCCATCCTGCCCATTCTCATATCACTCAAGAAACTGATATCTGAAGTTTGAAAACTTCATGCATGATCGCTCATGAAACCATTCACTCAAATTCGGAAGATAAATGTTACTTAAAATATTCTCAAAATACTCTTGGAAAATGTGTTTCAACAGTGGAATGGATACCTTCTTATCCTTTGCGAGTTTTATTATATTAACGGCTTTTTGAAAAATCTTTGTTCAATATTTATTTCAAGAACGATGCCGATAGCCTCCAGATACCTTCAAACCCTCTCAAGTCATTTATCAAGGAGACCCCCTCTCGCCCTTCCTATGGATGGGAAGAACCATTAAAGTAGGCTAGCAGAACAAAACTATCAAAGGCCCTGCTCTCCATGATGACATACCTATAACCCATCAACAATTTGTTGATGATGCCCTTATCCTGAACTACCCTTCATTCAAGGGAGCTAAATTTTTCAAAGATATCCTTGAGCTCTTCTCGAAAGCCTCAGACACCACCATCAATTTGGAAAAGCCTAAGGTTTTTTTTTTAATACCCCTATCATCCCCCAAAGAAACATAATTAGAATTATTGTTTTCTCCACTGCCTCCCTTCCCTCCAAATACTTGTGTGCACATTTTATTGGCACATCCATCAAGCACTCCTCCTGGCAGGAACTCCATGAAAAACTCAACAATAATTTGGACAACTCTAATTTATGCTCTTTAAATATAGTGGGTTGTCATGTTCTTCTCAAATATGTGCTCCAAAACATGCCATTATATATATTTTTCAAACTTATTTGCACCTAAGTGGATCCTTAAAATCATCAAAAATATACAGAAAAAATTTCCTATGGGGAGTCAATCACCTCAAGAAAAAATGGTCATTAATCAACTGGGACACCCTTTATTTGTCAAAATCAGAAGGAGGTCTTGGCTTACGTGATCCAAAAAATTCAACAAGGTACTGGGAGCCAAAATATGGTGGAGGTGGGTCAAATACACATCAGAACCCTAGATGCACTTATGGCATAGGAAATATGCAAATGAGGTGGACAAGTAAGACCTAATATGACTATCTTCATCCACTCAAGGCTCCTTTTTTAGGAACCTGGAAATCCACAATAAGTGCATTTTGCAAGCGCACAAACTTTGGGAAATAGTTGATAGACAATTAGAGATATTCAGGGAGGACTCATGGCAACAAAAGCATAACCTTTTCAACAAATTTTAGCTCCCCTTAAGCCAAAACCATGCTCAGTAAACAGGAAAAAATCAGGTCCACCATTATTGGCAGGAGGATGCAACACATAAATCTGAAAATGGTAGCACCCAATGTTTTGAAAAGGAGATGGATGAGTGGAAGAATAAAAAAATATGTGAAATGAAAACAACAACAGAATCATAAGGAAGAAATCAAGCTGAGACATCCTTCCATGGGGCTAAAAAAACATATTGGCCTTAATAGTTAAGGAGGCCTATCACCTAACTCGTTAAGTACCACAAGAGGACTCAGCCCTTTTTTGGAAGGAGCTATGGACCTTGGTCTTATGGCTAAAGGTATCCACATTCATCTATAATTTAGCAAAGCGAAAAATCCTTACCTAGGAGAACTTGATCAAAAGAGGATTTATTAGAACTTCATGGTGCTATATGTGCAAAAAATACCAGGAATCCTTGGATTACTTGCTAGACACCTGAAATATAGAAAAAACCCTTTGGGAGAAAATTTCATAGGGATTTAGAAGAAATAATATAATTTGAGGAGATGTCAAAATATCAATACATGGGAAAAAAAAACCTTCCAAATCCAGGTTTTAAATTGACTCTAGGTACTAGCTCCAAGTCTTTGGTATGGGAAATTTGGAAGGAACATAATTAGAGAATATTTAAATACCATTATAAAACTCAAGAAGGTATTTGGATACTCTTCCATAGGCACATTGATGAGACCCTATTTCTCTAAAGTTTGCAATAAAATTACTTCTAGGGACATTCTCAAGAAAAACCCATCCTGGCTGGTGGAAATTCAATTACTCTCAAGCCATAATAGATATTACATGCCCCAAATCTAGAGATGCAAACCCAACTATTTGGGCACCTCCTCTAGAATACCATTACAAATTTAACTTTGATGGAGCTTCAAAAGGAAACCCAAGGGAGGTTGGAATAGGAGGATTCATACGAAAATACAAGGGTGAAATTCTCAGAGTCTACGAAGGATACATAGGCCATGAAAGAAACAATTAAGTTGAGCTATAAGCCTCAATCCAAAATCTTACCATTGCCAAAATCAAAGTTTTCCATCCGCTCATTGCTAAAGGAAATTATTAGATAATATTACAAGTATCATAGAGGATACACCATGGATCTCCTCCCCTAAAGTGCTCCTCTAGCTGGCATCTAGACCATATCATGCAACATCTCGCTCAAATTCTCTCCCAACAAGAAGCAACAATTTTCTCTCATGTCAAGTTCAAGGCAAATTCTCTAGTGGACTTCCTAGACAAAAAATGGGTAGAAGAGAGAGCTCCATGTGTTGACATGAACTTAAGCTCCCCCCAAATGTAAAATAGGCCTCACAATGCTCTGATATATAAAATAAATACCTCAAAAACCTGGATCAGGGCACCCATCATCATTAAACGATAAAATATGACCCTCATGCCAGCATGTCATAATGCATTGAAGGAAGGGGAATGATGGTGATCCCCATCTTCCATTCTTGTAGGCGATATTCAATGTACAGGATAACGGAAGGAATTTAGAGGTTATTTCATTTAATCATGGATTGGAAGATGAATCCAAGCTTTATTCCTTAGGCAGGTGCTTCTTCCTAAATTTGCAAAGCTCTGCAGGTGGCTAGTCATTCTCACACTTGCAAAGCTACAAAGGAAAAATAGCTTGAAGACACTAGTAGTGGTATCTCCCATGAGATATATATGGTTTGATAATGCAAAAATTCCATAAGAGGAGGGAGGGGAAGAGTTCATCAACTTCCTCTTCCATGTTATGGTCAGGGAGCTAACTAGTTCGGAAAAGACCTCCCTTAGCACATCAGATGAATGATAACAATCATGGAAGCAAAAAATATAACAAACATTGGTGACAACCACTAGGGGACTTGGAATTTTCTAAGATGGAATTATAGGGAACAGGGAGAGGTATTTCATGTTGTGTAGAGTAGAATTATTATTTTTTGGCTTCCACTTAGTTTAGGATTGGACGGATCTACCTATTTTGGTAGGAGCTCTTTGAATTCAATCCCTCCTCCACCCCCACATCTTCCCTCATTCGACTCTTAGAAAAATTCATGCCCCACTTCTTTGGGTCCCCCAGACTCAATATTTCAAGTATTAAATCCAATTATCCCTAGGAATTTGGGGCCTTCGCATAGGAAGGAGAATCCAACAAGAACACCAAGCACTTCGAGTCATGAGATGAAGGAGAAAATCATTGCTAGCAAGGTATCTGAGGTCGAGATTCATAAGGGAGAGACATCATAGAAGGATGAATACTTAATAACTAGAGGAACACTTTTCGAATGAGAGAGACCACCCTGAATGCCGAATGGATAGGACAATCCCTTCCATTAAATCTTGGAATGATGTTCAATCTCTAGGAAAGGCCTTCCTAGTTTGTGTCATTTTGTTGTTTTTATTGCATTCTAGTATAGTTTTTTAATGCTAAACATTGGTCTCGTGAAACTCAGGGAGATCATCTGGTTTCCCACATATGGGCATATGGTCTCTCCCAAACTTACTCTCAATTAGAAAGGTTCTTTTTATTTCCTAAACATGCACATCTCGAACAAGTCTGTAAATTTTTCACAAATATGTATTCTATGTAAATTAGTATAATGAATTTTTGCTTCCTTACAAAAAAAATTATTAATAGTAATTAAATCCCTAAAGATTAGCTCAATTGGTCAAGTCCCCATGGTTAAATCACCTTTTCTATTGATAGGTCACAATTTCAATTCTCTTGACACCCTCAGGGATAGGCTTCATTGTTGAGTTGCCAAGAAGTGATCCCTTTGGGTGGATCTTCTTGGTACAAATATTATGTTGATGTAGTGGTCTCCAATCTCGAGGATTTGCGAACCACATAGAAATAATAATAATAATAATTTTCATTACAACATATATATATATATATATGGTTTAAAAACATCCACTTTTTCTTTTTATTATAGTTTTTATTAATATAAAATCTCTTAATTTTGATTAGTGAGATATTTACTGAGAAACTTATGTAGTGTATTATGTAGTTAAAAATATAGAGTACATTCTGCAGTACCTTCATTATGTGGAATATTATTAAAATTCCATGTGAACTCTCTATGGTGCAAGTGAATACATTATGTGGAGAGTACAATTGGTGGCATATCATTAGAACTCCCTGCAATTATGGGTTGAGGGTGTGAGTGTAAGTGAATACAGTTATGTTTGAGTTGATATGAAAATTACTACTGTTTTCTATGATGTGTGATACTTGTGTGGTAATTTCATAAATCTATTATCTTATATGGGTTCTTTATTGTGGAATAGAATTTCATTTTATGAGGGAGATCCACTACCATCAAAAATGTGTTTTGATCTCTCTCACTGGAGTTGCACGGACTTTAATTTCAATATTTGTTGCAAGAACCCTCGCAACCAATATTTCACTTCATCTTTGATAAGGATTGAAGTTACGATAAATCATGTTTGAAGAAATATATATGTGTTTATATTATCCTCTGAGGTCTTTCCAATTGAACGACTCGTAATATTGCACATCATTTTTGTGTCTATAGTTTTTTTTCTTGATCACATAGATATAATTCAAGTCTACAGTGATAATTCATGCATGTGCTGGTAAAAATATATATCTATAATGATAATTTGCACATGTGTGATAATTCGGGCTTGCCCTGATATATTTTGAATCCTTGAATCTTGTTGTAACATCCTCGGGTTAAAAATCAATGCAATAAAGTTAATAAAGGAAAAATAAGACCAAGGTCATGGGACATGTATTCCAAGTTGAATGTTGGGAAAAAACATCCTAGTGTGGGTGTTCATTTGTTTTATTATGGCTAAGGGAAATTGGCAAAGGAAATAGCAAAGGCTTTGGAAAGGCAAGAGACATTAATTGGAATTTAATTTATGAAAATAATGGAAAATATTAGAAAATGAAGGTGATAGGTCACAGTTTGCATGTGAGGAGGAAAATGAAGGAAAATAATGGAAAATTGAAGAAATTAGAGGCCTCATTGATAAAAATTCTTCTGAGAATCAGTCCAGGACTTTTGTTAGTTCAGGTTTGGAGCTCTCTCTCTCATACTCTTACACATTTAGATTTTTATTGGAGCACTCCAGCATTGGATCAAGGAAAGAAAAGGAAGAACAAAGAATGAAAATGAAAGAAAATATCAAGCAAGGAAGAGTTGGATCAAGCTTCTACAATGGGATTACTTGTAGGTATCGAATTGCATGTATGATTTCCTTTCTATTTTTTACATGCATGGTACTTGCATGTGTGTATTCGATTATCTTGTTGTGATTGGAAAGGATTTTTCCAGGTGTGACAGTGGTTTTCATCCTTTCCTTTCTATTTATGGATATCCATGGTGTGATGGGGTCTCTCTTATTTGGTTGAGTTGCATTTCTGGACGATTTCGAAACTGAGTTGGGTGGTCTCGGGAGTAACACAAGGCCTAGGAATCCCTTGAACTGTAATGGTGGGATACACGGTAAATCTTGATTGTGCATACCTCGTTAGCCCTAGGAATCCTTGATCAGTGAATGGTGGGATACATGGTAAATCATAGAGTTTTATTCCCTCATTAGGCCTAGGAATCCCTTGACAGGTTATGGCGGGATACAAGGTAAAGCCTATAGGGTGGATACAAAAATCAGTCATGGTTTTGGTGGCCAAATCTAGAGGCATCCATGCTTGTTTAGGGCCTAGTGATCCCTTGACTGGTATATGGCAGGATTGCGGTAAATATTTTAGTGTATTTTTATTTTTTTGGCCTAGGAATCCTCTTCCAATGAATGGCGGGATACATGGTAAAGCGTAGAGGTGTATGCCCTCGTTAGGCCTAGGAATACCTTGACCAGTTATGGTGGGATAAACGGTAAAGACTAGAGGGTGGAGAAAAATAAATTCTTCATAGTTTAGGTGGAGAAATCCAGAGGAACCCATGCTTATTTAGGGCCTAGTGATCCCTTGACTGGTATATGGTGGGATTGTGGTAAAGCCTGTAGTGTATGTTTATTGTTTGGGCTTAGGAATCCCTTGACGAGATACATGGTAAAGTGAGTCCTGCATTCATGATTGGAATATTGCATGAGGGTTATTGGCTAAAATAAATATTTGGTTCAACCCAATCTATGGTCGGGTGGTACTTGGAAGTCCCTGACCTGGTTTCATTTTGCATATCTTAATAACAGATCTTTTCCTCTTATGTATTATGTGTAAATGTGCTTGCTATTATGTGATATTTTTTTAAATGGATATTATGTGATATTTTTTTATATGGCCCCAAGAAATGGCACCAAGGGCGACTTCTGATTTAATTTTCCCTTAATTAAATTGGAAGATAAATTGTAATTTCATATCATGACAACTTGTATTAGTTAACTGAGTCATAAAGACTTATTTAGCTTAGGAAATTTGAGTTGAGGGTCAAAGATGAGGCATGTAGAGTTCTCCCATGATTTTAGGGGGTCCAGTTACAGTTATTTGTGAGTTGTAATTAGTTAACTCAATTAATCAAATTAAAATTGGTTTAACTAGTTCTAACTTAGAGATGAGCTAATGATAGGTTCAATGAATTAAATCTGATTTAATGCACAAGTAGCGATCAATCAATTAATTGATAATTCGCTATAAATAGTTGTTGCATGTCATTTATAAGGAAGGCCCAGTTGAAATTGAGGTTAAAGGGAAGATAACTATCAATTGTATAATAAGAAAATTGTACAGGTCATGTATGAGGTCATCAGGAAGCCTTGGATGAATTGCGCAATCAATCCTTGGGAATTTCCCATTTAATAGGGCCACAATTCATCAAATAATGCGTGAGAAATGCTGGTCAGACATAGGCTAAGAATTGGTTAAGTATTTGAATGATTTTTCCTAGATCAGAGTGAGACAATCAGTAGAGTGCATAGGTTTCTCAGTGAGAGAAAATCATTGTATTTTTCATATTCTTCACTTTATACAATATACAAATAGTGGGGTTTTTAGCATCCCCAGATACATCTTGTGTTGCTCGATTTATTGATTCTCTCTCTTACTTTTTATGTGATTGTGTGATCATATTTGGTTTCCGCAAATTTGTAGAAGGATTCATTATTTTGTTTTAATACATTACATGATCATATTGAATCCCTTTGAATAATTTTTACATGGTATCGGAGCACCAGGAATCACAATGGGAGAGAAGAACCAAAATTTGTTTTGAACAGGTACATCAAATTTGCAAATTCATTAAGTTAGGATCGAGTAGCAGATCAATATGTATTTCAATGGCTTAAGACTCAAATATTCCCTTGAGGGAAATTCAAATTACATAGCATGGAAGGACAAGATGGAGGCAGTGCTCGAGGAAAATAGACTGAAGGCATTCATTGACAGTGATATTCCCCAGCTCATAGTAGTAGATGCTCAACTTATTGATGCATGGAATTAGAAGAATGTAGTAAAGGCGAGAAGGATCTTGTTAGAGGGAGTTTGAGATCATATTATCTCGAGTATCCATTGCAAGGGGACTCCATATGCTATATTGAAGGCCTTGATAGATATGTTCCGGGATAACAGCGACCACAGGAAACTAGCACTGAAATACAAGCTCATAAATATCAAGATGGAGAAGGGTGACACGATCCAAAAATACTTGATAAATTTCATGAGATTACCTTGGAAGTGTTGGGATAATAGTTGCATGGGATTATTTGGTGAGCATAGCTCTTCAATGCCTTCCCAAGGGCTAGCATAGCTACCATGACTCTGTGAATGGGAGGGAGAAGCTACCAGACTGGGAGCGATTATGGTCCGACTTAGTACAAGAAGAGATTCAGCAGAGCACCAGATATGGATCCTCATCAAAGACTAACAATGAGGATAATTGTGCCTTGGCTGAAAAGGTGAAGAAATGGAAAGGGAAGGTGTCCCATTCCAAATCGGAGCCCGACAAGGCATGAAAGAAGTGAGACTTGTCAAAGGTAAAATATTTCAACTGTCATGAGCATGGACACTATGCCACAATTTTCCACAAAATAAGACCAACAAGAAGGCCTCAAGAGGAGCATAAGGTGAAGCACTAGATATGGATCCTCATCAAGACTAATAATGAGGATAATTGTGCCTTGGCTGAAAAGGTGAAGAAAGGGAAAGGGAAGGTGTCCCATTCCAAATCGGAGTCCAGAAAGGCATGAAATAAGTGAGACTTGTCAAAGGTAAAATGTTTCAACTATCATGAGAATGGAAACTATGCCACAAATTGTCCACAAAATAATACAAACAAGAAGGCCTCAGGAGGAGCATCAGGTGAATCACTCACTTCACAATTCGAGTTGGATTTCACTCTCATCACATGCATGGTTTCATTGGTGATGGGTTTTGTTTGGTACTTGGATAGTGGAGTTTCGTTCCATATGATCGAAAACAAATAATTATTCAGTAGCTTGGAGGAGAAGGATCTCCATATGCACATTGAGATGGTTGATGATGGTAGGTATAGCATTACTGGTGTAGGTACAGTTACCTTTCAGAGAGAGTTGGGTAATCCACTCACATTAAAAGATGTCATGTATGTTCCTGGTTTAAAGAAGAATTTGGTTTATGTTGCTATGTTGGAAGATTGTGGCTATGATGTGATATTCAGTGAAATAAAGGTGTTCCTTCGTCACAAATCCATGAGACAGGTGAAAAATATTGGGGTTTGAGTAAATAACCTCTACAAATTGGATGTAGAAGAGTGTGCTACCTTGAGCATGAAAGAAGAGAAGGTGGAGATCTGAGACATCGGTGAGTTATTGAATAGGATATTGGGCCATCTACCCCACAACGCTTTGAAGATCATGCAACAAATTTCTACAGGACTTCCAAAGGGTGCACTTGTGCGTCGAGTTACATGCAAAGGGTGTACAATGGGGAAGTATACCAAAGCCACCTTTCACGATAAGGAAATCTGAGCCAAGGAAATCCTTGAGATATTTCACTCAGACATGTGTGGAACATTCTCAATAGATTCCACATAAAAACACAAGTATTATGTGCTGGCGCATTATGATGCATGTGTTGTCCTTGATGGAAACCCATTTATAAAAAAGTGCACATATTAGTTCAGAGGTAACAGAGTGATGGAACATAATGAAAAAATGATGGGACAGAGGTTTGCAAATCATAATTAGAAGCTTATTAAAGGTGAATATTTGAATATCTATACATGGGTTCGTCAAGTCAAAGTCATGTATACATGTGGGTATGAAGAAGCAAAGTCAGGTACATGATGACGCACTATTTAACAATACCAAGGGTCCTTACCATGGTAATAGCCCACAATAATGAGCGTAATAATGGATATTTGATCCCATCCAAGAATACCATCGCAACTTGTGTTGTTTTGGCTCATGGTATTGGCTAAGGATCTAACTATATAAGGAGGTGAAGATCAAAGTGCTAAGTGTGCATGAGTAAGGGTAATGAATGAATACTTCAATCTGAAGTATATTTGTATCGTATGGGCTATAGTTGATTGATAGATATGAAATAATGATGCACCCATGAATAGAATGATGGATCAAAATATTTAGACCTGAAATAACTATGTATTTGCATGATCTGTTAATGAGATGTTTAGATTTGTGGTCTGGCGCATGTTTGTTGCAACGAAGGGTATGATCTAAGTAAGTTTTAAGTTCTGAATTATTGCATAGTCCTGAATTATTTAAATATATATACGCGGGGTTGACACGAGGAAGGCGCCTATACACGCGAGGTTGGTTTTGAAGAGTAGCATATATGTTCAGTAATATGTTGAGATCTATACGCGAGTTGGTTTTGGGATAAGCACGTACATACACGAATAAGACTACAATAAGGCGCGTATGTAATACAAGGTTTTGCTAAAAAATGTTGAAGAAAATGTCTGATCAGTTTTGTTGTGTTTCTGTTGTCTGTCAATGATGCCTTCATATAGATCTGGGTTGTTTTAGTATTGATTATGCTACTAGATTATTGTGATTAAATATCAGTGATTGGTTGGTTGATTGATGATTCAGTGAATGATTTGGTATAGATGTATGTTTCAGCATGGTATTCGTTTTAAATGAGTGTAATGGGTCCAGTCTGAAAATATGATGAGAAGAGGCCTACAAGTTGTGATGTATTGAAGTCAGTGGATCCAGTGTGAAAATTTATGAAACGTGGTCCGCGATCGTGCTAAGGGTTGGATCCTTCAGTGAGGAAGTCGAAGCTTCCTACCAATAGGATCTAGTGATTAGATCATGGGGTTGTAGCTCCCTTCCAATAGTGGCTGGTAAAAGAGAGTAGGGGGTCGTAGCTCCCTTCCAGTGTTGGTTGGTAAATGATATTAGGGGGTTGGAGCTCCCTTCCAGTGGGTGTTGGAGAACGAGTGAAGGTTGCAGCCTTCTGCAGGTGGGTGCATGTGTATTGGTATGAGTTTGAGCCAGTACAATATTGTAAGAAATTTTCCATATAATAAATATTGAAGACAGAGACGACAACAACGGTGGTTTTCTCCCACATTGGGTTTCCACCTTAAATCCTTGTGTTCATGTGTGTTTCTTATGTGTGATGATTTACTCTATTCTTACTGAACATGTTTACTGCTAATTAATGTCTGATGAATCAACGATGCACTGGTTTAAGTCAATTAATTGAAGATCTATCTGAATTATAATTTTACTAGGCAAACGCTAGTTTCTTTAATAACAGTCGCATACATACACTAGTTGGCTTAAGTAAAGTAGCGTACAAAATTCAGTAAATAAAAGTAAAATTTTGTGTGAGTTTTAAATACTAATTCACTGCCCCTCTCTCAATATTTTTCCCAACATTATGTGATTTTTGTTGATAATTTTTCAAGAAAGTGTTGGATTTTCTTCATGCACAAGAAATATCAGACATTCTCCAAGTTTTTTGAGTTAAAATCACTTGTCGAGAAAGATATAGGGAAGAAGGTGAAGGATATGAGGAGCGAAAATGGTGGAAAATACATCTCTAATGAATTCAAAAACTTTTTTGCCTCAGAAGGAATTCAAAGAGAATTGATAGCACCTCATAACCCATAGTAGAATGGGGTTGCGGAAATAAAGAACAACACTATTGTGGGAGAAACACGAGCTTATGTTGCATGATCAGGGCCTATTGTTGCATATGTGGAAGGAAGCATCCAATAAAATAGTATTTGTTCAGAATAGAAGTCCTCATTGGATACTTGGGATGAGTACACTATAGGAGGATTTTTCAGGTAAGAGACCAGATGTGTCATATTTTAAAAATTTTGGTTCATGTATTTATTTCCATGTAACCAAATATGCCAAGAAGAAGCTATAGCCAACAACATAGTTCGGGATATTTGTGGGGTACACTAATACACCTCACAAATTTCAGGTGTACTTTCCATCACACAGGATGATAGTGGTCAGAAGAGATGTGAAATTTAATGGAGAGAAAGTCATGTGATTTTCCCTTGATATGGAGCTTGAGTTGCATGCAGTTGAGAATCTCTTGGCTCCAAAAGAAGAATCTCAGGATGTGGAGCAACCACAAGAAGAGGAATAAAGATTGGTAGAAACCACTCATGCAGTGACATCCACCAGAGATGGAAGGAATCACACCAGAGAGGCTAACATATTATTGCTAGATGCGAGAGAGAACGTGGGAGCACCCACATCACAGCGTAGATAGAGAAGGTCCCCATAGTGTTACACTGGATACATGGCTCTTATGAGTTAAGGTACTGAGATAGAACCTTCCTCTTTTGAGGAAGAAGTGCAATAGCCAGTGTGGGTTGATGCCATGGTTGAGGAGTATGACTCCATTGTCATAAACAGTGCATGGGAATGTTTCCCAAGACTAGAGGGGAAGTCAGTTATAGGATCCAAGTGGGTCTAGTAAAAGGTGAAGCAGACAGCATATTGGAGTGTGGAGAAGTATAAGGCCAAATTTATGGCCAAAGGGTTCTCTCAGGTGGAGGCGATTGACTATGATGAGACTTTTTCACCAGTCGCAAGGTACTCATCAATAATATCCATCATTGCACTCTCAATGTAGATGGGATGGAAGATACATCAGATGGATGTAAATAAATCCTTCCTCAATGTATTTATTGAGGAAGAGGTGTACATTGAGCAATCAAAAGGTTTTTAGACCTTAGACAGGAAGTCACATGTGTGTAGACTCAAGAGAGAATTATATGGCTAAAGGAATCACCTCGTGCTTGGTACACCAGGATTGAAAACTATTTCACTGGGTTGGGCTTCACCAAGATTGAAGTGGATGTGAACCTTTATCATATTTTGGTATATGGTAAGCTTTTTATTATTGTACTTTATGTCAATGATATGATACTGACAGGTGATGAGAAGCCCATCAAGTCATGCAAATAGGATATTGCAAGAGAATTTGAGATGAAGTACATGGGGCTCTTACACTATTTTTTGGTATTGGAAATATGGAAAATAGATGGGGAGCTATTTTTATCCTAGGGAAATAATGCCAACTATATCCTTAGGAAGTTCCACATGGAGGGTATCAAACCCATGGAGAATCTTCTAGCAGGAAATTGGAGGAAGGAGGATGCTACTTCAGGCGAAGTAGTGTATGCTATTGTTCACAGGAAGCTTGTGGGTTCACTCATGTATTTGGTGAACGCACAACCAGACATATGCTACGCAGTTAACCAATTTATTCAAGCTATGGTTAAGCCTACCAAGCTATTTTGGAAGGAATACAAGCATGTGTTGAGATACCTTAGAGGCACTACAAAGTATGGGCTATGGTACAGACGAAAAGAGGGAGTGAAGATTCAAGGCTTCACCAATGCAGATTGGGCAAGGATTCCATCCGAGAGGAAGAACACATCAAGGGCCATACTCACCATAGGATCAACAACAGTTTCCTAGTACAACAGGAAACAGATATCAGTTGCACTCAGTTCAGCAGAGGCATAATACATGGCGGCCAATTAGGAAGCATGTGAGGCCTTCTGGATGAGGAAGATACTTGTTGGTTTGTTTGGTCGACAAATGGATCCAACAATGATTTATTGTGATAAATAGAGTTGCATCAAACTCTCGGTTAATCTGTTTTTTCATGACAGGTCCAAGCATATTGATATTTGGTATCACCATCTCAGAGATTGTGTGAAGAGGCGGATTATGTCATTAGATTACATTCCCACAGAGGAGAAGGATGCAGAAATCATGACGAAGTCATTGGAAAGAAGAAAATTTGAGTTCCACAGAGACAGGATCGGGGTAGAAAATAATCCCTTTCTTGTTGAGAGGGAGCATTGAAATGTCACCAATAAATGGCACCCAAAGGGGGCTTCTAATTTAATTTTTCCTTAATTAAATTGGAAGAGAAATTGTAATTTCATCTCATGACAACTTGTATTCATTAACTGATTCAGGAATACTTAGTTAGATTAGGAAATTTGAGTTGAGGGTCAGAGAGGAGGCATGTAGAGTTCTCCCATGATTTTAGGGGATCCAGTTACAGTTATTTTTGAATTTTAATTAGTTAACTAAATTAATTGAGTTAAAATTAGTTTAACTAGTTCCAACTAATAGATGAGCTAGTGATAGGTCCAATGAATTAAATCTGATTTAATTCACAAGCAGTGATCAGTCAATTAAATGATATTTCACTATACATAGTTGTTGCATGTCAGTGCTAAGGAAGGCCCGGTTGAGATTGAGGTTAAAGGTAAGATAACTATCAATTTTGTAATTATAAAATTGTACAGGTCATGTATGAGGTCATCAGGAAGCCTTGCATGAATTACACAATAAATTATTTGGATTTCCTATTTAATATGGCCACAATTCCTCCAAGAATGTGTGAGACAGATTGTTCTTAGATCAGAGTGAGACAGTCAACAGAGTGCAAAGGTTTTTCAGTGAGAGAAAAGCATTGTATTGTTTCTTGGTATTGACTTTATACAATATATAGATAGCGAAGTTTTTAGAAGTTGTGTTCCCCATATACATCTTGTGTTGTGCTATTTATTGATTCTTTCTCTTATTTGTTATGTGGTTGTGCGATCACATTTGGTTTCTGCAAATTTGTAGAAGGATTCAGTATTTTGTTTTAGTACATTACAAGATCACATTGAATCCCTTTAGATAATTTCTACAATATTAATGGTTGTTATATCATTGCTATTATGTTGGTTATAAGTAGGGTTTATGACAAACTTGATTTATGGCTCTCATTATGTTTTTTTAGTAAATGAATGAACAATGAATGCATGAAACAGTAGATATTATTGCAATTATTATGAGAGGGCATCATACCTTCTTGAAAAAACTCAGATAAGTATGAATTCCCTATGCTCAGATGTGTTTATATGACCTATAGATTACAAGTTCATGATTTGTTTGATGGAATGTCTGTCATGGCTAGGCCTTGTCAGATCAGGTCCTTGTTCAATTTTTGCATTATAGGCCTTTTCATCTTGTTATTTATCCTTTCTAAGAGTTTCATCAAGTTATAGGTAGAGGCCTGAGTCATGGCCCTCAAAAAGTGGCTCATAATCTAGGGTAGTTGGCACAAAACTACCTGGAAAAGTTTGTAGTCGCATGGATGCATCCTTGTGCATACAACTAGAGGGTTTCAGCTACATGGATGTATTTTCATTAGTGTGATTGGGGCTATAGTTAAGTCAAACATCATGTTTTATCAGGGATCAGACACCTAGAAGGGTTGGTTGGCTCTTGAAGGTTTTATAGCATCTGAGGAAGGTCAGATTGGTCCTGTCTTGTCAGTTACACTTCCTTAACTAAAATTGGGGAGTTGAATCATATGTCGTAGTATATATTTGTCACATGTTTACCCTGGTGGACTGGCTTGATCTAGGTGGATATCGGTGGCCACCCACCTATTCCATTTGGACCCGCACCATCAATTCTTACAGCGTTTCACATTCAGCACAACTTACTATTTTTAGCAATTTTTTGGGTCCTGCACTCCCGAAGTTGTTTTGGGGACTTAATGATCCAAGTGGATATTGGTGGCCACCCACCTATTCCATTTGAACCCTCACCATCAATTCTTTCATTTTTTAAGTTGCAGCACAACTTACTATTTTTAGCAGTTTTTCGGGTCCTGAACTTCCAGAACCATTTTGAGGCCCTAAACGACGTTTTTGGGCATCGCAGCTTCGACTAATATGATTTTTTTCTAGAATTAATATTATTAATATCAGTTTTATTCGTCGGATAGATATTTCTAATGATGTATCATGTGCGTCAAACGGATATAGTATGCCAAAGTTACGACCCTGGGAAGTTGAAACATCAATTTACCGAAACGGGGCCCATAGTTTTGGCTCTTCATCTCCCAGGGTTAGGTTTTTGGACGTTTAGAGTTCCCCATTGTTTTCTCAATAATAAATAGGCCCTCGAGCCTCATTGTAACATAGTTCAGAGGTTTGTAGCCACCACATCTCTTCTCAGAGATTCGCTACTAGCACCCTAGCTATTTTATTTCCATTATGTCTGTAAGCATATTTCTGTTATTTTATATTGATGAAATGAAGCATTATTTCCACTGAATCTCTATTTTTATGGTTATTTTTGCATTCTGTTGCGTTCCTGCATAAATACGGATCATGGTTAGCTCGGGTAAATGTGGGAGGAGGGTGTTATAGGGTGGTATCAGAGCATGGTTCACCACTAGGACTGGATGGGTGGAATGTGACTGTCATGCATGCATGCTTTTTTTACATGTTTATTTATGTAAATGTGGTGATGGACATTGTTTCTATTGTGTTTTCCTATATAATTTTATGATGTTGTTGTCGGGATGTGTTCGTCGTGAATGCATGCAGGTTGAATATGCATTTATTGTGCATGAATGTTGTCTATGTGGATGAGTACATGCATTGTCATGGTTATAGTTGACATGCATGAGTTCATGGCATGTCGTTGATATTTTCATGCATGGTAATTGGATAATGATTGCGACGATATTGATATATTATTTGTGATTTTGATTATACATGTATCATGCTAACCTAGTTCATCTTGCAAATGATATATCCTCCCCTGAACTATACTGAGGTATGTTAGTTATGTTTATATTTTGGTCTAGCTAACATTATATACTTGCAGGAAGAAGATCTAATATGACTAGAAAGATGGTTGACTACAATTCACAATATTTTCCCTATAGACCAGACGAGCATCACGGTGATAAGTACTCTCCTGATATAGAAGACACTTTGAGAAGTTTGAAGGAAGAAATAAGAAGTTTCAAGGCAAATAATTACGAGATTATTCAGGCACGGGAGAAACAAGAAAAGGTTACTATAGTAATCCTTCAGAGTTTGTCAGATTTGTAGAGACAGGGACCGCTTAGGATCAGTCATGGACAAGAGGACATTACTAATGGAGCATATGGAAGTTGGTCTCATGGTGGTCACGGGTCGAATAGAGACGACACAATCATGGATGATAGGTTCATGGATACACCAGACAGGAAAGGTGATGGACACATGTTTTATTCTAGTTATGGTTCTGACAGGTATCATGGTCATCATCGTTATCATCCTTGCATGAGGAGTGACATGGGATATTTGTGAGATGAGTTCAAGAAATCCAGGCCACCTAAATTTTATGGAGATTTGAAGAATCCATAAGATGTAGAGACATGGTTTCTTGGGAAGAAGTAATTATTTGAGTTTCATGATTACACATAGAACATGAAGGCCAGAATAGTTATCTTCAGCCTCAAAGGGAAAGAAAAAATTTGGTGGGAATATGTGAAGCATGTCAGATAAATTAGGACATATGAGTTGAGTTTGCATGAATTCAAGAGACTCTTTAGGAATAAGTACTTTTCATATAGGTACTACGACAGTAAGGCCGAGGAGGTCTATGAGATAAATATCAGATCGATGACATATGAGGAGCCTAGAATTGTTGAGGTATGTATTATATCTTAAGGATGAGAAATCCAAAGTTCATAGATTTTTCAATGGGTTACCATTAGTATTTATAGATCATATTGAGTATGATGAGCCTTGGTCACTTGAAGAATTAATTGGAAAGTTGAAGGAATATATGAGCAATCGATGTGCAAGATAGAGTCTCAATAAGTTTTGAAAAGGAAAGAAAATACTAAAGGTAAATGGTAGCCAAAAAGGAAAAGACCCCAGGATGCAAGAGAGAAGGATAGTGTTGTTCCTTATAAGAAGTTCAATGTGGGTGGGCAGGGACATGGGTTATAGCATAGAGGGTAGCAGAATATAGGTGATGGTAAGGGACAGTTACAGTGTTGGATATGTCGAAAGGAGCATCTCAAGAGGGATTCTTCGTCATATCAAGGTGGTAGGCCTCATATATACAGTGCACAGGAGGTGCGGAATATTGGGGATGTTGGGCAGAGCATTCCTCGTATCTATGAAGCATTGGATAACAAGCAGGTAGATCACCATGCATCCATTATCAAGATGGAAGGTAATATTTGTGATCAATTTGTTTCTATTTTGATTGACCCTAGATCTAATTATAGTTATGTTAATATTGACTTGGTGGATAAGTTTGGTTTGAATAAATAAGTGCATGTAGATCATTGGTTAGTGAAATTAGCTACAAGTACAAAGAAGAGAGTTCATCATTGGGTAAAATCCTATGCATTTGAGTTGAATGGTATTCATACACCAGTGCCTTTGAATGTGCTTCCATTGGGATCATACAATATGTTGTTAGGTATGGAATGGTTGTATCTTCACATGAATATTAAGGTAGATTTCTATGATAATGATATTGAGTTCTTGGATGACAATTGGGAATGAATAATCTTGCAGGGTAAGAAGAAGGAAACATCAATTAGAATGGTGAAAACTATGCAGGAAAAGTGTAGTTGCAGGAAAGGGTGATTGTTATTTGCAGTAAATTTTTCCAACGATAAATGTAAGGATGTTGAGAATGTGGAGGTCTTGAATAGGTACCCGGTTTTATAGCAATTTCAGGATGTATTCCCCATCGATATATCAGAGTTTTCGCCTCATGGGGAAGTGGAATTTTCTATTGAGTTGGTACCAGGAGAAGCACCAGCATTGAAGGCACCATACAAGATGAGCACTCGAAAGTTAGTGGAATTGAAGTTGCAGCTGAAATAAATGCTCAACAAGGGATACATTAGGCCAATTGTATCGTCATGGGGTGCACCAGTATTTTTATGAAGAAGAAGCATGGTAATCTCAGGCTATGCATTTATTACAGGTAGTTGAATAAGGCAACAATCAAGAACAAGTATCTATTTTCGAGGATTGATGACATGCTTGATCAATTGAAGGGAGCAACAGTGTTCTCAAAGATGGATTTGAGATTAGGATATCATCAGGTGTGCATCAAATAAGAGGACATTTACAAGACATCTTTCCAGACTAGGTATGGGAATTATGAGTTTGTTGTAATTCCATTTGATTTGAAATATAATCCAGGTACTTTTATGTGATTGATGAACAATGTATTTCTTCCTTATCTGGACAAGTTTTTTATTGTGTTCATTGATGATATACTGATATATTATTATAATGAGGAGTATCATGCCGAAAATTTATCAGCGGCATTGAGATTGTAAAGAGAGTATCATTTGTATGCCAAGCTTAGAAAATGTAGTTTCTTTCAGATAGAGGTACATTACTTGGGGCATGTTGTCTCCAAGGAATGCATAGGAGTAGATCCAGAAAAGATAAGGGCTATCATGGAGTGGGAAGCTCTTAGGAATGTGGATGAGGTAAGGTCATTTATGGGATTGGAAGGTTACTACAGAAGGTTTATCATGAACTTATCGCATATTTCCTATCCTATCACATCATTGCAAAGGAAAGGTAAGAAATTTGAATGGATAGATTGACAAATGATCTGGTTTTAAATATTAAAGATCTAGATAAAAAGTTTGTAGTGTGCACATATTCTTGCAAGAGAGGGGTTGGTGGAGTCCTTATGTAGGATGGACAGGTGGTATGTTATGAGTCAAGGAAATTGAATGAGCACAAGAAAAATTATGTCACACATGATCTAGAGTTGGCAGCAATCATCCATTCTTTGAAGATGTGGAGACACTATCTTCTGGGTAGGAGGTTTATACTGATGAGCGGCCACATTGGATTGAGATACTTATTTGATCAACTGAATATGAATGCCAGGAAATCTATATGGTTGGACATGACCAGTGAATGTGACTTCGATATCAGGTACAATAAATGGAAAGAGAACAGGGTTGAAGATTCTCTTAGCATAGGAGTGTAGATAAATCATTTAGCATCTATGAGTTCTTATGGGACATATTTATAGGATCGAATATTACAGGAAGGACAGTAGCATGACAGGTACAAGGATATTAGGCACAGGTTCAACATGGTACAAGTGATCAGGATGTTGATTATCATCTCACAGCGGATGGTTTGGTCAAATTTAGGGACATGATCTATGTGTCAGACAACAATGAGCTCAATAATCTTTTCTTGAGGTAATTTCATGTTAAACCATATCCAAGTCATTCTGGATATCAAAAAACATTGAAAACAGTGAAGAATTTTTATTATTGGTCGAATCTGAAGAATGAAGTGGAAGAATTTGTGGTTAGATATTCGGATTTTCAACAGGTACAAGCATAGTTTAAGAATCCAGGTTGACTACTATAGCGTATTATGATTCCAGAGTGGAAATGGGAGGTCATTTATATGGATTTCATTACAGGAATTTCGAGTGCATCTAGACAGCATGATTCCATCATGGTTGTGGTGGATAGGTTGAAAAAAGTAGCGCACTTCATTCCAGTAAAGTCTACATATTTAGCTAGTGACGTATCATAGGTATTCATCAAATATGTAGTGAGGTTGCATGGTGTATCGAAGAATATTGTGTCAAACAGAGATGTTAAGTTCACTTCTAATTTTTGGAAAGAGTTATTTGCAAGTTTGGGTATAGAGTTGGCTTTCAACACAACTAATCATTCACATATAGATGAATAGACAGAGAGGGTTAATATAATTTTAGAGGACATGTTGAGAATGTATGTTATGCATTAGCAATGGAAGTGGGAAGAGTATATACCTCTGGTTGAGTTTGCTTACAACAATGGGTATCAAGAGTCACTGAGGATGAGTTTGTTTGAGGCACTCTATGGGTAGAGTTGTAACACTCCCATTAGTTGGAGTGATCTAGTGAATAGGGTGTTGATTGGACTAGATATGTTGGCAAAGATGGAACAGAAAATGCAGGTTATTAAGAAGAATCTAAAGGTGGCACAATATAGATAGAAAATTTATGCATATCAGCACAGGGCACTTAAGGAGTTTTAGGTTGGGGAACATGTGTAGTTGCGCATCAAGCCCAAGAATATATCCTTGAGGATTGGATAATGTGCCAATTTGGCACCACAATATTGCGGACCTTTTCAGATCCTTGAGAGGATTGGAACAATTCAGTGGTTTTTCTGGTTGTGTGTGTCATTGAGCACCAAGTACAATGTTCCCCTAAGGGGGAGGGTTCTGTAACAACACCGGGTTAAAAATACATGTAATAAAGTTAATAAAGGAAAAAAAATACCAATGTCATGGGACACGTATTCCCAGTTGAATGTTGGGAAAAAACATCCCAGTGTGGGTGTTCATTTGGTTTATTATGGCTAAGGGAAATTAGCAATGGCATTGAAAAGGCTTTGGAAAGGCAAGATATATTAATTTCCATTTTATTTATGAAAATAGGAGAAAAGGAAGGTGAAAGGTCACAGGTTGCATGTGAGGAGGAAAATGAAGGAAAATAATGGAGAATTGAAGAAATTAGAGGCCTCACTGATAAAAAGGATTATGAGGATTAGTTCATAGCTTTTTTCAGTTGAGTTTTGGAGCTCTCTCTCTCTATTCTCTCTCTTGTATACTCTTGCACACTTATATTTTTCTTGGATCACTCTAGAATTGGATCAAGGAAAGCAAAGGAAGGACAGAGAAGGAAAAGGAAATCAAAGATCAAGCAAGTAATAGTTGGATCAAGCTGCTACATCGGGATTACTTGCAGGTATCGAGTTGCATGTATGATTTCCTTGTTAGTTTTGGCATGTATGGTACATGCATGTGTGTATTTGGTTCTCTTGTTTTCATTGGCATGAGTTTCGCCAGGTGTGATAGTGGTTTTCAGAATTTCCTTGCCATTTCCAGATAGCCATGGTTTGATGGGGTGTCTCTTATTTGGTTGAGCTTGATTGTCGGATGCTTTTGAAACTGAGTGGGGTGGTCTCAGGAGGAACACAAGGCCTATTAATTCCTTGACAATTAATAGTGGGATACACGATAAATCCTAATTATGCATACCTCGTTTGGCCTAGGAATCCTCGACTAGTGAATGGAGGGATACATGGTAAAGCATAGAGATGTATTCCCTTGTTAGGCCTAGGAATCCCTTGACCGATTATGGTGGGATACATGGTAAATCCTAGAGGGTGGAGACAGAAAAATTCCTCACATTTTAGGTGGATAAATTCAGAGGCATCCATGTTTGTTTAGGGCATAGTGATCCCTTAACCAGTATATGGCGGGATTGCGATAAATCCTATAGTGTATGTTTATTGTTTGGGCCTAGGAATCCCTCAAAAAGATACATGGTAAAGCCTGATTTTTCATACCTCGTTGGGCCCAGGAATCCTTGACCGGTGAATGGCGGGATACATGGTACAGCTAAGATATGTATGCCCTCTTTAGGCCTAGGAATCCCTTTAGTGGTTATGGTGGGATACACAGTAAATACTAGAGGGTAGAGATGGAAAAATCCCTCATGGTTTAGGTGGAGAAATATGGAGGCATCCATTCTTTAGGACCTAGTGATCCCTTGACCGATATATGGCGGATTACAGTAAATCCTATAGTGTATGTTTATTATTTGGTCCTAGGAATCCCTTGACAAGATACGCGGTAAATCCAAAGGAATCCCTAGTTGGTTTTGTTGCCAGACCCACATTCATGCTTGGAATATGGCACAAGGGTGATTGGATGAAAGAAAAATTTGGTTCAGCCCAATCTATGGTTGAGTGGTACGTGGAATTCGCTGACCTAATTGAATTTTTCATATTTTAATAATATCTCTTTTCCTCTTGTGTATTATGTGTAAATATGCTTGCTATTATGTGATCTTAATGGTTGTTCTATCATTTCTATTCTATTGGTTATATGTTGTTTATAAGCAGGGTTTATGACAAACTTGAGTTATGGATCTCATAATGTTAATTTTAGTAAATGAATGCACAATGAATACATGACCTAATAGATAATATTGCAGTTATTATGAGAGGGCGTCAGACATTCTTGACAAATCTCAATTAAGAATGAAGTCCCTATGCTCAAATGTGTTTATATGACCTATAGATTACATGTTCATGATGTGTATGAAATGATTTTTTCATGGATAGGCCTGGTCAAATAAGGTCCTTATTCAATTTTTTCATTAGAGGCCTTGTCATCTTGTTATTAATCCTTTCTAAAAGTTTCATCAAGTTTTGGACAGAGGCCTGAGTCCTGTCCCTGAAAAAATGGATCATAATCCAGGGTCATTAGCACAAAACTGCCTGGAAAATTCTGCAGTTGCATGGATGTAGGGTTGTGCATGCAACTGGATGGTTTAAGCCGCATGGAGGGCATGCCATAAGTGTGACTTCCACTCTAGTTTATTCAAACAGCAAGTTGTCTTAGAGCTTGGACACCTGGAAGGGTTGGTTGGCTCCTGAAGGTTTTGTAGCACCCGAGGAAGGTCGAATTGGTCTTGTCTTGTTGGTTCCATTTCTTTGACTACACTTTGGGAGTTGAATCATATCATAGTAACTCTTTGTCACATGTTTACCACGGTGGATGGGTTAGCTTGGGTAAATGTGGGAGGAGGGTGTTACACTTTTTATATAAAAAATGGTGGTAATTCAATACTAGGGTGTTAAAAATATATCTATGTGGAGATCATTCGGGTATGTGGTGCCCATTGATATCTTGAATTAATTGATATCTCTATGGTGCCCAATCTTGAATGGTACAATTTTGAATACTATAAGGTGATATCTTTTGAATTATAAAGTGCACTCTTTGGGGTATCATACTTTTATGATGCCCAACCTTGAACAATACAATATTTGTGGTGCCCAATGATATCTTTTGAACTTGAATATGCACTCTTGAATAGTATAATCCCTACAATGATATCTTTTGAAATATATGGTGCTTAGTCTTTGTGATAAATTTTATGGTGATATATTTGGTGTGTGGACTTTTGAATGGAAATTGGGTTTATGGAACTTTTGAAGGGTGATTGGGTACGAGGCATATAAAATTTCATTGGAAATAACTCTACAAAAATATACTTGCAAGATCTTTGAATACACTATGTCACTCATAACCTATATGCATAAATTCCTTTTTTATATTTTCTTTCTTCTTACTTTTTATTTTTATTTTTTTTAATTATGAGCACTTCACGAAATATGTTAAAAACTCAACCTAGCAAGGGGAGGCTGAGAAAGCTCACCCTAGAAATTATTTATGATCATTTTGATTTAATAGAAAAAAGGAGAGAATAAAGAGAAATGGAGCATAAAGCATAATTAGTTACAATGCTTGACAACAAATTCAATTTTTTAGAAAATACTATGATAGGGTTTAATATTGAACTTCAAAAAACGAAAGATAGGATACAAGAAATGGAAAACCATAAAAAATCAAATCACACCTTGAGAGATGAGATTAAGGAGTTAAAAGAAAAAATAAATAAAAATTTGGCCCTAAGTATTATTGAAAATAAATTAGACATTAAAACCATCAAATAGGATATGAATAAGTTAATTGAGCTAGACCACAAGTGCAATAAAAGATCCTTCCATCTTATTGTTGGTATAAAAAAAAAAAAAAAAAGATGAGAGTGTCTTAGTGTAGAAATTATATAGAAACTCTATACCAATGGATTCAATCCGATCATGTAATGTACTAAAATAAGATACTAAATCCTTCTATTATATTCACAGAATATAAAACACGATCGCTTAATCACATGCAAGTAAGAGAAAGGGAATTATCAATCACACAACACAAGATGTTTCTGGGTAAAGCACCTGCTCAAAAACCCTCTATCATATATTGTACATAGTCAAATAATCATGAAAAATACAATGTTTTCTCACACCGAGAAAATCTTGCACTCTATCGATCGTCTCACTCTGATCCTGCTCAAAGCTGATTAGCAATTCTCAGGCAAAATCAACCAAGACTTAGCCAATTCTCAGCCCCTACTTAGCCCAGCCTTGCTCACACAATCCATAGGAAACTAATCCCTATTAAATAGAATAATCAACCTTCCTTGACCGCGCAATCCAAAATGCCTTCTTGGACTTTATAATTGTGCCCGGGCAATTTGCTAATAATACAACTGATAGTTAACTTCCCTTTAACCTTTGTCTCAAATGGGTCATCATCAAAGTTGAAATGCATGCAACTAATAATAGTGAATCATCAGTTATCTGATAAATCACTACTTATGAATAAATCTAATATAATTCACTTGATCTCTCACTAGCTCATCACTCAGTTAAAACTAGTTAAACTGATTTTAACTCAATTAAATTGAGTTAACTAATTACACATGCACTAAAATAATGCATTAACTGCAAATGGACCCCAAAAATAATATAATCACTCTACATGCCTCATCTTTGACCCTAAACTCGAATTTCTTGAGCTAACTCTGTCTTTCTGACTTAGTTAACTGATACAAGTTGTTATGAGATGAAATTACAATTTAATTTCCAATTTATTTAAGGGATAAATAAATTAGACGCCCACATTTAGTGCTATTGTGTAACTTAATTCCTCATTCATGTGTGACTGGAATCCCACACCATTTATGTGGTCAATTTGTGTCCTTTCTGGATGCCTATTTCATTGTTTCTTGTTGCAAATTTCAACACTCCCTCTCAACAGGAAAGGAATTAATCTATCCCGATCTGGTACCTTTGGAATGTTCTTCATGCAACACTTCTCTACTTTTGTTTTCACGTGCAACTATCATGAAACTGAATAGCCTCTGAACAACTGGATTAGTATAATGCAACTGTCATCAAAGTCTTCTAACTGCTGCTAGATACTACACATGTCTACTGGACTCTCTGCGCTGTTGCTGACATCTACATCTATGCACTCTGCACTGCTGCCAACTATGATCTGCACTCTAGTATCCGACCTCTGTCACTCTGATTTATGTCTGCCTAACATCTAACTGCATCAATCTAACCGATCCTTCCTGCTACTTCTGTAATGTGGGCTCCTCGTTGCTAGGTTCGATACATGAGACACACCATTTCAATGAACCCTGCCCAAATCTCTTCTTGGGATTAATTCTACACATCGCCCCACCTCACACATGGAGGTATAGCTACATGTACTCCCTCTGCCCATCTGGCTCAAAATTTCCCCCTCCTAGAGGTATTTTCTTGAGTGGACTCTTCCACTCAATCTCCTAGTTTCTTCTCCAATTGTGGCTGCTCCACAACCTTCTGATATTGCTTCTGAGGCTACATGTTGAGAGATAATTTCTCCCTCTCAACCACCAATTCATTAACCACTAATTTTCTCCTCAAAACCTTTCATGCATCCTCAACCTCGAGAACATACATGTTCTTGACTCTTGAACTGATATGCTTCACCTATCCCCTGGATATGTGTTTAAGGAACACCTTTCTTTTTCTAAACATCACCTCATAACCACAGTCTTCCAATACCTACTACAGAGACAAGATTATTCCTTCGGCCTAGAACATAGAAAACATCTGCTAGTCTGAGAGGGGAGCCAGACTCCCTCTGAAAGGTAATTTTACCAACTTCAGTCGCGCTATACCTCACGTCATATCCAAACTGTATGTTCGGTTGGAGGTCCTTATCCTCCAAGTCACTGAAGAGATATTTATTCCTCGTCATATGGAATGAGGCACCGTTGTCGAGATACCACATGCATCCGATTACAGTGTTGGCCATGGATGCAATGAGAGTAAAATCAAGCTTGAACTGTGAAGCCAATGCTTCATTCACTACAACTGCAGGATCCTTCTTGCTTTCATTATTCTGTGGAAAATTCGAAGCATAGTGCCCATGCTTGTGACAATGAAAACATCAGATCTTGGGCAAGTCTCTCTTGCCCTCTTCACCTTGGGATTTTTTTCCCTTGGCCTTTTTTTGTCTTCCCACTAATGCACAATCTTCTTCTTTGTTGGTGCTAGAGGTCCCGTCTCTGGTGCTCTACCTTATCTCTTCTATTACCAAGTCGTACCACAAACAATCCCAGTCTGGTAACTTCTCCCTCCCATTCACAGAGTCCTGGTAACTATGTCAGCTCTTGGGAAGGCCTAGAAGTGCTAGGATCACCAAGTCATCATCGGATACGGTCACACCAACACTTCCAAGCTCCTCTAGAAATTGAGTGAACTTTTCCAAGTATGTTGGTACCATCTTTCCCTCCTCCTTCTTAATCTTTCTGAGCTTATCCTTCAATGCCAACTTCCTTTGGTTGCTAATGTTCTAAAATAAATTTTTCAAGACCTTCCACATAGCATTTGGAGTTTTCTTCCCATGAATGCTCAAGACAATATGATCTTGAACTCCCTCTAACAATATCCTTCTCACCTTTTCTACCTTCTTCTGCCATGCATCAAGAAGTTAGGCATCTACGGCTATGGGGTTGGGAATATCAAAATCTATGAATTCATTCAACCCATTTTCCTCCCACACTACCTCCATCCTATCCTTCAATGCAATATAATTTTAATTTCCCTCGAGTGGATATTCGAGTCTCAAGCCATTGAAAGAAATCTTGATCTATTGCTCGACCCTAAAGAATAAATATGCAAATTTGAAACTGCTCAAGACCAACTAAATTTCTTCTCCACTATTGTGATTCCTAGCGCTCTGATACCATGTATAAATTATATAGAAACTCTATAACAATGGATTCAATCCGATCATGTAATGTTCTAAAACAAGATACTGAATCCTTCTACTATATTTGTGGAATATAAAACACGATCACTCAATCACGTGCAAGTAAGAGAAAGGAAATTATAAATCACACAACACAAGACGTATCTGGGGAAAGAACTTGCTCAAAACCCCTCTAAAATATATTATACATAGTCAAAGAATCATGAAACAATACAATTCTTTCTCACGCCGAGAAAATCTTGCACTCTACCGATCGTCTCACTCTGATCCTACTCAAAACTTACTAGCAATTATCATGAAAAATTGACCAACACTTATCCAATTCTCAGTGCCTTCTTAGCCCAGCCTTGCTCACACAATCCTTAGGAAATTAATCCTTATTAAATAGGATAATCAACATTCCTTGACTGTGCAATCCATCATCAGCCTTCCTATGACTTTATAATTTCACTTGGGCAATTCGCTAATAATACAACCGATAGTTAACTTACCTTTAACCTATGTCTCAACTGGGTTGTCATCAGAATTGACATGCATGCAACTAATAATAGTGAATCATCAGTTATTTGATAGATCACTACTTGTGAATTAAATCTAATTTAATTCACTTGACCTCTCACTAGCTCATCACTCAGTTAGAACTAGTTAAATTTATTTTAACTCAATTAATTTGAGTTAACTGATTACACATGCACTAAACTAATGCATTAATTGCAACTGGACCCTAAAAATAATGGAATCACTCTACATGCCTCACCTTTGACCCTTAACTCAAATTTCTTGAGCTAGCTCACTCTATCTGACTGAGTTAACTGATACAAGTTGTTATGAGATGAAATTACAATTTAATTTCCAATTTATTTAAGGGATAAATAAATTAGACACCCACATTTAGTGCTAGTGTGTAATTGAATTCCTCACTCATGTGTGACTGGAATCCCACTCCAGTTATGTGGTCAATTTTTTCCCTTTTTGGATGCCAATTTCACTGTTTCTTGTTGAAAAAATCAACACTTAGAAATAGTAAACTAAAAACTAAAAAATAAATCACAATGTTCATCAACTTATCTCATAAACGCAAGAATATTGGGAAATATACTTGAGTATAAAGATATAATTATCTATGTTAGGGTAAGTTTTAGTGACCATAAATTTGGAATACTCAATAAATATCCAAGTCTAAACTAGACAAGAATCTTTATAAATGAGGAATTCATTCTAGAAAATAAAACTAAATTAAGGAAGGATGTCCAAAAGATAAAGGAAGCTAGAAATGAAGGCAAATGGGTAATCGTTAGAAATAAGAAAGCTATTATTAGGGACGGAAACCTAAATATGAATTTGGAACACTTTGGATCCTCGTTTGGAACTATCATTGCTTTCTATGGTGTAAATTTCCTATGTTAAGTTGGATCCTCAATGAAATTGATATTATTCTTTTAGTACAAAATTGGGAGCATGATAAGTCTAAGGTCCCTTACATAGATGGATTCATTTTGTGGTCATCATGGAACACGAAATCCTCTCGCAGAGGAATTGGAGGAATATCCTATTATGTAAAAAGGAATGTTTTTCCACGCACTCAGTTTCATCAAATAGACTCCCTCAATTAGTACATTTGGATCAAAATCTCTAACATTAACGCTAAGAGGATTTATATCTCAAGTTGTTATTTCACATCTATCAACTCTACCCTTTATAAGAAAAACACTATAGATAAGGATTTCCCTTATAGTACCTTAGAACAAGATATTCAGAGTTTAAGGAAAAAAAGTAATTTCTTCTTGTTAGGATAATTTAATGCAAGAAACAAAACTAACCAATCTATTCTTCAAAGCAATGATTCAAACCCTAATCCTCTTGCTAAATGAGGACCTTACTTCAACTAGTATATTCAAAAGAAACTCCGAAGACCTAACCAAGAATTTATTTGGTACTAAGTTACTCAAACTTTGTAGTTCTCAAGACCTTATAATTAAATTTCATAATTAAGTAGCCAAATGATTTGTACTCATGGGATTGGCAGTATTGTTCTGAATTATGTGATATCCTATGCCATAGTTTCCAACCGAATAGTAAATTTGACATCATAAATGACCATGAGCCTAACTCTGATCAAAGACTTCCAGCCTTAACACTAAACTTTGCCATTCACACCAAGCACTTGCAAGAAAATTGTGAGAATCAAAGGCACCTACTTTTTCACATAAGTAAAATAGATCTCTTCTTAAGGGATTTAAATAGGAATTTGCACATCTTAATTTATGAGGATGATATTTAAAACCTCTATCATAATTTACTACTATCCTCTCTACTACCATTAGCAAGTTCTCTACCAAGGTGTCATATAAAAAGAATAATAAAACTACCCGATATTGGTATGATAATGAACATAAAACTGCCAGAAAAGCGATTAGGGATACTCCTAAAAAAAAACCTTAAAACTTTATAAGATAAATATGTAGGAAGCTCTTGAAGAAAAATTGTTATATAAATAGAAAGAAATAGTCGTTAGTGCACCTTTCTAAATCTAACCCTGAAATTTTTGAAGGAAAATTCTCATTCGTAAAACTTAAGAGAATAATTTGATTCCCTTGAATAACAAGAATATTTATCTTAAAAAACCTTTATGAATTCCCTAATGTCATGGACACCATTTTGAATTCCCCTATAGAAGATGATATATTTCTTTGAAAGATAATGAATTTGGGGTTAAGAATATCACTGATGGGAAAGCTAAGGATATTGAAGGCTACCAAGCTGAAATTTTTAAAATGAGAGGATCTATCCTCATCCATCGCATACATAAGCTCTTCAATCTACTAGTGAAACAACACTTGCATAAGCCTTGGACACGGATCCTTATCATGCCTATCTTTAAAAGTGGGGATAAAAGCATCCCCTCTCGTTATAAGACCATTATGATTATCCACATTTTAGCTAAGCTATAAAAACTTATTTTTGAAAAGAAGATTAACCTTTGGCTTGAAATTCATGGTAAAAGAGCTAAAGGCCAATTTGGGTTTAGGAGATATCATTCAATTGTGGACCATTTTTTTATTCTTAGAACAATTGCGGAGGAATGTGCAATAATAAAATTGATCTATTCTATTATTTTGTTGACTTTAGAAAATATTTTGATATAGTTCCTAGGAAAAAACTATTGAAGAGGAAAGAAGAGATAATGGTTCCTGTCGAGTTTAGGATTGTCGTGACAAGGTTTTACAAGAATTTCATTGTCAATATTAGGACCACTAAGAGTTGGTCATAAGAAATGAAATGAAATATCAAATTCAAGCAAGGGTGTCTCTTATCTCCTACCCTTTTTGGCATATACATTGATAAGCTAAAAGAATGTTTAGAAGATACAGATTGCGTTGGACCCACGCTCACTAGTATAGTCATAAATCTTCTCCTTTATGCTGAAAATATAGTTCTTTTGGAAAGAAACCATCATCATCTTGGCATGCAACTAAGAATCCTCTAAGATTTATGCTCCAAGATGGGTATGATTGTTAATACCAACAAAACTAAAGCCTTGATAACTAAATTGAAAAATATAACCTATCGTACTTTCGTTTATAATAACAACTACTTGGAGGAAGTCCCTTCAAATAAATATCTAGGAATCAACATACATCATAATCTCAATTAGAATTATAACATTGAGAAAAGGATAAATTGAGTTTGGAAAGCTTACTATGGGCTTAAAAGGAATTATAAATCGGAAATTTTTTTGATATGGGATTAAAAAAAAAAAAATCATTTTTGAGACTCTCATCACTCATGTTATTTTACATGGATGTGATGTCTGGGGTTGTAGTATATCCAAAGAATCAAGAAGGAAGATTGAAAATTTCCAAAAATAGTTATAACCTACAACCTCAAGATTAAAGGAAATATTCCCTACCCCATCCCCCTAATTGAAACCAGTTGTTTCCCTATTGAAAGCATGGTTATGACTAGGTATCTTATATATAATAAATTATACAACATAGAAGCCAAGAGGTTTCCTAAATTTTCTTCTAGCTCTAGCCAAAAACCCCACCTTCTGCTCAAGTGAAGATGGCATAAGGATACCTTGGATTGGCTGGACCACTGGGGAATAAAGGAGGAGATCATCTTGCATAATAAGGATAATATTAAAAATATTATCACTTCCAAATTTAAGGAAAATTTGTGGGGCGATAAAGAGTTAGAAGGAAAAAGGAAACTAAGATATTAAGAGATGATCAAACCAAAAATGTATTCTTGCCTTGACTAGTGTTAAGAATAAAATGAACATTGCTAAGATAAGAACTAATTCTCATGAGCTTCATAGTGAAACTGGGCTTCGGTCAACTCCTAAAATGCTATGGGACAAAAGAGTTTGTCACCTATGTGATACTAAAAGAGTTGAAGATGAAAAGCACTATCTTTTAGATTTTTCATCTTATACCCACATTCAATCTAATTTTCAAAATATTTGGCATACTGCCAAACTTCATGAAATTTTAAGTCAACAAAATTATGGTGATTTCAGAATATGTTAAATAATTTTGAATAATCTATTTCTTTCTTAAAATTCGAGAAACCATATAAATTTTAGTGAATATTAATCATCATTAAAAAAAAAATTATAAAATTAAAATATTCTTTTACTATTTTAAAAACTACTTTTAAAATATAAATAATTAAAATAAAATGAGAGTATAATTTTTCATATTAATATTGATTTTTACATGTGTTAGTTATTTTTTAATTTATGATTTTATTTAAAATATTACATGTATGATGGTATATATTATCTTATTATTATAACATGTTTTTATATCAATATTAAAATTCTTCTCTTTATTAATAATTCTTTATTTTAAAATTATATAAATAATGTTTTATAAAATAGGTTAGTTAAATTTATTTCACTGGATTGAGATTTCATATAATGACTATTAAGTTTTCTTATTAAAAATGAGTAGTCCCAATAAAACCAAAACACACCAAAAATATGTATATTTCACACATAGAACATAAAAATTATATATATAATTAGATTAGATTAGAAATGGGAAAGAAGGGCCTAAGAGATAATTAGATTAGAAATTTAAGAGATAATTAGATTAGAAATTTAAGGATTAAACCTACTTGTCAATGAGGAAAGAAAACAATAAAAGATTAAGCAAATGATTAGATAAAAGTTGGAGAAAAATTATAAAAAGGAAGGTTTCGATAAGAGAAATATAAACCACAAAGTGGAGAAAAGAGATTAGGAAAAAGGGCAGATGGAATAAAGAGAAAAAAGCACAAGGTTCAAAATGATAATTAATAAAGCATTATCATTGATATTAAATAATATAATAGCCTTCGTGATGAGTGGGCAATAATATTAAAGATTTGGTACTTAATAAAACATTATTGTTCATATTAAATGCTATAGTAACCTTTATGATGAGAGGGCACGATTATTATTATTTGTATTATTGGGTTATATTATTTAATTTTTTTTATATTTTATTAGATGTAATAATTATAACACAATTAATATATTACATTATAATTTAATTTAATATATTTTAGGTAGAGATTATTCCACTTTTGGTTACTCAATCAAGTTCAATATAAAAATTATGGACCAAATATTATAAAAAATATGGATAAATATTTTAGAGTGAAGTGAAAATATTTTATTATACATCAAAATGGAATCAAAATGAAGTGGGTGCATTGGGTACAGGTGTTATATTTACACGTGGGTATTATTGGACATTGAAAAGAAAACAAATTAATTAGTTATTAAGGGAAGGTATCTATTGATTGTGATTTATATATGAAGAGAGTGGCTGCTTTGACCATAAATCATTGTACAGTGATTTCTCGTGAAATATATAAGTTGATAAAAAGCCGCACTATTGAATTTGAAAAGTTATAGAAATACTTTTTGAAAAATGTATGGGATGGGGCTAGATTATTTTGAAATTAAGGTAGGGTGGTTTTAACCCTAGCAGTTTTGACATAAGTCACATGGTTCATATTATAAAATTTTAAATTTAATTTTTTAAATATGTGATTTTTTTTATTTTTTATTTTTTTTAAATGTTTATAAGTATGTATTTTTGTAAGTTTAATCGAAAAGTGATAACTAAAATTTAGTTTAATTTTTAAATGATAAAATTATTATTCTTGTTTTAGAAAATTTTGCTTGTGGAATTATTATTTATATAGATTATTGATGAAAGACTAGAACAACAACAACATTATATAAGACTTTATACTTGCTCCTTTATGAAAAGCTGATTTTATTTCCATGTTTTAAAAGGAAATTCTCTTTCATTGATTCTCAACCATGGAGATTGTTCTGGAAAAATAAAGAAAAATAAATTCTTCATAATAATAATAAATAGATTTAATTTTGTTATCCTCAACATATTAAAATAAGTTATCGATGGTGATAAATACTCTAATATTCAACGCCCATATTTTTTGTTGAATTGAAATCAAAAGAAATACATGAAAAAGGGGTAAAAGTAGAGATGTATCCCTCTCATTAAGTCCTAACTATGGAAGTCCCTTTGGGACAAGAAAGAAGAGACATGAATAAAATTCCTTGTAGCAATAAAATGGTTCAATTTCTCTATCTTCTACCTATGAAAAGAAGTGACCCATGGTGATAAATATTCTAATGGTCAACGAATTAGTCATTGGCTGGATTGGAATCAAGAGGAATACAAAGAACAAGGGAAAAAGTGAAGATGCATGATCTTTTATTTGAGCCTTGATTGGGGATGAGTCCCAATTTCGTAAATATATTGAACTAGGATATAATGTGTTCAACACACAAGTCATTCATTAGTTGGAGATAAGTATAGTCATGATATGTTGTAGTAGTAAACACAAACTTGTCTAATTCTTCTTTTGACAATAAATGGTATATTTATATTAGTAAAATTTGTGGTAAGTCCATTTAGAAAAGATACAAGAAATGATTGCTTCAAAACAACAAAACAAAAAATATATCTTCCATCAAAATGATAAAAATGAGAGATCCAACTCTAAACCTTCCAAAAGTTGATCTTATAGCTTCCTAAATACAAGGGTAGATTCTTACAAATTGCTTAGCCAAAATAATATTAAGGTTTGAACAATTTAGCCCTCTGCTAAATTTAAGGGATTCTAGAGTTTGTTTGGAAATGGTTTTTCTCTCTTTGAGATCTTTTCTACATCTTGTTAACAAAGGGGTGGAATGTGAATTTTTCTTTATAACTTATGCAAAGGAAGGAGAGGTGGTGGACATGTCACCCACCTCCACTTTCTTCTTTTCATGTCCTAAATCCTCCTTTGTTGATTATGGGGCCTAAATTTGTGAAGTTTTTGGAAATACACTGAAAGGGGGTGTAGCCTCTTTCAGAGAAGATGTGTTCTCTATTTGTACTTGATCCATTGGTGGCTTGTCTGAAATGATTTATGGATGAGACCAAAAATGAGGCTTTGAATTGTTGTTTTAAATGTATTTTGTGACTATATCCACTTCCTCTTCCTCCCCAGTTTGCAGAGATCCAAATTTGTTATTGGAGGGAGTAGAAGAGTGAGATTGTTGTTAGGATAATGCTAAATGACACCTTGAGACCCCCTATTTTGTTGATTCTCTTGATTTATTGATACTTATTTGAAAGATAATTTCTCATTGGTATTCTAGGAAGTTGCAGATGGCTTTGAAGATGATGGAATTTATTTGACGCTTGGGAATTTTTTTGCAAAGTGTCAATACTCACAACAAGAGTTGCATTTGAAGGGAACATGCTCAAATTCAAGGGCTTGAAGATGGGCCCAACCATCCAAGTCAATTTGAATCACCTCAAACAATACCTTGTCAAAATGCATTTCCACATAGATTTTGGCACAAGTGCAAATTCTACCGTTAGCCTCCAAATGGGTTATAACAATACAAGCTGTCTACAATAGCATTGGAAATGTCATTGCTCCATAAAATAGGGGGGAGGTCCAACAGTCTCATCCAAACAGAGTAGAAGAAATGTGCATTTCAAGGTTGAAGAGTCCAATGAGAAGAAACATTCCCCTAGAACCCATGAAATAGGGACCAAATCTAAAGATCAAGTCCTTGTCTTCTTTTCCATCAAAAATGAATATGTAAAAACCTTTTCCACAATAACACTTCTAAATCATTTTTCTTAGTTACAACAAAAGGGAATTCATTTGTTTACTATTGTTGGGGTCTCAAAAGATGGCTTGCGATAGGGTTTCTCTCAACCTCTCTATTGCAGTCGTCGCCAATACTCAGACTACAGCTCCAGACACACCTTACTTCATCATCAAGGTCGGGAATAAGCTTGTGGCTGCTACGACTACAACTCCTTGTCGAGAGGAGGCCCCTTCCGGGTCGATTACTCCCCAACGCGTTGCATATGTTGCCATTGATCACAGGGTTGCAGATATTGTCCTTGCCAACGACAGGGAAGAACATACTGCCACATACAACCAGGCTACTGCGCTGTTAGTACCAAAGGAAGCCAGCGTTAACATCAAGGATGAGATCCAAGACCGATTTTGTATAGTCATTCTCCACAACGCTGTTGAAGCCACCACATATGCCTCGTTGCAGCCGTGCCTCTCAGATCTGCTATATGGTTGCGCAGAGGAGTCTCAACCAGCAGGAAAAAATCTATCTCTAATCAGCACTGGTAGGCAGAAGTCTTTCCTCACCAGGAAAACTGATCAGGCTCAAGATATCAAGACCAGGCTTCCACTGTGATACATGGCAGCCAAGATTTCTCAGATCTACCCTCTCCCGCCTTTCAAATCGAGATCTCTCTCCTCTCGAGCAAATCCATGCTGCTTTGGGTCCGCTCAACCGATAGAGTTCAAAAGATCTTGCATGCCCTTGAGCACAGGCTGGGGATTCCCACAACAGAGACTTATTTACGAAGGTAAACAACTTGATGCCTCTTTCCCCCTTTCATTCTACAACATTGAAAGAGATGCTTCTTTAGTTTTATCCCTTTGTTTGAGAGGAGGAGCCACAGGAAATTCCTCTTCTGCTCCAACCTTCTCCCATAAGGATGTTGTCCATGCACAGCCCAAGAAATTTTCCCAAACCCTTGAGGCCCCCAAGCCTTTTCTGGTTGATAAATTAGAGAATGTCCCCTCCATTGAGATCTCCCACCTAGGTCTGGAAGATCAACTTCAAAAATTCGCAGAAACCACTATCATATGCAAATTCAATGGATTGTGGCCTTGCACAAAGGAACTCTATGAGTGGATCTACGGAACCTGGACCCATAACTACAAGATCAGCTTCTGCTCAAAGGGTTTCTTCATAGTACTGTTTGATCACATCGAGGATTATCAACAGGCCCTCATAGAAGGCCCATGGTTTTTGGGGAACAATGGGGCTTTTCATCACCCCCTGGTTCCCTGATTTCGACCCAGCTACAGCAGTCATAACCAGGACTCCTGTCTGGGTCATGCTTCCCAATTTACATGCCCATTTATGGCACCTTTCAGTCTACCGAGGAATAGGAAACACCCTGGGATGCTATCTAACTACATATCACTTTCGGGAGTCCCAAGGCTTATACACATACTGCAGAATATGTGTGAAAATAGACATAAGTAAAGGTCTGCCCAACCAAATTAATCACAAGATTTGTGACTTCGTATGGACACATATCCTAGATTACGACAATACTGCCTTTCATTGCCACCATTATCACCAAACAGGGCACCTTCAGAATTCCTGCCCCACATTCCTTGCAAAAGAAAATGAAAATAATTTAAAATCCAAATCCAAAAGATGGATACCTTGTAGTCCACCTCTCGTGGAAGACTCTGAGTCCTCGAGTTCAGAGGATGAGGGGAATGAGGCAGAAATGGAACATGCACAACAGATGAATGATTTGTCATCCGTCGTACCTAAGGATCCTCCAGACACGACGCTCGTTCAGAAACGCACTCATGAGACCTCCTCCTTTGATACAGATAAGGATACTCCTTCCGCAGTCAACACAAGTCTACAAGTGGTTCTTGCCCATCTACGTCAAGCCGGATGGGTAAAAGTTACCAAAAAGAAAGGGAAAAAACCTCGCATGGAGGCTTCTACCCATTCTGGGAAGAACTCAGCACATTTATTCTAGTTCTCTATGTCATGCTTCATAGCTCTTGCTTGTTTCTTTTACTCTCTTAGGGACCAAGGTTGATATTTCATCATTTCCGATTAGCTTGTTTCTTGCCTATCTTCGTTGTAATATCACCTTGTACTATATTTTTGCTTAATAGAATTAGTCTCATTCAAAAAACAATTAAAAATTAAAAATTAAAAAAACAAAACAAAACACTTCTAGCTAAAGTGTCTTGATAACCCCAATTTTTAGCAATCCATTAAGAGACATGGGAGAGACTAGACCAAAGGTTAGTAAACTTCCCTAATGATCATTTCTTCTTCAACGGAATAATACTTCTAGTTGCCACAGAGGACCCCATTTCCGTTTTGGAGATGGCATCTGATTTTTTAACAAATCTACCTTTCTTAGGGCCATTCCTACTACAAAAGAATAATTGATGATCAGAGAAGCGAAGGCTCCCTTATCATAAATGGGAGGTCTACCCATGGAGAGATCGGTGAGAAAGACCCTCCAAACAAGCTATGTGCAAGCATAGAGATTCCTTATAGCTCATGAATAAAGCTTCCATAAAACTAAGGGCTCAAGAATGGAAACAATATTAAAAGCAAGTATAAAAACTATGAAACACCCTAGCTATGAAAAATTGTCGCACACCAAAATTTCATTTTCAATATACCAATATCATCCAAATTTATCTAATTTACAAGAAAAAAAAATTAATATTTATGTTTTGTTAAAATTAACTTTTCTTATAAATACATTCATATAACACTAACATTATTAACCCAATAAATCATTATAATTCTTATTTTATTTATCATACGCTAACCATGGTATAAAAGTTATATGAAATGAATACCCAAAACAAGTAGCATGCATTAAAAAGGAGTTAATCCCATGAATACATATGGTTGGCATGCTTAATTTAAGGAAAAGGTGGGATAAAGACAAATAGAGAAGACACCCAAAAGGGGACTGAGGATCATCCTTGTAGTCTAACCCTAGCAGAACGTTGAAGGGCCAAGGACGAAGTGGACCCATGAGCATTCATTTTTGAAGACTCAAAGCCTCGCAAGTATTTAATGCCAATTGGGTGTGTGGGTAGCAAAATCTATTAATGAGTTCATTAAATCAATTGGGCATGTTATATCTCGAGGCTAAAAAATAATTGTAAAAGAAACTTGAAGGCTCAGATTTTGGACGGTAATCCAGGGATTATGCAGGATGAACTGTTTTTATTTTTCAAATGCCAAGTTATATAAGTACGGTAGATTTATAAATATTTTGAGTAATATAGATTTTGAAATATTTTGAAAATCTAATTGACATAAATAATCAAATTATTGATTTTATTTTTGAAATATTTTAAAATTTATAATTAGTAATAATATCCAATTTGTTATATGGCACATTTTTTTGTGTTTATTTATGTAGAAGTAAAAGTTGCAATTAGGAATTTCAGTGGTATAGTGTACGCTGATGCTTGGAGAAGATGGATTTGGGTTTACTTATAGAGGTTGGATCCAGAGCATTTGACAATCACAATTCACTATGCCATAATAGAAAATCAGTACATGTAAAAACTTTTTTCTTGGTTCCTGGCGTTTTTATTTTCATTTTTTTCTATGCGGTTCGTGTTCCCAGATATTAGTCACTACTACATCTATGTAATTGTCTAGAAAATTGAACTCGTGACCTCTCAATAGCAGAGTTGTTTGAACAATAGAGACTCGAATAACTGAGCTAACCCTCCAACTTCTTGGAAAATTCTCATTATTCAAATAATGTTATGTTTTTTTTGGAAATAAACCTTCATGTACAATATGGCATCACAAGGTTCAACAGTATATAGTAACTCAAAACATTGCAAGCACCTAGGTACAAGAATATCAATGGTCTTCAGCCTCGATAATTACTCTCGTCCTCCCACCACGAGATCCAAATCATTTCTAGCCAGTTATCAACTGCATGAAGAGACTAGCTATTACTAGCGAAGGGATGGAGCCCAAAACCTATATCGAGTGGATTGTTGATTTTTCTATTACACTATAACGTCATGGGAAAGTTGGGAAGATGTTTTAATGACATTTTATATTCCAACATTGCATGAATCCAATTTTGAATTTTTACCTAAATATGTCTTCCATTGAATGAGCCCTGCGATTGCATAAATGTAACAATTCTCGTAAAAAAAATCATAATAATAAGCAATCACCAACAGAAAGAAAATACTCACAACATTGATTCAAATAAAGCATAAATGAAAATATTTAATAAAACAACTTAACTAAACTCACACATAGTATAAACTAACCAGAGAATAATTTTGACACCATGAGACACCAAATACAACTCACACATGAAATAAACTAACCATAAATCATTAACAATATAAGACACCAATATTTATAATATGAAATACTTTGACAATTTTATAAGAAAGTTTGTCCAAATTTATCTAAGTTATTAAAATGTTTTATATTTCCAATTTATTAAAATGTTTTATATTTATATAGTTTAGGAATCAAATAAAATGGATTTATTTAATATTGGAAAGAATGATTGTTATTATTTATTTGGGTTTATTTTCTCTAAATGACATGTTGAGTTCATATTTAATATATTATTGTAATGGTTTCAAACTTTGTTGTGAAACACCTTTAAACCTTAAAGAATATCTTACTCTTTTTTTCACACGGTGGGAAAACCTATCATAATTCAGTTGTCAAACGAGCAATGATGACAACCATCTTTGGCTGCTATTCGTGAATGCAGGCTAACTCATCACTGTTATTCAAGGAAAACCATGCCACCTGAAATAACTCGTTGGTGGTTCGTAAGGGGACAAGCTTTCACTCCCGCCAGATGCCTATGGGTCTTGGGTCGTTAACCTGTTTCCTTATGTCCGAGGAAGACAAGCTCTTAGACAAACAAAAATAATTTTAAGACATACTCCAGACCAAAAAAATATCTCACCCTTAATTATAAAATCATTTGATAATCAAATTGTTTTTAATCAAAATTAATCTTTATATTTATATTCTTATTCTATTCTATTGATTTCATGGTAAAATCAAAGTTAATCATTATATTTACATAACTTTATAAGCTGAATGTTAATAGGCGTGGGTTGACAATGTGTTTGCACTCAAGAAAAAGGCAATTTTTTTAATAACCAAATAAATTCCTTCGTCCAACAATAACCCAAAAAAAACTGTCAAAAGTGCAAGGTAATCTCGACACTCTAAGTCAGCAAAAATTTATGTTGAAATAAATTTGGAGGGCCCCAATCTGATCAAAGACAAGGTGATTGCCATTTTTTTCATGTGGGTATTTGTTGAAGTTTATTGACTTCAATGTTTTGAAAATATTTGTAAGCTCATTACTTTAGAAAAAGATGAATTAAATAAGTTCATTAATTTAGAAAAAGAATGAATTAAATATATAGATGCTTTGTAAAAAATTGTGGTTCACCCATTTACAAAAGGAAGGAATTAAATATATAGAAATAATAAAGAATGGTAAACATTTAAAACAACAAGGGAACTACTTCATTTTTCCACGAGCAAAGATATCTCTTTTGCTCAAATGTTTTTTGGGCAAAAAAAATATGTCTTGTTAAAAGGAAATTTTCCTTTGCGCAGCAAAGCCTATCAACAAAATTATTGAGTAAACACATTTTTTTTTCAGGTTCAAGGACTTGTTTTGGTTATACACATGCAATTGTTCGTGACACATGAAAGGTTGATTATATTTTATCTACTTTTATTTTTAGTAGGGTGTAAGAATGTTGTATGGATATTGATCAACTGAAATAGAATAAGAAGAATCATTTTTAGTTTGGTCTTTCTCAACATAAATTTATAGTAGTATTTGGTTTTTTTCTCAATATGAATTTATAATATTATTGAAATTTATTCCATATAGAATAACATTAATCTGATTTTTGATGGTTTGAATTAAAAAAGTCCGTAAACCATATAAATAAAAACTACACACCTTTATTCTAGAGGGATAGTTTAATTAGTGATTGACGTAATATGAGTCTTGAGAAAACTGAGAGATCCAAGGTTCAAATCCTCCTGGTTGTGATCCGGTTACAGAGAGGAGGACAACTTATAGACTCCTAGAGGTTTACTAGTAGCTACATGTCAGGTACGATGTTGGGTTCCTCTGGGATACAAAAAAATAACTACACACTCTTAATGAAGCATTAGAAATTACTTAAAAGTCATAAAACATTTTGTCATAACTTTATTCATCTAAAATAAAAAAACAAAACAAAAAAAAAAAAAAACCTGAAATAAATGGAAACCAAATTCATTTGTTGTAGAAATGGTAATAATGGTAATCTCCAATGCGGGTTGAATTGTTATTTTTACTTATATAAAAAACTAATTGTTGTTGGTTTTATATGCAATAATAAAATCCTTAATTTAATTAGCATTTAATTTCACATCAACTACCTTCATAACAAGAATATTGAAATAACATTGGATAATGAGGAGGCAAGTGCAGGTTTCAACCATTTATGGCATTGTGTGTGAGGATTTCAACCCTCTAGAGACCCTCAAAATAGCATGTAGTGGAGATCTTCCCATTCCTTCTGTAAGAATGATAGTTCCAACTCATACAATAAAGCGGGATCTATGTGGCATGCACAAACATTATGATTCACAAAAGGTAAAATTCCTTTCTTGTTTAATTAAGCCCTACTGGATTGGTTAACTTTTGATGGCCTTTTGCTTGTTGACGATGGAGAGACATTGCTTATGGTGCACATATTTGAGCATGGTCTTTCAATCTTTCTCTTGCCTTCAACATTTTCTCATTAGTGGGAAATCATGACTCATGAACGTCTAAGAAGTAGGGGCCACCGAGATAGAGGTCAACCTTCTAGCTCTAAAATCCAAGACGGAGCTCATGAGGTGGCCAATATTTATTGGGAACAAACCCCCATATCAAGGAGGAAATCATTGCAACTTAAGTGGAGGCTTGACTTGAAAGGGCATTCATTCATGATTTTGACATTACTAAGGAAATGCATGATTGGATCCTTGATACAAGCAATTCTAGCGCAAGAGATACTAAATATTTGAAAATAGTGGTCCTTTACTAGTATATCAAGATAATGATTGGAAAGGTGTTACTAGACAGGAACATGGCTCACCAAGAGGTCATACTACAACTGAATGAGATGTTGTTGTAAGTCAAGGAACTTAAATAAAAAATTACAGTTTCCACTCAACAATCTCAAGGCCATAGGCATGCATATCCTTAACACTCTCATGTTCTAACCCTTCCTCAAACCACAATAATTCTAAACAATCTCCAACATGGGTAGTTTCCTAGTTTTTATGTTTTTTTAGCATAATAGTTTTTATAGTCCTCTTCAAAGTAGTATCATACATATGATACTTTATATTATGTATAGCTATTTGATACTTAACTTGTCTTAATCACAATAAATAGAAAATTTATACTTTTATTATTGATCTAATTTCCCAAATGACAAATCATATATATATTCCCTCTTACCATTAATAAAAACACCCATCTAATTATATTATAAAAATAATAAAAATCACAAAACAAAAAATTCATATACTTTTAAATTTTAATCTCTATACAAAATTTTACATCTTAAAATAATATAATTATATATATACTAATTTAATAATATATTTATTAACTACCTTACAAAAATTTGATGTTTTCAATATACAAGGTCGACTATGTACAAATTTTGAAAAAGATAAGCAACCCTCCCGAAGAAGCAATAGCTAGTAATATAGTATATCCATAACATTAAAGATATATAAATATGACTTAACATAACATAAGATACTAAGGCTCTATTATCATTGGTGGGCACACTTATAAAATTAATATTTATCTTTTTTGACAAAGTCAGAATTCATATTTAATAATATTAAATACGATTTCACATATGGTAAGTCATGTGAGCGTTATGCGAGTGTGACTTTTTCATCAATTTTATTTTCAAAATTATTATAAAGTCATTTGATAAAGTCATTTGGCTTAAAATTTTGGTGTGGTTTTTATTAGTTGGGAATACCGAGTGTGAAAAACTCAAACTTACACATCATAATCAATGCAAAATGACGTGAAAAAACGAAGAATGGTGAAATTTTATAAAGAGTTTGCAAGTTCGAATGTGTATGCTTGAGTGTATGCAATTTAGGGTAAAGTTGGAAAAGAAAATTACGAATTTCATTGAATATAATTAATGGTTGAATTTTTTAAGATATTTGATTAAACATTATTTTACAATTCATTGAATAGAATTAATGGTTGAATTTTTTAAATATTATTTAATTTGAAATATTAAAATATTAATTAAATTATAAGATATTTGACTAAACATTGTTTTCCAAAATATGGGTAGATATATAATGAAATAATATGAAAGGAATTTTATGGATAGAGTTTTATTTTAATATATAGTAATATTAGTTTGATTTATATTTTAAGAGATTTGATTTTTCTTGGTATTTAGTGGATATGGAATTAAGATGAATTTACATTAGTGTTTCACTCTTTACAAAGTCTTTTCTCTTTTAAATAAACTATATTATGTGTGAATACCATAGAGCAATACCATAGTTAATACCATGAGTCAATAAGTTATTTTTATTTTAATGTACGAGTTTTTTTATATTTTTTACATATCATAACATAACAGGAAATGATAAGATATTACAACATTTTTTCTAGCATAACAGGAAATGATAAGATATTACAACATCTTTTCTAGCATAACAGGAAATGATAAGATATTACAACATCTTTTCTATATTGAGCAGAAAAGAGCCTCAACTCAACAATCAATATATTATTTTGTTAAAATGTATATAAAAATAATTTAAAAATAAAAATTATTAATATCTTATTTAAAAAACCATTTTAGAGATTTTTAAATTTAAAATTTATGGAAAAAATTATAATAATTTATAAATAAAAAGATAACTAAATATAAAATATTTCTAAACTCTATAAATAATGAAAGAAGAATGTATAAATATTTTAAGGAAAACCTAAAATTTTGAAAACTAGGAAGTACATAAATATTGTGTTAAATATGTTTTAGTAGAAATTAAATTATACATTATCATATTCTATTGATTTAAATAAACATTGATCTTGTTCATTAATTATCTGGGAAGTACTTATTATGGTTTTCATGGGTTACATTTGTGTTTTTCACAGTATTATAATTCCTTAAATATGTATCTTTAATCATAATATAACATGTAAATATTGGGGTGGCTAAAGTGGGAGGGGTAATACATTGTCTCAAAGAACAAAATGAATATAGTTTCGTGTGAGGCTTAGGATTGGCAACAAATAATCAAGAAGAGTTTTGGGGACTATGCAAAGGTCTTGATCTTGCGAGGGATAATGGTTTCAAAAAATTGATGATTATGGGTGACTCAATGTTGGTAATAAGACATGTATCTAAGGTGATTTCAGGAAGCTCCCTGTGTTTTCCTCTAATTGTCTGAAGGATAACTTTGTTGGCGGAAAAATTTGAGAAAATAACTCTCCTTCATGTCCTCAAATCCCTTAACATGGCAACAGACACCCTGGCCAACCAAGGTCCCCAACTTGAGCAAGGGGTTATTGTACTCCATGGTGGAGAAAGGCTAACCACGATGTTCCTGTAATCAGAGTTAATTAATGAATTTTTTTTTTGAGATTGATCAAATCGCTCCCTCTGTTAGTTGAATTAATGAGAATAAACGCTAGACACCAGATGGAATCACATCATCGCAGAGAAGATGATGGGAGAGGACAATTATGATTGTAGGTCTTAACCCTGTACAGAAATTAGCTGCAAATGAATCTTAAAAATAGAAAATAAACAATAGCGAGAGCATAAAACATAAAACAGATATACACAAGGATTTTCCCCTGGATCCCAAATCGGGACGACCAACTTGATATTTCATTATATTCCTTTTAGTGTTACAACACATATATATACATGCCGAAGCATACATAAACCCCAATCCATTAACCCTAGATTAGAACATAACTGTAGTTCCCTTGACCGGATCTACAAAATACCAGGGGCTGAAAACTGTCATGCCCCAAAACCATGTGCAAACCCATGCACAAAACCATGGGCAGGTCCGCCCACCGGAAAATAAGGACCAAAAAAAATTTCCCAGGGCGCTACCCCAAACCCCGACAAGGGGGGCTATCACCCCCCCACATGTGACTAGTCGTGGAAAGAATATAACACAAACCCAACATTCTCCCACTTGTTGTTTTCTTTCCACAAGAGAGCTGAGTCATTAGCCTAACTTTGCAACACCCATTATTTCTCTACACCAAGAGAACTTCTGAGTGCTCACAGACTTTGTCAATGCATCTGCAACATTCTTCAAAGTGTCCACCTTAACCAGCAACACCCTTTTAGCTTCAACCATATATCTCACAAAGTGATATTGAACATCAATGTGCTTTTTCTTTGAATGATAAGCAGGGTTCTTAGCTAAGAAAATTTCACTTTGGCTATCACAGTCTATCCTTATAGCTTGCTACACCAACCCCATACTTGAACACAATCTCTGCAACCAAACTGCTTCCTTGCTTGCATGAGTGGCTGCCATGTATTTTGCCTTTGTAGTTGAAAGAGCCATTACAGACTGTCTTTTACTCATCCAACTAACTGCACCTCCAAATAGGCTAAACACATACCCACTTGTAGATCTTCTTTGGTCCAGATCTCCAGCCCAGTCTGCATCAACAAAACCACGAATGTCCAACACTCTTTCCAAACGTGGTCTTCCTTGGTAGCACGAGCCATAATCACTAGTGCCACGCAAATATCTGAAAACCCTCTTCACTGTTTTCCAATGCTCCTTCCCTGGGTTTGACATAAACATGCTCGATACTCCCATTGTATGTGCAATGTCTGGTCTAGTACATACCATTGCATACATCAGGATACACACTGCACTTGCATATGGAACACGGGACATATCCTCCTTTTCTTCTTGTGTCTTGGGACACTATTCAACAGACAGCTTTGTACCTACAGGAATCGGAAAATTCACCGGTGTTGAAGATGGCAACAAGAAACAGTGAAGGAGGCATCCTGAAACATCTTTCCTGATCTTAGTTGGAAAGTGATCACCTAAACTAGGTGGGGGGCCACACAGGTGATTTTTGTCGCAAAGTCTCATTTTAGACTATGTCTATTTTTAGACATATGGATCTTGGTCTATGAGTTGCAGGATGCTATTTGTGGATTGTTGGTCAAGTTGGTAAAAATAGATGGACCTCTATTTTTAGACATAGTGGGCAGAGTCTATTTTTAGACTGCCAGTCTAAAAATAGATCAGTCGAATATTATTAGCTCTTAATAATATTTGGACTATAAACATTATCTTATCCTCTTGCATCACTTCAGTTCGAGCTACGGATGTGGCACATGCAGCTGACAGAAGGAATTACACTATTCCTATGGGTTAGTTGAGCTATTGCATGGTTGACTTCAGTTAGAACTCATGTGGCAGAGTTTGGTGGAGTTGATGAGACAATTGATGGAGTTGTGTTCGGTTTAACTTAGTTGAACTAGTTGTATTTAGTCTAACTGATAAATACACTAGTGATGAGTGGTGTAAATTAATTATTAATTAATTCACTAATTATTAACTCATAAATCAACTAAAGAATACATCAGTTAACTGCAGTGCATGGACAGTTCAGTGGAGACCAGTGTTAGAGGTGGGTGAAAGGGTGAGTCTACTATCAATTGTGACTATAGTTGTGCATGAGATTTGCACACACATTGATTGAGATTGCCAATGAGGATTGCGCAGTACAAGCCAGTGGGATTCGAACTTGGATCTCATCATTATTCATCTGGGATTGCGCAGTAGAGGTAAGTTTAATTGAGGAGGAGATTTGGAACTTGTGACTTGTTCATATCCAGCTGGGCTTAGTGTAACAATTGGGCCTGCAACAGAGCTGTATATTTGTACTATGATTGTTACATGTTCTCTATCATTATAATATACATATAGTTGGAGGTTTTCAACTGTAAGCTTTCCCCATTACATACTGTGTTGATATGTGTGATTGATTAATGTTTCAATGTGTGCATGCGATTGTTTTTAATTCCGCAAATTGATGATCAATGGTAGAAGAGGCTATGTATTATGCATGAAGCTCAAATAGTGTGTAATTAGGATAATCTCGGTGAATAAGTGATCTATTATTCAAATTTCTACATGGTATCAGAGGGAAAGTTGATCATCGGATCTATTACAGTGATTACATTTTATTTCTTTAGGTAGAGTCTGTAAGAGGGCCAGGTAGCCTCTGGATCCATCCTTTCTTTGAAAGGTGAAATATCCAGTAAACGCCCCTACAGTGGATCTCTATACTAGAAATACTTTGTTATCACAAATTTCAGATCAAAAGCGGTTGAGTTTTGAGCTGGTGGAATTCGAATTTGCAGCAGTGTTTTCTTGGTGTCAAAGTTGAGATGTCTTTCAAAGGATTGCGATTGGAGTATGCCCTGGAGGGTAGCTCGAATTATATTGCATGGAAATACAGGATGGAGGTGGTGTTAGATGATAATGGGTTGTTGGAGTTCATAGAGAAAGAAGTTCCAAAGCCTACTTCCACTGATGCTGCTGTAGTTGAAGCTTGACAAAAGAAGACAGCAAGGTGTCGAAGGATTCTGTTGGAGGGCGTGAAGGATCACATAGTATCCAGCCTGGATAAACTCAGGAAAATAAAGATGGAGAAGAATGACACTATTCTGGTATACTTGACAAAGTTTGTCCACTACAGGGATGAGCTTGGGAGTGTAGGAGTTAGTTTGGATGATGAGGAATTGGTGAGCTTGGCTCTCCTTGGGCTTCCGAAGAGTTGGCACTCCTATCAGGAATCTGTCAATGGTCGGGAAAAATTGCCAGGATGGGAGTGACTTTGGTCGGATCTTGTGCAAGAAGAGATAAGGCGGAGTACCAGGGATGGATCTTCATCAAAGGCATCTGATGAAGAGGATTGCGCTTTGGCTGCCAAAGCAAGGAAGGGGAAGGGCAAGAAGAATGCTTCTCAATCCGGTGCAGATGGTAAAGAGCGTGACATGTCCAAAGTGAAGTGTTTTCATTGTCACGAGCATGGGCATTACGCCACGAATTGTCCACAGAAGAAGAAGAACAAGCAGGCTGCTGGAGCTGCAGCTGGTGAGGCTCTTGCCTCGCAATTTGAGCTAGACTTCTCATTGATCGCATGCACGAGTATTGGGATCGGTGGTATTTTGATAGTGGCACTTCCTTTCACATGACGGGAGATGTGAATCTTTTCAGTGACTTGGTGGAGAAAGATCTCCAGTTGCATGTTGAGTTAGGTGACAATGGATGATACAATGCGACCGACATTGGTACCATAACCTTTCAGAGGGATTCAGGTAAACTCATTCTTTTAACAGATGTAGTGCATGTTCCAGGTTTAAAGAAGAATTTGATCTCAATTGCAATGTTAGAGGATAAATAGTAATTGGCCCGCAATGAAGGAAAATTCCCTTCGCACAAGGCACAGAAAGTTAAGAATGTTGGGATTCGAGAAAAATAGTTGCCAGACTTGAAGTAGATGGGATGTCTACGAGCTTCCTATTGTTGGGAGGCAAGAAAGACATGCAATTGATGCTTGAGAGGGAGCAAGTTTTGCATGCAGTAAGAGTGAACCTCAAGATGTGGAGCAGCCACAAGATGAGGATCATGGAGTGGGATCAACCACTCATGCAGAGAAATTTTGTGCCAGATGGGAAGAGGGAGTGCATGCAACTATACCACCAGGTGAGAGGTGGGGCGACATGCATGAATAATCCCAAGAGGAGATTTATGGGCAGGATTCATGAGATGGTGTGGATCTCATGAATTGAACCTGGCTACGAGGTGCCCACAGCGTAGCAGTAGCATGATCATTTGGATTGATGCAGGAAGATCAAAGTGACAATGTCGGATACTAGAGCGCAAATCAAAGTTGACAACAAGTGCATAGTGCATGGGTGCAAGAGTTCAACAACGCAGTGGTTCCTGATGACATGTGCAGTTGGGCCCAGTAGAAGTCGAAGACTTTGATGATAGATGCATCAGACTAATTGAGTTGTTTGGATCCTATTCAGTTTCAGAGGAGTTGCAGAGCAGATGCATGGAGTTGCATGGCGCTTGTGAAGGTTGCAGGGCGAATGCATGGAGTTGCATGTCGCATGCAAAGACAGTCCTTTCTTGTTGAGAGGGAGTGTTGAAGATGGCAACAAGAAACAGTGAAGGAGGCCTCCTGAAACATCTTTCCTGATCCTAGTTGGAAAGTGATCACCTAAACTAGGTGGGGACCACACATGTGATTTTTGTCGAAAAGTCTATTTTTAGACTTTGTCTATTTTTAGACATACGGAGCATGGTCTATGAGTGCTGATGGTCAGGATGTTTACAAGTTGGTAAAAATAGATGGACCTTATTATTATTATCGACGATTCATTTTTATATTTATAGACCGCTGATTTAAAAATAGAACAGTCGAATATTATTAACCCTTAATAATATTTGGACTATAAACATTATCTTATCCTCTTGGAGCACTTCAGTTTGATGCTTGGATGTGGCACATGCAGTTGACAGAAGGAAATACGCTTTTCCTAAGGGTTAGTTGCGCTATTGCATGGTTGACTTCAGTTAGAACTCATGTGGCAGAGTTTGGTGGAGTTGATGAGACAGTTGGTGGAGTTGTGTTCGGTTTAACTTAGTTGAACTAGTTGTATTTAGTCTAACTGATAAATACACTAGTGATGAGTGGTGTGAATTAATAATTAATTAATTCACTAATTATTAACTCATAAATCAACTAAAGAACACATCAGTTAACTGCAATGCATGGACAGTTCAATGGAGACCAGTGTTAGAGGTGGGTGAAAGGGTGAGTGTGACTATCAGTTGTGACTATACCTGTGCATGAGATTTGCACACACATTAATGGAGATTGCCAATGAGTATTGCACAGTACAAGCTAGGGGATTCGAACTTGGATCTCATTCATTCACATCTTGGATTGCGCAGTAGAGGCAGGCAGACTTGTGGAGGAGATCTGAACCTGTGACTTGTTCAAATTGGAGCTAGTTTGTGTGTAACTTTTGGAGATAGTGTCAGAGCTAGAGAGTTTGTACTAGATTGTTGTATTTTATCATTATAATAGGCGTATAGTTGGGGGTTTTCAGCAAAATGTAGCTTTCCCCATTACATATCGTGTTGATATGTGTGATTGATTAATGTTTCAATGTGCGCATGCGATTGTTTTTAATTCCGCAAATTGATGATCAATGGTAGAAGAGGTTATGTATTATGCATGAAGCTCAAATAGTGTGTAATCAGGATAATCTCGGTGAATAAGTGATCTATTATTCAAATTTATACAACCGGTTTACTATCCTACATATTGAACCTCTGCAATATAGTCTTGACATACTTCCTCTAGTTTAACTAGAGCTTCCTCTTTGCCCGATCTTTCTTAATTTCCATGCCCAAAATATAGTTTGCAGCACCAAGATCCTTCATGTCGAATTTGGAGAATAGCTGGGTCTTCAAATCTTGGATAATTTATTTTTCATTTCCAATCAACAACATATCATCCATATACAAGACCAAATAAATAACAAGGTCACCAATTAATTTAAAATAAACACAATGATCCTCCTTGCTTCTGGTGAAGCCAAGTCCCCGTATATAGGTATCAAATTTCTGATACCACATCCTTGGTGATTGTTTTAACCCATATAGAGACTTCTTTAACCTACATACCAGCTCTTTATTCTCCTTCACCATAAAGCCTTCAGGTTGTTTCACGTATATCTCCTCTTCCAGATCCCCGTGAAGAAATGTTGTCTTCACATCCATCTGTTCTACCTCAAAATCAAATGCAGCAGCAACAGATAAAAGTAATCTAATAGAAGTAAATTTGGAAATAGGAGAAAAAATATCACCAAAATCAATTCCCAACACCTGGGAATAAACTTTTTCTACCAACCGAGCTTTTTATTTCTCCACCTTGCCTTCTACATTCATATTCTTCTTAAATACCCATTTTCTCCCGATGGGCTTCCTTCCAGACGACAACTCCACCAGATCCCAAGCCTCATTTTTATGTAAGGATGCCATTTCATCAACCATGGCCTCCTTCCAGAGTTTTCCATCTTTTGAATATACTGCCTCCCTGATGGTTCTGGGATCATCATCAGTTATAGTTAAAACAAAATTTGAACAGAAAGCATATGGACTACACCTTTCTGGTTGTCTTCTTTCCCGAACTAATATTCTCACAGCTGGAGTTTGTGGCTCTTCCTCTTCTGAGTATTCTTTTGTTGTAGAGTCAGATTCATCCTCCTTTAGCTCAAACTCTATCTTCTCAAGTTCCTTTAGTAGGATTTCATGTTTAACAACATCTTTCACCTCTCTAAACACTACATCTCGGCTGTACACAACCTTCCTTGTTTCCAGGTTCCAAAGCTTGTAACCCTTTAAACCATCCTTATACCCAATAAAGATGCATTGTTCAGATTTATTATCCAACTTGCTCCTTTTCTCCTTTGGAACATGTACATATGTATCACATCCAAATACCCTCAGATGTGAAAGAGAGGGTTTCTTACCAGTCCTTACCTCATGTGGAGTCTTATCCTCCAACGCTGATGAAGGTGATCTGTTAACTAAGTAACATGCAGTCTCCACTGCCTTTGCCTAGAATTCTTGTCCTAACCTGGTACCACTGAGCATGCTTCTTGCCTTTTCCATCAGCGTTCTATTCATTCTTTATGCAACTCCATTTTTTGAGGTGTGTATGGAGTAGTCTTCTGTAGTGCTATACCACACTTCTTACAGAACTCTTCAAATTAATTCTTGCAGAACTCCCCACCATTATCTTTCCTCAGCACCTTTATCTTATTCTCTGTCTGGTTTTCCACCAATGCCTTAAATTCTTTAAATCTGTCAAAGACTTTAGATTTCTTCCTTAAGAAATATATCCATGTATTCCTTGAGAATTCATCTATGAATGAAAAATAGTACACAGACTTACCCAGTGATGGAACCGACACAGGTCTAAACACATCACTGTGCACAAGCTCTAATGTCTTGTTCGCCCTCTTAGCACCAGAAGGAAAACTCACCCGATTTTTCTTCCCATACACACAATTTTCACAGAGATCGAAATCCAGAGAGCTATTGGACATACCTTCTACCATACAATTTCCATGCAGCATTTGAAGGCCCTTCTCTCCAATATGTCCAAGCCTTCGATGCCATAACATGGTCTTTTCTCCAGAGACCGCTAGGCTTTCCACTCCACTTTCGGGAACCACAGAACTGTTACACCCATCAATAACAGTGATGTCCTGAAGCTTGTACAAAGTTCCAATGTGAACTCCCCACATTAATACCAATGCTCCCCGAACCATGTTACATGTATCTTTCTCGAAAAACTATTTTTACACCTATAACATCCATCTTGCTTACAGAAATCAGATTTCTGGCCAATGCAGGAATGTGCAGAACACCAGGAAGTGTTCTAATCCTTCCACCTTGCAGCTTCAGCTTGAATTTTCCACATCCGACGATTCTGGCCTTCCTATCATCTCCTAAGAAAACATTATCGCCATCATATTTCTCATACTCGCAGAACCACTTCCTATGGGGAGTGAAGTGAAAGGATGCACCCGAGTCAATCAACCATGACTCATGATCTACATGTGTATTTGAAGAAGAAGCCAAATTCACATCCCCACCTTCATCCGAGGTGGTTTTTGCCTCTGTAGAAGGAGTATTATCAGATCCCTTTCCTTTCTCAGGAGCTTTAGATCTTCAGTCCTTTTTGTAGTTCCCTTCCTTTTCGTATTTCCAGCACACCTTTACAAAATTTCCAAGAGATTTATATCTCCCTCTAGATTTAGATCTCCCACTCGAAACCTTATTCTTGTTTCTGTTCTGGGACCTTCCTCGTATAGATAAGGCATCTCCATTCTGACCCCCCATATTTCTCCATCTCATTTCCTCCGACAGCAAGGCTGAGACAATGTCATCAAAATTCAAGGTAGATGTATTGCTACCTATTGCAATAACCAGATTGTCCCACGAATCTGGTAGAGAACAGAACAAACTGATGCACTTATCTTCATCTAAGATTTTAATATCAACAGATGGTAGCTGACTTACCATAGTATTGAAGGCGTTCAGATGCTCTTTCACCGAGTCTCCATCCTTCATCCTCAGGTTATACAACTTTTTCCACAGGAACAATTTATTCACCAGAGACTTAGATTGGTACAAATTCCCTAGCTTTTCCCACAAGGTCTTCACTGTAGCTTCCCTAGATACCTTCAACAATATTGAATCTGAGATACACAACCATATTGTTCTCTTTGCCTTCTGATCCAGCTTCTTCTAGTCTTCATATGACATTGTTGTTGGTTTAGTACCCAGATCTACCATGATCCACTGATCTTTATCCACTTGCAGATCCTCCATCTTGAGCTTCCACAACTCAAAACTCTAACCATTAAATTTCTCGATCTATATCTTCCCGCCACTCGCCATCTTCTTTCACCGCAAGAATCGATCCTGCAGATCTCCCACTGAACAGGGTCTACCTCAGGCTCGAGCAAAGAACCCCTCAACAGCAAAGGCATCCCCTTGAAGCCGAAACAACTCTTATACCAAATGTAGGTTTTAACCCTATACAGAAATTAGCTACAAACGAATCTTAAAAATAGAAAATAAACAATAGCGAGAGCATAAAACATAAACAGATATACACATATATTTTCCCCTGAATCCCAAATCAAGATGACCAGCTTGATTTTTCATTATATTCCTTTAGTGTTACAACACATATATATACATGTTGAAGCATACATAAACCCAAATCCATTAACCTTGGATTAGAACATAATCGTAGTTCCCTTGACCGGATCTACAAAATACCAAGGGCCAAAAACTATCATGCCCCAAAACCATGTGCAAAACCATGCACAAAACCATGGGCGGGTCCACCCACCGGAATATAAGGACCAAAAAAAATTTCTCGGGGCGCTGCCCCCCCTGTTACCCCTCGCGCGTGACTAGTCGTGGAAAGAATATAACACAAACCCAACAAGGATTTCACTCCATCCAGCACACATTTCATTACATGCACGATGACCTCCACACCATGGAAAATTTTAGGGGCTAATATTTGTAGGTGGGCTAATTTTCCAAGATTTTTCCAAAAAAAACGGATTCGACAATTCCCATTTTTTTAAAAATTGATTCACCCAAATTTTATAGTATAATAATATTTTACCCTAAAAATCGCCAAAAAATTATATATACTAATATAAAATGATTACAAAACTAGATATTTTTACAAAAATAACATAAAAAATTTTATAATTCACATACTGGGGACTATTAAGATTTGCCAAGTTTTTAAATTTTAAGATAAACGTCCATCCTTAAAATTTTTGCTGCTCCACACCCAGAATAACAATAATGAAGGGTGGCTAGTTATAAAATCTGGGTGGTCTTCTCAATCACAGTCGATCTGGGAAATGCAGTTAGTAGAAGGGCATCTATTTAATGCCATCAAGAATTCTCACTGCGAGAGGTTTTTCTCATCATCCGGGGATTATGCAATTTTGTCTCACTTGCAGGAGGAATTAATGTCATTAAATGGGGAAAATATCTCCCTAGAGGAGAGGGAGTCAATAAATAAGGGACGCCAATTCGATTTTGAGTCCATGTGGGTGTTCTTAGGCTAGAAGTTATTATTGAGGAAGTGGTCACTATTGGAGATGGAGAATCGTGATGCCCGTAGGGACTTTGACCGTTCGAAGACAACAACTTGGAAGATATTCAAAATTTAATGGGGATGTATGAACTGTTGGACATGAAGTTGGACTTAATCAAGAAAGAGTGGGACGATAGGGCAAAGGCTATCAAACACAAATTGGAGTGGATGCATGCTTGTATGGAGCATAGACTCATTTGCATGTAATCAAACATTTTGTTACTGAAGATGAGGAAGTAAGAGGCAGACTAGGTTCTAGATGACTAAGAAAAGCAAGGCCCCCTGGAACCAAGATTGACTTTGCAAGACATGGTGAGTGCAGGGGCGGAAGGAGAAGATGAAGCAACTCATGGAAAGCACATGATACCTGAGAAAAAACCAAACCTGGATCCTGGCCCTTATGTGGAAAATTAGAAATAATGTAGTATGTTTTGTAGATATAAAAAAAAATGAGGAAATTCGCTAGAATATATGGACATTTTCAATATAATATTGTATAACAGAAAGTCTGCCGAAATAGGAAAACTAAGTTATGGCTTTGCTGGATTTTTGAAGTTGTTGATGTAATTTTTGAATGTAAATGGAGTTGGCCATGTATTCCAATCTTTTAATATAATATAAATGGTCACTTTTTTTAAAAAACAAGAAAATATCAGTTTTTTAAAATTAAAAAGCGGATTTAGATATCTTAGAGATAAAAGTTTCATTTTTGAACTCTTATTCAATAAGTGTTCCTGTCTATGTTTGGAGAGTTGGTTTATCTTTATGTTTAACTTTTTAATATATATATCTTCAATATTATAATTATAATTGGATTTAGGGTCAAATTTAGAATTATCTTGAGCTAATTTCCTAGTCCGTTAAGAGGAAACCATATGTACACATACTTAGCATGGTACCCGAATGTGCACAATCTAAGTAACTCTAGAATATAAAACAACCTATTAATGATAGGTTCTATCAAAATTCTTGTAACTTTTGGCATTTATGGCTTAGAAAACCCCCATAGGCACTTATGATATGATGAGCCCCTAAAACTAGAGGAAAATCTTTATTTTGAAAGTTAAAATTATTTCAACCTAGACATGGCCCCATGAACAAAACATGGCAATGTTTTATGATTGCAAATAGATTTGTTTTTACATTAGTTTAAAAAAGAAAACTCAATAATGAATCTTTGTCATGTTGAGTACTATTTCTTTTCATATCATTTTTTTAGAGGATAGAATACAAATAAATAGTCTATCAATTCACTATTTACTTCAGATAGAAAGTGCTAACTTGAGCCATGTTAGTTTCTTTCTTCTTGTTGTTCTAAGTTAGAATTTTGTTGATCAAAACTAACAAAATAAAAACTTGTTTTGAGTAGACTTTCAAGTTTCTAAATTATTTCCCACCACCATAACCTTTCAACCCCCATGATCTTCAAATAATTTTTAGCCTCATATATAAAAATGAAAAAATTATTATGCACACTTAAAAATATAACAAAATAAACTATAAGGCATTAATGTTAATAGCTTAAATAATAGATACAATGGTTTAGAATCTAGGACGTTGTTAAGGAAAAGTGGGTGTCTTCAATTAACCTTTTGATAAACTAAATTTTAATGATGCTTCGTGACGAAACCTATGACATGTTAGAATTAGAAACATCATTTTTTTAACTGAATCTCGAGAATTCATATTAGTACAATCTATATCGGGTGACATAGCTGAAGTATCAAAATTTGAAATTTCAACAAAATGAGTATGTCCAAAAATTTTGGCTCAAGAAGAATATGATCCTAGCTAATGTGGATGGGTACATATTCAAAAAATAGGTTTTTCTAGTATTTTCTATAAAAAAATCCTAATATAAAAATATGAAACCATTGCATTAAATGATACCTATGATTTGAGGAGGTTTTTAAGAATTGATGTTATTCTGCACTACCTCTGAGATTGGAACATTAAAGTTAATATGGAATTAGGTGTTTGATGGAGACAACATAGTGAAATTCTAGATAAGTTTTCCCTTGATGACTCTTGTCTCGTTCAAATCGCAATTAATCAAACTTGGAGCAAAAAGCATTGATTTCATCATTCAACCTTTAAGTGGAATGTTAGTGTTATATAATTTTGTTAGAGAGGAGATCCTCTTGGAACTCTAAATGCAAAACTTGAATCCAATGAGTGCAATGTTGCTCATTATCCAGGTTGAATTCATCCTCCTAAAGAGCCAAGGAAGGTATAAAAAAAGAGAAGCCTTTGCATGACATCATGACATAGTTGAAAAACTAGAGGGGAGCAGAGCAAGAGAGGATGTTAGAGGCAAGGGAGACAACATAAACACTAGGGAAAAGTAGAGCGATGAATGTGAATACAACATCAAGGACGTTTACTGTTGAGGAGCTAGTCAGCTCAGTTGGCTATCCCAAGTTTTGTCAACAATTTTGCGATGTAATGAAGGCTAACTAATGATAGACAAAGTAACATGTTTGGTTAGATAGTTAGACTAGCATCACGGTCCTGACAGTCTATATATATTTATATATCTATACGATGTAACAGTTCTAGTTAAGGTTTTGATAAATAATAAGATATATCTTTTCTCTTTTGTTGGTTCTCCATTATTGTGTATCTTTACATCTTTGTATATGTTTTTCATGTGTCTACTTGATTTTTGTTTACTGGTAAAAATGCACACTTTTCATTAGATTACAACATTGGTTCCGTTGTCAGTAGTCAGAAATCAAGTCACAGAACATGAGAGCATAAATGCTAACATTACAAAAGATATCGTTATGGTGGGAAGCAAAGATCAATAATCATTTAAAGAACTACGCATGCATAAATCGTCTAAAAATTGCAAAAGCCAGAGCTAATATATTTACAGAAGAACATGAACGCTTTATAGAAGGTTCCCCAGTTTAAATCAAGAAATACCTTGACCGTGTTTCCCATGAAAAAACCTCAGAAAGAAACTGACACTCTATTTTTACTCAAACTGTTGAACTGTGGTTGGATGATTTTACATGAGTGGCTTGAGTCCATTCTTGAATACTATTGCAAAGAGAAAGCAGCAGAAGATTGGACCTCGATAGAACGTATCAAGACCAAATTCTACGACGACTTGCACAACGGTTTCTTTTGCACAATCCCTACCCTTTTACATAAGTTCCTTCTTGAAAAATGTGCAGGACATATTTTCAAGTACTGGCCATCGTTAGGGATACTAATCCAATACCGATCTGAAAGAAATATCAAACCAAGTGGCGAAAATTTCTTTACACTCGGTGTAAATATACAAAGGAAGCGTGGGATTACTTCCTAAGGAGATTATCATAGTCGAGGTATACCTCTCCGCGAACAGACGCTAAGTTAGGTCGAATTTGGGGGCGAAATGGATTATGAGAAATATAGAAGAAAAATGAAAAGAAATAAATAAAGTTGGAGAAGTGCATAAAACCGACAAGGATGGAACGAAGAAAGTAAACTGTCAGGAAAGAACAACAAGAAGATACTCGACCACATAGTGATCAACAATATAAACAATCAACTAATATATATATATATATATATATATATATATATATATATATATATAATATCATGGGACAAGAGACAACGATGACGAAAGAAAATTAGATAACAATAATAACATAGGAAAATAATGCAGAATCGGGAGCGTGAGATCAAAGATGCACGAGACTCCTCAAAAGAGTTGAGAGGCGTAGCACCACCCACACCAATAGAGGATGAAGTTACACTAATAACCCATAGAGAGAAAGTAGACGCCATGGAAGTTGACGACTCTGGTCTAGCAATAAGAACAACTCCAACTATAGAAATAGTGATTCCCAATTTTTGATAATTTCGTCAATCGCGAAATTATTCAGAAATACCTACATTTTGGTCTAATGATCAAGAACAAAGAAAATTTCAAGAGACAGAAAAATATGAGCAAGATTAATCAAATAATAATAATGAAGTAGAATAAGTACTTCTCCAACCGATAAATCTTGAGCTCGTACCCCCCCTTCCGCAGCTTGTACCCATTGAAGAAACCCAAAGTAAAAAAGTGGTCGATGAAGAGTCACGACCTTGAGAAATGGGTTGATATATATATATATATATATATATATATATATATATATATATATATATATATATATATATATATATATATATATATATATATATATATATATATATATATATATATATATATATATATATATATATATATATATATATATATATATATATATATATATATATATATATATATATATAGGGTGCGCAATATAAAACAACGAAACATTATCACAAGTTATCATAAACAAAGAATAAAATAAGAAAATGTCATTCAAAAATGAGTCTGATAGTAAAAACCATTTAAAAGTATTGAATCACCACTTCCATAACCCTCTTCAGTCAAAATGGGTTTGAACCACATACCCATATACGAAGGTGATGAAGCCTCAAAAAGTCATTGGTTCGTCTGTGAAAAATTATGGACCACAAATGATATAATTGATGAAGAAAATCGAATGGTGTGGTTCGTTGTAGCCTTAAGGAAACAAACATTAATGTGATTTATGAACCTCACAAAAAAAAAAAAAAAACCCTAAGTCAAAAAGTGAAATTAAAACTATTTTTCTTACATTTTTTAAAGCACAAGATGTCAAGCGTTTTGCAAACCATAAATTAAAATAAATCAAGCAAAGATCAAACGAATCTGTAGGTGAGTACGATAAATGTTTCAAATATTTATTGAGTCGGATTCCTTATACCATTGACGAACCATATGTTAGTTCAATGGCATGTGGCTGGTCTATTACAGAAAATATGAGTTATGCTTCTAACGCATGAAGTTAAACACTGTGAAGAGGCACTGAAATTTGCGCATCTAATTGAGCAAGATGACGAAGGTCAATCGACTATTTCATTGACTGATAATAAACTTGAACACAAACTAGACCATTTAGAAAACTCTATAATTCAATTGGCACTTCAAAAGAGCCATCTTTGGTGTACTAATTACCACATGGAAGGACATATAAAAGATTCTTGTAAATTTGTAGATTATTTTGACCAAGATGTTTGAAGGTTGTTTTCTGATGTGTATTGCGATATCTGCCAAGTCACCTCTAACCACTTGACTAAAAAATGTCAGTACAATCTATGAAACTCTAAACTAAAGTGGTGCGCTATCTATGAAGAAAATGTATATTCCACCCAGGAATGTCCACTTAACGAAAAAAATAAACCTAATCACCATGTTGCCTATCATAATCAGGTTATCGACCAATTCAATGAATCACCATCCTTCGGTGGAAGAGGACAAGGTCAAGGAGGCTATGGAAAACGACAAGGAGGATATAACGGCAGGGTATGTGGCCATGGTCGAGGTTGAGGAAGATTTTACTACAAAAAATGTTGGAAATAAGGGAATATTGCTAAATAATTCCCCTTGAAAGATAAAACTAACTTGCACTCATATAATATGAATGGTCTGGGAGGTAATTATTTATAAGATTGCCCTAAAATTATTGAGAAAATATTTATAATTTGTTACAAATAGTACCCAAGCACGAGATTTTAAATTCCAAAAACCTTCATGTAGTCATAAGGTATAACGTGACGAGAAATAATAGCAATCAAGAACTACCAAGTAATTTGACCAATCAAGAATACGAAGAAATATCCTGATATGCTAGGACACAATGATACAATTTCAAAAGTTGTCAATTTTTTTATGAAAGAAAATGAACAACAACAACTATATAAGGATCTAATATTGGAAGAATTTATTGAACTATTAAAATAATAACATTATGTTGCTCGCCTGGTGGATTTGAATATGTTGAAAAAATGCAATGGAAACATAGACAAAGGAAAAAATATTCAACAACTCTCATAAATAAATAAATTATAAGACCATGATCCACAAGTAAACTTAGAAATAAATGGATATATGGTAGGTAAGTTGTGGCGGACTTTGGTTCATAGGTAAATATCATTCCAAGAGAGACATGGATCAATATGGGTCGACCAAACTTGCACAAAATGAATAATTATCTTAAACTAGTCGAGCAGAGATTTATTGAATCAATGGGACACTTAGACATGTACAAACTTCCATAATGGGGATCCTAAACATATTCAACTTTGAAGTCGTCGAATTGGTTGACAGAATCCTTGCTTATCTGCATTATTCGACCGACCTTGGGAAAAACAAATGAAGCCATTGATGTCATTAAAAAAATTACAGAATTAGGTTAAAAGGGAACAATAAAAATATTACTATCCCTTTAGACCCCCATGAAGTAAATCCACGAGTCGATTCTTCTGATGAAGAATTTGAATGAAACAAATCTATCAAGTACTGCACGAGGATCGTGACAATGTTGAATTGAACGTTGATGGTGAAATTATGACAGGATCTCCACTTTCGACCGAAAAAAATTATGACATGAATCTTTATGAATGACAAGTTGAAAATTATGAATCCAAAACTGATGCAGGAGCATCAAAGCTAAATTTTTATTATTCCTTTATGTAATTTAGGGGTTGAGATATTTTAATTATTTTATTAATTAATTTGCTCATATTTAATAAATTAGGAGAGAAAATATAAATGTGAGGATTATTGTAAATATTCCTTAAATAATTAAGGATATCGGTGGAGTTGAATTAGGTAGATAATCTAGGGATGAGGAACTCCATAAACGGGACTTAGTTGAGTCCAAAACAAGATAAATCTAATTTAGATTTTAAGTTGAGATTTGTGTGGAGGAAATTATGGAATGGAATAAATTATATTTATGTATAAATATGTAGCTTGTGAGGTTGAGAAAGGGAGCAAGTGAGGAATACAGAGAGTAAGAGAAATGGTTTGAAGGGCCAAGAGCCAAGAGGCCGCCCATTGTAATATTTGGCCAAAGAGTTTTTATGTTTTATATCAATATTTTATTCGTATGGCTCTCTTTCCTTCATATGTATTGTTTTAAACTAAACATATTTGTGGTTTTAATGAAGAATTTTAATTTTGAGGGAAGCACATGAATTTTTCATATGATAGGATATATTTAACCTAGTATCTTGGCATCTTTTGGTATCAGAGCCAGAAACATGCATGTTGTACATTTTGTTTTGAATCTGCAAGTATATTGATATGCCATAGATTAGTATGGAAATTGAAGGGAGACGATTTTCATTGTGGAGGGTGATACGCAATTTTAAATCACTGTAGTGGAGTGCGGAAAAATGTTGAGACACTGAAAGCCTTGGATGGTGCAGTGAATCCCGTGGTGGAAAAGCTGTGAAAAAAAAATGTTAGCGGCACTACTTTCATAACATGACTCTGTGGGATTGTGATGCAACCGAAATATACAATGTTGCAAATTTAATCAAAGGGGGCGTAGTCGATACGTTCATGTTTCCAGGTAACCACATATTAAATTTGACCTTCCTGTATGAAATTGCGTTGATGTCAGTAACGTCAATCAAATTTGATGGTGGTGTTTGTGTTTTAACTTGTGTTAACATTACTGGATAGTGGCGCAGTCATCTGCATTGAGGATCTGTGTTAATATTGCTAGCAGAGTGGCATAGTCATTGCGTGAAGAATTGTTGGTGTGATGAGAGTTGAGTGTGGAGGCACAGTTTTGGTTGGATGCATAGCGATGGAGGCCGTGGCATATGGTAATGACCTGGGGTATGATGTAAGTAGTGTGCGGTTCAAAAATTTGTTTGAGTCTATGTAAGACACTAAAATACAGATCCGTGGAAGCCATGGAGGCGTTGAATGAAGAAGAAATCCGTGAATCGATTGGATAGAAGATAGAACAGTGAAGCCAACTGTGGGAAATTTAAGCAGTGGATCCAGTGCATGAGGAAGAAATCAGATTTTAAAATCTGACACGCAACAACGACAAAGAAGTTGCCTCAAATTCATGAGACTATCAATTGGCTGGAACGACCTTTGGTGACATAATTGTGTTGTGGGATTAGCTTCTTCAAAGTTGTGGAAGCATCAATTTATTTACTAGCGTTGGAGATCTATGCCAGTATAAGAATATGGTGATGAGTAGCACACATGGGAACCGAACATGCAACATAGCATACATGCCACATGCGTTAAGTTGGGTGACTGCGAGCTCATGCGACTGAGGGAGTGAAATCGGGTAAGTAGTAAAACCTTTATCGTAGACGGAGTCCACGGCATTGAACCCATCCCAATGTTTACACCATGGCTATTAACGTCACAACACTCTTGTTTAATAGAAGCATTTTCGTGTCTTGAATCGTGGCTTGAAGGGTTTCATGATACATTTTTTAGCGGCGTTGGTTCCAAAATTGAAACTAAGTTGAAGTTTGTGAATGGATTCCAATTGCAAATTTTAATTATGTTATTATTATATATGATAACAATGGTCCTTTAAGGATCCATTGATTATTGGGGAAGTGAAATTTGCATAAAGCGGAAATATTTATCATCATTATATTAGGTAAATTGGAAGTTATATTTGCACACTAAGTAATGAGGATACATCAATTCAATCATAAAGAAGAGTAAACTCGGGCCTTAGTGAAATTGAATATTTTTTTATAACAAATTGTAAAGTGGAAATTGTGTTTTCTACATCATTTTTGGGAGCTAGTCGTATCAATGCACTTAACAAGGCATGTGTGGGGCTTATGAAAGAGGTGCGGCTCCAGTGGAACATTCAAGGTATGGATCCAGTATTTCCAAGGTACCACCTTCCAGCATAAGAAAAGGCCACTGGGATTGATCGAGGAAATTTTTTTTGAAAAAAAAACATGTACATTTTTTTTTGGGAGAATGTAATCTTGAAAGGATATCTGGTTACATTAAGATTTCATGTTTTCAAAGCAAGAAATTGAAATTGAAGAGATTGAGATGAGGGAACTTGGCTTAAACTAAGAGGGGAGATTGTGTGTACTTTGAAGGTTTCTAACATTATTTGCTGGGAAAATATTTATGTTAGAAATTTGTTGGGAAGAGATTTATTTGCTGGAGAGAAAATGGACCTTGCGCATCCAAATTAAATCTGCGGAGGCTTGAATGTATTCCTAAAAGAATACACAAGAGAAGGGTTGGATCATTTCAACCACGAGAAGATTCAAGGTAAGTTCTCATTGAATGAATCAATATTCATTGAGTAGAGGTATTTTTCTGGATGATTAAATTTTCTTGCCATACTCAAGAAGATGATCCTTTGTAAATGTTATGAAAGAGTGAAAATGTTGCAAATGCTGAGGTATAAATGAATGGAAAATGAATGAAAAAATGTGCTAATCCTGGGTGATATAAAGAGAAACATGCATTTTTATGTGAGAGGATTTATTATGCATAATGTGGATTCTTCACAGTTTTTGTTAAGTCATTTTGGACCAAAGCTTGTAGTTGGAAAAAGGAGAATTCTTTTGATTTGTGATTGAAAACATAACTGCTTGATGTTGTAAAATCTTTGTTTTTACCATCATGTGGCGGCATCTGAGAGGTGATATTTAGGATGGACACAATGTACGGGTTGTACATCGAAGAGGTTGAAATATGAATAGCTTTTTCTCTGTACACAGATGAAGAAATGTGAATTGATGTTGTATGGTGCATGAAAGAGTAGGAAAATTTTTTGCATTAAAATGACGAGCTTATGGTATGAAGGGCATGTGAATGTTAACAGTGACAAAGACGACACAGAAGAATGGAATCCAGAGAATTGAGATTACGAAGAGAAGGTTTGTTAATAACCTTAACAGGAGCATAAGGTATGATACATCATTTTGAGAAGGTATTTTTGAATGTTGGAAATTGAATGGTTTATTTATTTTCACCATAAAAGAAATTTTGGGAAAGTGAAATGCATTTTAGATTAAAAACTTCAGCATCATGTGAAATGATAATGGGAAACTGATGATCTTTCATAAGAATGAAGTATGGAAGGGAGTGAAGATTTTATATCCTAGAAATGTATTAGGGGTGTATGTTGTTGGAGGATGGTATAACTTGAATTAAGTCAAAATATACACTATCATAATTACTGGGAAAAGCTTGAAGTCAAAACAAATATTAGAGTCAAATGAAAGTTTGGATAGTTTGAGTTAAGATTTAGTATTTTCATCCAAGATGAAGAATTGGTGTAAGTGTTGAGCCTCAAAATTGTGCTTTCCTTCACCTCATTTTACCTCATTTTCCCTTGTCCATTTCTATCTTAGACCCAATTGATCCAGGTAAACATACAGTTGATAGAAGAGCTGAGGAAGCTTGAGCAGATGTTGAGGTGTGAAGAACTCAAAGAGGATGAGTTATGTTTCCATTTGTGTCCCAGAACAGGGTGAAATTCTGGGTGAAGAGATCAATGAGGAAGATCTCATGAACTATTGGGATAGTTTAGAAGAATCTGAAGATGTGTTGACGAGAGAATCAGATGATGGCTATGAAGCCTTGTATTTTTAAATCTCACAGTTTATGTATGTTTGCAGGATGTGCGAAAGATGTTGGACAGTCTGGTGAAACTGTCATAGAAAATAATGAAACTCTTGAGGTGGAGTTTGATGGAGAATGCCTTTCAGAGGAGGAAGGTACTGATTTTTTGCAGCAAGAAGAAATCATAAATGAATTCTTGTTTGGTGTAAAACAACTAGTTGAAGCTGTTATGGAGCAAAAGCATAATGGAAACGCCGAAGAGATATTCCAAGGAGGTAAACAAATGTATTTGTTTAGTGAATTTGCTAACAGAATTTTACAATGTGATGATTTTGAAACCAGGACAACTCAAGAAGATTGCCTGAAGAAGAATGAAGCTGGGAGTATAGGTTGTGATGAAGTGCTGGAAAGATTTCATATGGAAATAGAGTTCTTGGAACAGTGGCTTAAGGAACTTGATGGAGAAGTGAAGATTGCAGAACCTGATCTAGAAGGAATTGCAGTTACTATGCGTGATAGGGATGAAATGTTTTTAACATTTATGGAGTTGAATGAATGTTATAATTTTTCAAATAATGATGTAACTGTAGGTACAGAAAATGACATTAAAAAATATGATGTCGAACTTAGAGAAATTGAGCGTAGATTATTTGGCATTGAGATGGAAGATCAGAAGCAGCAAGGAAGTTGTGTCCGTAGAGACATAAAGGAGACAAAAATATTGATCCAGCAGGATAAAGAGGAAATCAGCCAGTAGTTCAAAACAGGATCTACTAAAATCCAAAAAGTCGATAATGGAAGATTGGTGCTTGAAGCATCAAAAGAGACCGAAAGGTCTTATCTTTTTAAAACTAATAGTTTGTTGATGAATGCAGGTACATCACTGGATGAGAAAGTTGTTGCTATAAAAGCAATCAGAGATTATAGTTGTAATCAATAAGGAGTTCTTGATTATTCTTCATGGCAAAAAGTTGAGTGTTTAGCATAGTTGGAGATGAAAGAATTTGACAAAGAGGAATTACCCTGAGGAATTGGCAAAAGAAAGTGTTGGAGAAGCCGAGGGAATCTAATCGACAAAGTAAGTGATGAGTTACCACATCGATTTGATACCTTGAAGGACCAGTGACAGAACAGAGTTTGGAATCCTAGAGGGAGCAAGTCATCAGGACTTGTGGCTGTCGCATTATTATATAAAAGCGACAGAACTCATAGACAAGAGTCTGTGGAAATTTCTCTACATGGGGAGTCTGATGCAGGAGCATCAAAGCTAAATTTTTATTATTCCTTTATGTAATTTAGGGGGTGAGATATTTTAATTATTTTATTAATTAATTTGCTCATTTTTAATAAATTAGGAGAGAAAATATAAATTTGAGGATTATTGTAAATATTCCTTAAACAATTAAGGATATGAGTGGAGTTGAATTAGGTAGATAATCTAGGGATGAGGAACTCCATAAATGGGACTTAGTTGAGTCCAAAACAAGATAAATCTAATTTAGATTTTAAGTTGAGATTTGTGTGGAGGAAATTATGGAATGGAATAAATTATATTTATGTATAAATATGTAGCTTGTGAGGGTGAGAAAGGGAGCAAGTGAGGAAGTGAGTAAGTGAGGAATACAGAGAGTAAGAGAAATGGTTTGAAGTGCCGAGAGCCAAGAGGCCGCCCATTGTAATATTTGGCCAAAGAGTTTTTATGTTTTATATCAGTATTTTATTTGTATGGCTCTCTTTCCTTCATATGTATTGTTTGAACTAAACATATTTGTGGTTTTAATGAAGAATTTTAATTTTGAGGGAAGCATATGAATTTTTCATATGCTAGGATCTGTTTTTGACTCCATGTTATTCAATTAAATAAATATCAATTTTACGAGAGAAAAAATATCGAGAAACACCTTCCCTACTTCTGACGTATCTAACAAATTATTCTAGCAACACCATTTGAATCAAATAAATGGCATCTCTTGTTAATCACGTCGAACAAGTAAAAAATTCTATTGTAGAACCTGGTAGAATGCAAAGTCTAGTACAAACCTTCACGGGACAAGTCGCGAGATGGTAGGATACCCATTTGTATTGATTTCAAACATGGATGACTACAACAGCATACTTTATGGATTTCTTCGGAGGGAAAAATTTATCTGCACAAACAAACATTCCCATTTTGAATGAAGGACACAATCCTGTCGCTCATATCCAATCATGTGAATTGGAATGGAGAGGGATTGTCTATAAATATGAGTGATTTTGGCCACACATGTTCCCAAACACCTTGGAAAACATACCAAATAAATGGTATAAATTGGAAGAAACTCGTGGTCAATCACTTCAATGGAAAGAATTAAGGGAAAACTTCGCCAAGTACTTCTAATTCAAACAAAACAAAGCCGAATTAAAGGATGCAATACTGGAAAATAAAGATTTTATAATATAAAAACCAACCTACGAATGAAAACCAGTAGATACCTCAATAACCTATAATTATATATCAAGGATATTTGAACAAAGGAGGGTCACACATTTATAAATGGAAGAATCACCTATTATTACTCAAAGATCTTGCTTGAATAAAATTAGCCCTGAAAATTATAAAAGAATTCAAACAATATATAAAGTTAGTATGTAACAAGAAGTTGAGAAAAAAAAAAAAAAATTATGCCAGAATATCAAAAAATAAAATTTAGGGAACAACAACTCAAAAATTGAAAGCACTCGACTAGATGGATGTTGAGATTAAAATACATGAAGTTGACATATCTAATGACGATTGACCAAAATCGCCTAACTTGGTGATTATTGGTTGGAGGAAAAAATTGTTGAATTTTTCGATTTACTTAAGGAATACCAAGACGTATTCACTCGAGATTATAAAGACTTAAAAGGACTTGTCAAAGAAATGGGATAAATGAATATCAATCTCATTCCAAGAGATAAACCAATAAATAAAAGACCCTATAAGCTTGTGCATAAGTATAAACCCATTGTGAAAAAATAAATTGAAGGAATGTTATCCGTTGGTATTATATATCCTATAGAAGCATAAGAGTTGGAAATCCCTATGGTCATTCAAGCAAAGAAACATGACCCCACCAGACTATGCATCTACGTCAGTTATCAAAGAATAAATAAATTAATACTCACTGACCCATTTTTGACTCTATTTGCTGAAGAAATCTTAAATGAAGTCGTAACACGTGAATGTTACTCCTTCACTGATGGATTCTCGAGCTATAAGTAGGTACCTATCATGGAAGAAGATCGATAAAAAATAACTTTTGTTACTAAATTTGGTTTTTCTTATAGAGTAATTCCTTTCAGTTTAAAGAATGACCCACCATTATTCTCAAGAATCATTTAAGGAATTCCAAGAGTATATCTATAAAACAACGAAAATTTATTTTGATGATTGGACAGTGTACACATTACTGAAATATCATATTCATTGTCTATGATTGATGCTTGAGTGATGTTGTCAATTACGTCTCGCCTTGAATATAAAAAAATGCATATTTGTAACACCTACTAGAACATTGTTGGGCCAAGTGGTTTCAAAGGAAGGGATCAAAGTAGATATGGAAAACATCAAAGTAATCTTAGATCTCAAGCCTCCTGTAAATAAAAAACAAATCAAAATATTTATGGGTATACAGGATATTATAGAAAATTCATTCGACATTATTTTGACATCACATTTCCAATCGAAAAGCTTATAAGGAAAGAAATTCCTTTTATCTGGTCTAATTAATGTGATGATTCATTCCAGTTATTAAAAAATAAACTAGTTGAAGCCCCAATTCTTAAATTTCTCGAATGGTCCAAAAAATTTGACGTACACGTCGAAGCATCAAATGTTGCAGTCAAAGCAGTACTAGCACAACTTGACGAGGAACTGATAGACCATCCAAATTCCTACACCAATCTGAATATTAACAAAGTCGAACAAAACTACACAACATAACGTGAAGCTCTAGCTATGATTTTGGTGTTGCAAAAATTTCGACACTACCTCTTGTCCAATCCATTCATATTTCACACTAATCACCGAGTGTTAAAATACCTTGTTAACAAACCAGTTCATCAAGATTGAATATGTCGATGGTTATTATTATTCCAAGAATTTGAATTCGGAGATATTGTATGACCAGGAAAACATAATTTTGGCCCTAACCATCTATCGTAACTTCAGTCTTAGGAGCAACTGACTAATATGGATGAAAACCTTCCAGACACACATCTTTTCATAATTGAAGCAGTTCCATCAAAACTTGCTGGAATTGTGCAATATTTACATACCGTGAAAGCACCTGATGATCTATCAAATAATAAGAAAAAGGCACTTTCTATAAAATTAGCACTATATAAATTAATAAATGGGTAGTTATATAAGCTGGGAATTGATGAAGCACTTCACAAATGTGCTTCAGAACATGAAAGAGAAGAAATAATTGTCGAAGCACACAATGGTGGAGTCGGAGGACACTATCAAGTAGAAACGATTGCACAGAAGATAATGCAAGCAGGATTCTGGTGGCTAACACTATTCCGTGATTGTCAACAATATGTACAAAAATGTAATATATGTCAAAGAATGGGTTATCCTTTACTAAAGCACTAAATGTTGTTGCACTTAGTTATTCCTTCACTACCCTTTGAGATATGGGTAATCGATTTTGTTGACTTGTTTCCCAAAAAAGGTAAGAGGACAAGAGTGAAATATATAATAAATGTAGTCTAATATCTAACAAAGTTGGCAGAAGTTGAGCCAATCAAGTCCTTCACTAAATAAGTTGTAGCTAAATTCATATTTGAAAACATAATAACATGATTTTGATGCCCTTTGGTTCTTATCAATAATAGAGGAATCCATTTTGTAAAATTTACAATCCAAGAATTAACAAAGAATTTCATGATCGAACACCGTAATACTATTTCATATCATCCACAATCCAATGGTGTTGTTGATTCATTCAACAAAACACTAAACAAATGTTTAATGAAAATTTGCAATGTCGATAGAGATGACTGGGATGGTAAAATTCCAGCAATTCTATGGGCCTATAACATAAATTATAATTATTCAATAGGAACAACACCATTTAATTTTTTTTTTTTGGTCAGGAAGTAGTTGTACTATTCCATTGTTCAGAAAATTCACATAGCATATCAAAGATACTTAAATACAATACAAAGTTACAGATGGAATGACTTAGAAAATTACACTAACTTGAGGAAGATCAACTTCTCGCCCTTTACCATCAAAATTTCAACAAGGAACAACAAAAATCATGGCATGATAGGAACCTATAGGCTAAACATTTTCAAGTTCGTAATTTAGTACTACTATATGATAATGGTTAGGACCATTTGTTACTGAAGGCATCTGACCTTCAGGAGCTATTCAATTGAAGATTTTACAAGGGCGTCTTTTCAAATCACTTTTTAATGGTGCCTGACATAAAATATATATTCCTTAATAATATCTAGCATGGGTTAGCCATGGGACAATGGATGAAAAGGCTAACTAATTAATATGTTAAAAAACTAAAATTAAAAATAAAAAAATAAAAAAATAAAAAATAAAAAAAAATAAAAAAAAAATATCTAAGTAATATTTATTAAGTTATTAAATTATTTTCATTTTTTTTGTATTAAAATTAAATTAATTAAATTAATTAAAAGATATTTATAGATATAATCGACATAACATTCATTTCACCAATAAAAAAAATTGGAACGATGACCTAGGTAACTAAATTAAAACAACATTATGGAGTGGGAACCCGATCTACGCAATCTCCTTAGGGTGAAAAAAAGTTCAGAACAACAACCGTATAAAGAGGAATGACATAAATATTACAAAGGAAGAAATTAGCTTGGATTCGAGAAGGAGAATCCTACATAACAAGCACATCGAGTATGATTTAACAGTTCAATGAAACCGAAAAGAAGCATCGACTATTCATATGCGAGTAGTTCCATAAAATCACTCATGTATAACAACCTGGCATATGACCTCGATAGAATATCTCAAAAGAAAAGAAAAGAGGGACACATCAGCCAGAGTAATCAAGTATCAACGTCCATTTCTGACACATCACATGTTCTTCACATACCATTACCGTCATATGATCAGCAGAGGTCATTTCAAAATATTTCACAATTACTACCCACTTTACGATAAAGGTGGTGACTAGAAGGCATGCAACAGTATGGTGACGATCGAAGAAACAATCATTATTTAAAGAGACATTTCGAAGGGAAGCAATCGAGCAATAATAATGATGCATTCAATGCCACTAATATAAAAATCAAGGACTACACCAGTTTATTAAAAATCTGGCCTGAAATTCCAAGTGACATCCCCTGCGACTTGGAAGATATCCCTGACATACCAAGTCATGTAATTTATGATTTTGAACTCCTGGATTTCCTCTTAACAAAATAATTTTGAGATTATTTTTCCATTTCAAAGCGAAATACCAGGTCATATGAAGAAGAACTCACAGTCGAACCTCGAACCAAGGCAAGATTCAACCTCGACGATAAAATAGAGCTAGAAATCCAGATGCATAATATCCACCAGGAGAAGGTTGATGAACCGCCATGGGAAAAACATTTCACAGCTTATATGTAATATCCCAAAATGGGACTACAACAATTTATAAACTGTTATGCAGAGAAATAACGCAGATCATCTAAGTAAGAGCAGGAGGCCAATATGAAGGCCCTTTATTTACATTTACATCAGTAAAATATATGCAATAACATGGCCCATGAGATGTACAACAGGAAATAGAAGATTTTTATGGAAGGAAATCCTTAAACAGAGGTGTTGCAACCATGTATTAAGAATGAAAAGAGCTTGACAACGTTATTTTTATTGGTTGCAACTGCTGTAGATTACACTTCAGATCTAGAGCAGATATGTGTATGAAAAGTTAGATCTATATCAGATCTATACACTAGATAGGCTCTTTTTCAAATCCCCCTTGGGGTTTTTTGGAAAAGATGAAGTACAAGGAGTAGATCTGAGATCTAATGCAGCAAATCTGCAGAAATATTCAGAAATTCATGGACATACAGATTTGATCTGAAATATACAATATGAAGATCCCCTCCAATGGATCTCAAATGTGAAGGGCAGATCCCCAACACATGAAAACCAATCCTCCAAAGAGTGTGCCAAAAGACCCTACAATAGTACTCACACAAATAACATAGTTCTGGAAGCAATACTGTGTTGTAGGCTTTTAGAACAAGTTTGGCCTCATGCCAAGATCTGAAAATGTAGCTCCAAACATCCAATACTCTCTTTTCAATGGGATAGAAGCCTTCCCCACTGAAAAGAGGCACTATATTGGCCTAGATTTGAGTAGATATGGCCTCCACCTGCTGCAGCTTTCAAAGAAAACCAAACCCTCAACAGGATCTGCGTTGTAGTTGGAAGAAGAAGCTTGGCCTTCAGCCAGATACTGGACAAGAAATGCAATAATATTCCAAGAGCTACTCAAGGAAAGAGGTGGGATTCCCGATCAGGAACACCCAATGCTAAACAAAATTTTCAATCTAGGCTAAACAGCCAAAGAAAGCTTGTATGTCTAAACAGACAATACTTCAGAAATCTGTTATCATTCAACAACCTTTTCATGCTGCCATCCTCTTCCTTTTATAAGTTGAGAGCTTGCAAACCCTAAACCACCTCCAATGAAATAGCTTCTTTCACATGAGCAACCTCCAAGTAAAACTGTGTTGTGCCTCATTGATGGCCACTCCTCCAATACAACGTTGTTAATTTGGTCATGGTTAAACCAATCAAAATATTCAGCCCCTTTCACACCTAAGGGTGCTTATTTAAATAGCCCAGATTTAGCCTTGTTCACATGTGGCATTGATTTATTTATTGTTTAGGAGTTTTATGGATCCTCATTGTTGAATATTGCAACAAGAAACAGTGAAGGAGGCATCCTGAAACATCATCCTTGATCCTAGTTGGAAAATAATCACCTAAACTAGGTGGGGCCCACACAGGCTATTTTTAGGTGTATGTCTATTTTTAGACATGGTGAGCATATTCTATAAGTTGCAGGATGCTATTTGTAGATGGTTGGTCAAATGTGAAAAATATATGAAATTCTATTTTTAGAATATTGGGCGAAGTCTATTTATAGATCGTCAATCTAAAAATAGATGCATGTCGATTATTATTAGCCCTTAATAATAATCCGACAATAAATATCAACTTATTCTCTTAGAGCACTTTATTTCAGTGAACAGATTTACTTGGAAAATCGTGGAAATTTGGAAAAGTCATAATTCTAAGGGTTGCGGGATTAATGCATAGAGGACTCGATTAGAACTAAGTAACAAGATTATATGTGAGTTGGAAGAGTAGTTATGGAGTTGTATTCAATTTAACTCAATTAGACTCAGTTGAGATAGTTGTATCTAATCTAACTAAATGATACACTAGTGAGAGTGGAGTGAATTAATTATTTAATTAATTAACAAATAATAACTCGTTAATCAACTGAATAATATAGAAGTTAACTACAGTGCATGTCAGTTCCAGAGGAGACCTAGTGGAGAGATAGGTGAAAGGGCAAGATGGACTATCCGTTGTGACTACTAGTGATGCATGAATTGCATCTACATATACATTGGAGTTTCCAATGATAATCACGCAGTCAAGGAGAGTGGGATTACATCGAATTGGTCTTTGTAATCAGCTTGAATTGGGCAGTGGAGGTAGGCTAGCAGGAGGGCAGAGATTGGTGCATGGATTTGTAGATTTCTTCCTGATTAGTGTGTGACGATTGGTTGTACTGAGAGCTTGATGTACTAAGATTTGTATGAGATTTTTACATGATCTCCATAATACATAATATGATAGTTGGGGTTTTTAGCTTCAGGCTTTCCCGTTAAACAATTGTGTTATGTGTGTTTTTATTGCTTCATGTGGTTTGCAATTGTTGATTAAATTTCCGCAAGAATTATAGTGGAAGGATTATGTATTTAACAAGAAGATAAATATTGTTAGATCAAGAGAGTCCGGATATGTACATGCATATTGTATATAATTTCTACATGGTATCAAAGTTGTGTTATAGATTTTCTATATGGAATGAGAGCAGAAATTTTTGGGTGCTCGAGTTTGCAGAGAATATATGAAAAATTTGGTGAAATATTTTCAGAAACAAATAGAATATTTGGATTCCTTGTGAAAAATAACCAAAATTGAAAAAAAAATCGATCGAATCAGAGCTCGAATGAGGGAGATATCGTCGATTTAAAATCAGCTCTTTTGTTAGAAAATTTTGTGACAGCGGGACAATTGCAATGTGCGCGAGCCAAGAATCTACATGCACTAAGGTACAAGATGCATGAAAAGATTTGAGGAGAAAAGCAGAGGTTAGTGACTTGGTGGTTGAGAGGGAACCTCTCAACATGCAGTGTGAGAAGCAGTCTCAAAAGGTTGTGGAGCAGCCACAACTGGAGATGCAGAAGAATCTTTATAGATTTGATGTAGATGGGATTTATATGGAGCTTCCTACTGTTGGGAAGTGCAAGAAAGACATGCAATTGAAGCTTGAGAGGGAGTAGGATTTGCATGCAGGTAAGAGTGAACCTTGGGATGTGGAGCAGCCACAAGATGAGGATCATGGAGTGGGAGAAACCACTCATGCAGAGAAATTTCGTGCCAGATGGGCAGAGGGAGTGCATGCAGCTATACCGCCAGGTGAGAGGTGGGGCGACATGCATGAGTAATCCCAAGAGGAGATTTCTAGGCAGGATTCATTGAGATGGTGTGGATCTCATGAATTTAACCTGGCTACAAGGTGCCCATAGATAAGTAGTAGCATGATCAGTTGGATTGATGCAGCAAGATCAAAGTGACAGTGTCAGATACTGGAACGCGGTTCAGAGTTGACAGCAAGTGCAGAGTGCATGGGTGCAGAGTTCAACAGCGCAGTGGTTCCTGAAGACATGTGCAGTAGCTAAGCAGAATTCAAAGACTTTGATGATAGATTCATTAGACTGATTGAGTTTTTTGGAGCCTTTCAGTTTCGGAAGTGTTGCAGTAAGAGTTGCAAAGCAGATGCATGGAGTTGCAGGGTGCTTACAAAGGTTGCAGGGCGAATGCATGGAGTTGCATGTCGCATGCAAAGACAGTCCTTTCTTGTTGAGAGGGAGTGTTGAATATTGCAACAAGAAACAGTGAAGGAGGCATCCTGAAACATCATCCTTGATCCTAGTTGGAAAATAATCACCTAAACTAGGTGGGGCCCACACATGCTATTTTTAGGTATATGTCTATTTTTAGACATGGTTAGAATATTCTATATGTAGCAGGAGGCTATTTGTAGATGATTGGTAAAATGTGAAAAATAGATGAAATTCTATTTTTAGAAGATTGGGTGAAGTCTATTTATAGATCGTCGATCTAAAAATAGATGCATGTCGATTATTATTAGCTCTTAATAATAATCAGACAATAAACAATAACTTATTCTCTTGGAGCACTTTATTTCAGTGAAAAGATTTGGAAAATCAGTGGGTTGAAGGAATTATGCAATTCCTAAGGGTTTACTGGAGTTCATGCATGGAGGACTCAATTAGAACTGAAGTGGAAAAGTTATGACAAAGTTGGAAGAGTAGTTATGGAGTTGTATTCAGTTTAACTCAATTAGACTCAGTTGAGCTAGTTGTATCTAATCTAACTGAATGATACACTAGTGAGAGTGGAGTGAATTAATTAGTTAATTAATTCAAAAATAATAACTCATTAATCAACTGAAAAATACAACAGTTAACTATAGTGCATGTCAGATCCAGTGGAGACCCAGTGCAGAGATAGGTGAAAGGGTGAGATAGACTATCTGTTGTGACCATAGTGATGCATGGATTACATCTATATATACATTGGAGTTTCCAATGATAATCACACAGTCAAGGAGAGTGGGATTACATCGGAGTGAATGCTATATCAAGCAAGATTATGCAGTGGGCGAGCCAGGGAGGAGAGATTAGATTTTTCTGATTTGCGTTATTCCTGATTAGTGTGTGACGATTGATTGTACTGAGAGCTTGATGTACTAAGCTTTGTATGAGATTGTTACATGATCTCCATGATACATAATATGATAGTTGGGGTTTTTAGCTTTATGCTTTCCCGTTAAACAATTGTGTTATGTGTGTTTTTATTGCTTCATGTGTTTTGCAATTGTTGATTAAATTTCCGCAAGAATTATAGAGGAAGGATTACGTATTTAGCAAGAAGATAAATTTTGTTAGATCAGGAGAGTCCGGATATATACATGCATATTGTATATAATTTCTACACTCATTTACACATTTATTCATCAAACGTAAAAATAAAACAAAATTGAATATTCCCATTAGCTTGGTACTAATTGGTAATATTACATTATATTAAATGGGCCAATATAGGATACTTATGGAATTCTCATACTAACCTTTTAGAAAAAGTTGGAATTTGACAAATTCTTGGTGCCCCCTTAGTTGCAGACCTCTAGTGGATGAAAGAGGAGGTTGTCAAATACCTACTCAGTAGGTATCATAAAGGAAAACTTTGGTTGGATCATCCTCATTCCATTTCTGGTACCACCATCCATCTGTTAATTGGGTTACCGTATAAAGGATCCAAGGTACCGACCACATTTGATGTGAATAAATGGCTCACAAAACTCGTTGGAGGTGCTTCCGGGAAGAATTCACGACATCTAGTAATTAGTCAAGTTCAAGACCCCTTGGTTAGATGGATATGCACGATTGTTTCCTTGTGCCTTACCATAGTCAGTCAAGCCTCAGATATCAAGCTTACAATGCTTGAAGCCATCGGTGAGATAGTAAATTATGGTCATTAATACAGCTAGGCAGACCATGTAATCGATCTTATCAAAAAAAATTGCCAATATTGTCAAAATTTTGGTAAGGATATTAATTTTCTTCTTTGTTTATCTGAATAAATATAAATTCTAACACATCAGTTGGGGAAGAAGACTTCACTAGAAGAGATAAAGCCCTTTTGCACAATTTTAGAATTTTTTCCAGTAGCCGCTCAGGGAAACCCCAATCTCTAGGTCCTAATGATATTTTTAGGAATTGGTTATTAAATATTAAGGAAATTTCTAATAAAAGGAGAGTGCCTCAACATGTTCATCGATACTTTCCCCACTGCTCCCATATCTAATTATTCCTAGATAACATCAAAGTCTTGTATAATGATTCTGCTCAGTTCAACCCCTCAGAAACTCCCTTACCAACCAACTATTGATCATATATTTGATGAAATATGTCGGCAGTCCAACACCAACTACACCATTCCACTTGTAGTTTTTGAACCATCCCACGACACCATCACTCCATTAAAATACATTGAATTCGAAGAATAAGTTCTGGATACTCTATATATGCAAACCTTTAAAGTTGATATGTCAATAACATTTCTTGAATCTTTGCATAAGTTTTTCCACAAAGATTCCATAATTCCTAAGACCACCCCATCCAAAAACAAATCATCTCAGTAGAAAAAAACTCTCAAAGAAATTAAATTAGATGATCCTGAAAAGAATCAACAATTGGAAGAAGTCATTAAACAACTGCAACCAAAAGAGAAAAAAACCAAGAAGCCTCGCAAGCCTAGAGCTCCTTCTATCAAGACTTGAATCAACGATTCCATAGAAAATGCCAAGGGTGTTTTTGCTAACAACGTCCAAATAAAAATCGAAGAAATACTTCAAAAATCTAAGCATAATGTTGGATCTTATTCTCAATAGTGTCAAAATAATGGTGTTTCAGATCAGTCGCATAATCAACAAATCCAGACTGCTACAATAATTGAGATCGATTTAACAGGTTATACACATGTCCATTATCCAACCCATATTTTAGAATAACACAGCCAGTTGGACCATGAGTATTCTGAGAAAGAAAACTCTGTAGAAGAGAAAAATGACAAAGAACATTTTGAAAAAGAGCAGTATGAGGAAGAGCAATCCCAGAAAGAGTGGTTTAAGAAAAATCAATCAGAACATGTCCACTCAGAGAAAAACCAATAAGAGCACACTCAGTGGAAAAAGTCTCAGTTATTAATGAATCAGTTGGGTGAAAATCAATCAGAGCTAAATCAGTCACACATTTAGAATAATTTAGAGGCTAATTCCAAATACAATTCATCTTAACAGACTCAATATGATGAAACAATGAGCAATTTTGATTAACTCATCCTGGTTTTAAGGATTTAGTTACCAATTGATTGTGCAACATTACCCCATAGATGGGATCTAAAATGTTTCAATTTCAGTAGAAACACAAAACTATCAAAGCCAAGCTCAAGCAATGGAATCAATCATCCTTTGGAAACATCTTAAAAAATTGAACAAAGTTGGAAGCTCAAATGGCTTGTCTCCAAAAAAAGATCATTATAGAAGGTCACACAGACACACTCATGGATCAGAAGACAAATCTAATGGTAAAATTGGAAGATCAAAGGAAATAGGAGGAAATTCTCCGGAAACAGAAATCCAGGATCAGATGGCTCAAAGAAGGGGGAAAAACACAAAAATTTCTATCGCTCAACCATCCAGCGTCAAATTCATAATCGCATCTCAATACTCAAGAATGAACATGGGTACCGATTAGAAGCACGTGACAAAATTGAACAGGAGCTGGTGGATTATTTTAAGGACATTCTCAAATAACCCAACATAGATCGCCAACTCGTTATCAACAAAATCACCCGATATCTCCCAAAGATCATCACAGAAGATCACAATCAAATGTTGCAACCCACCTCATTGCAAGAGGTTGAACAAGAAATGTTGCAGCTCAAAGACGGGAAAGCTCCAGGTCTGGACATATTCACCTCAAACTTCTTCCACTTCTTCTGGGATGTGATCAAGTAGGAGGTCTGGGACCTATTAGAAGAATCCAGAAGCACATAATGGGTTCTACCGACCCTCAATGCCACCTTCCTCGCGTTGATCCCAAAAGAGGAATAGAATGCCACACTAGGTAAATAACGCCCCATATCCCTTTGCAACGTCATTTATAAGCTCATATCAAAAGTGATTTCCAACAAGCTCAAAGCTCTCTTCCCACTACTCATATCACCAGAACAAATAGGATATGTGGAGGGTTGTCAAATTATGGATGGTATTATCCTCACACATGAAGTCATACACTCTCTGAAAGTGCAGAAAAAGCCAGGTATGCTTCTCAAGATCAATCTCTCAAAATATTTTGACAAGCTCAGTTGGACTTACATCCTTCATGTGCTCTTGGCCTTCAGCTTAAGCCCCACCTAGATCAGATGGATCATGAGCATGCTCTCCTCACCCTTCTTCTCCATTCTGGTCAACAATTTTCCCTCTCCCACCTTGACTCCCTCAAGAGGTATCTGTCAGGGAGATCCTCTTTCCCCTTTCTTGTTTGTCCTCATGGCAGAAGGATTGGGTCGTTTAATTTGTCACGCTATCCACACTCAAACTCTTAAAGGAATATCCATTCACAATAACCCACTCCTCTCCCTTCAACATTTTGTGGATGACAACATGCTTTTGGGCCATCCTTTTGTTCAGGAATCCAACTCCTTTAAGTCTCTGCTCGATTGTTTTTGTGAAGCCTCCAGAACCACCATCAATGTAGAAAAACCACAACTCTTTTTCTTCAACACTCCTGCTGTCACTCAATGTAACATTGTGTGTATTCTAGGTTTTACCGTTGCCTCGCTCCCTTCAAAATACCTCAGAGCCCCGCTTATTGACTCTACCATCAAGCATACTTCCTGGAAGGAGCTTCTGGACAAATTGGAAGCAAGATTATCTTCTTGGACCCTCCATTCTCTCAACATGGCCAATCGTCTTGTGCTGATCCAGTATGTCCTCCAATCCATGTCGCTCTACCTTTTTTTAGTGTTGGTTGCTCCAAAATGGGTACTGAAATCCATCCGCAATTTGCAATGCACCTTTCTTTGGGGTGGCAACAAGGAAAACATGGAATGGGCCTTAGTTAAATGGTCTGAGTTCTGCTTACCCAAAGGCTCTGGATTCTTATATTTGGTCAAAATGGGTGTCCAGTTCTCATGCTCCCAGGGCCCAGCTCTGGGTAGCCAAATACACAAAAAATTGTCCTCAAGAGGATCTTATTCACTACAATATGGAAATTGGAGGCTCTCAAATCTGGAAAGCAGCCAATCAAAACAATTTCCTCATCCAATCTCATAGTTTTTGGGAAATTCTTTTCGGATCACAGCCTCGCTTTTGGGAATAATCATGGAAGAGACAACCTAGACTTGCAACACTATTTCAAAAACCTTAGTGGCAATCATCTCTTCAAGGCAGGGAGAACATTCAGATCAAGCACTTTTGGACATCGTTGAACGCTCAGGGATTTTGCAATTAGCTTCCCACTACTCAATGGAAAGAAAATTGGCATGATGATACCCATGATGACATCTAGATGGAACTTGTAAAAAGGAAAATTTGATGTCTCGATGGACTAGATATTCTCAGGTGGGTTCATACTCCTCAAGGATTTTTCACTACCAGGGAAGCCTATCAACGACTACATCCATCCGATCCAAATCAAGCTGATAAAATTTGGTCAAAATATGGAACAACAGCATCTGAACCAAATTCTTCACCTTCCTCTGGTTGCTCAGGAAGTGTCACATCTTAACTTGGGACAATCTTCTGAAAAAAGGATTCATTGGCCCTTCACGGTGCCCCCTATGTCACAATCAGGTGGAAACCATTGATAATCTACTAGATATGTGCCCCTTTGCAAGCATTCTTTGGGAAAGAGTCACCACTCTTTTTCGTCGAACCAACAGAAGGAGTAGTGATGTCACCAATACGATATATCATTGGCAGAAGGCCCCCTTCACCAGTAATCTCCTCAACTTTCTCTGGCTTCTCGTCCCTAGGCTATTGCTTTAGAAAATTTGGAAGGAGAGGAATAACATAATCTTCAAATATTTGGCAACGCCTTACAAGATTGTCTAAACCAAATTCTATAGCAATATTAAGGAAACCTTAGCCCTGCGTCAGTGGAGGAACTCGTATCTCAAAACCATACTCTTTGAATGCTACATTTGGTCCAATTGGAACCTCTCTATCCCTTGCAACTCCGTAGTCTCTCCTGCTTTCAACACCCCTTCTGAATCTCCAAGATCTTGGAGGCCTCCTAAAAATCTCTACAAACTCAAATTCGATGGAACCTCAAAGGCAATCTGGGCGAATCTATTTTTGGCGGAATTTTTTCATGACTCTGAGGGGGAACCCTTGTTTATCTTATTTGGATCCATCGGTTGGTACAAAAAAAACTCCGCCGAGCTGGAAGAACTTATCTAATGTCTCAACCTATCTCGAGAGAATGATCTCTTTCCCCTAGGGTGGAAGGGGATTCTCATATCATCATAAATGCTGCTCAGCATATTCTCCATGCCTCTCCCTCTTCCAAAATTTCAAAGAGATAGCAATTAGACTCTGGAATGGAAAATTTGGAACACTGGCTTCAAATCCACAAAGCCAATACCTTTATGCATGTTCATAGATCATCCAACGCAACAACAGATCTCTTAGAAAACAAATGTGTGGAACAAGACTCCCCTCACTTCTCCAGTAGATTCCACTCCATTTCCGATGAATTTCTATGCATGGCTTGCAATCATATGTTCCTTAAATATCTTCAACCCCCAAATGTGGGTGCCTGACGCGTATGGTATAGGAGGCCACATGGATCAATGACGCAAGGGCACCTGGTTGTATATTATGGAGGCTCATTCACTCCAAGGCTCACAAACCTTAAATCAGGTTGACAGAGGAGGAAATCGGCACTCTGAGGCATTTAATCCACCTCCCTCAGCCTTCACTCTTGCTAGGTGGCCATTGATGGCGGATGGAACCAGAGAATTCCATCTCAAGCTTCATTTATCCTTCCTTATCGCTTGTCTTCGTCATGCCTCCTCTACTTGTTGCTTTGTTAACTCTCTAGCTCCCTCTGTGCAGGCATCCTCGGCTCAACAGGTTCTGGTATCCACTGCGACTATGTCTTGTCACCATCATATACGCTGTCGTCGTGGAGGTGGCAGAGGCTCCACCTCCAATGCTCCAACCCTTGTTTCGTCTGCGCGCACTCTATTCCTCTCCATCGCCCTTGACAACCTGGAGGTTTTCGGCCCTATCTCTCCCTCCTCGACGCTTTCTGCCCAGATTCTAGTTCGTCTCCCGGAAGAGTAGCTCCACCACACTGGCTCGATAAGTAGAAAGAGGCCTCAAAAGTCTACAATACCACACTCCTCTTCCCCTCTACCCCGAAAATCATCTGGTCTCCCTATCAAAAACTCAGAGGACTACTCAAATGGTGATTGGAGATCCCCTTCAAAGGGCACCTGGAAAAAAGAGGAAGTTGCAGACAACATGGCTCACACAACAACTGCTAAGCATACTAAGATGGACTCCTCTCTGACTCCGGAGCCAGACCCCCAGATCGCAAAGGAGGACATAGAGACCATGTCTGAATATGGATGCTTCGTGATTGAGTAAAATCTGCATCAGCTAGACAAGGATGCACATAATTGATAGAGGAAATCTCTCAACTCTCTTATTTCTCATTTTACACAGGCTCATATATGTTTTTAACACATATTTTTTCTTCTTCTTGCAAACTCTGCTACTCATGGACTCGTTAATGGTTGGTTTCCCCTTGAAGGGCAACCCAATTTTTTATTTTTTGAACAATTCTTATCTCACAAGGGCTGGCTAGTTCAACAACCACCTGTCCTGAAGCTCGCCTTGTATCTTTGTACATTTTAATATAAATAAGCTAATTTAGAAAAAAAATATGATGAAATAGTCAGAGTCTACAATCAGCAGATAGCAGGAGCTTCGACTGAGTGCCAGTAAGAAAAATAAAATGAGGTGCCTACCACTAATAAAACATCTGCAAATAATCAAAGTACCAAATTTATTTCGACTACAAATACAACTACATAACCAACTACAATAACCAATCCAACAACCAAGGATAAAAAAAATCCTATTGATATCACTACTAAGTATGTCGACATTAAACTCTCCAGTAAAAAACATCTTCTTAAAGCTATTGAACAATCTATTAAGGCTTCCAAGAAATGGCTACATAAAATAAAGAAAGATACTGATAAGCTTCAACGTTTACAGAAACAAGAAAGGGACACTTGGTTGGCGTGTTAAAGCCGGGTAGCATAAAAACTACACATCCCAAATCCATCTAATATTGAGGATCATCTCATTGTTTTCCAATAGATGGTAGAACAACTGATTGACCAGAATGCCCAGCTTCATGCACAAGTGTTGGAGTTTCAAAACCGACCCACGGTTTTTGAAAATCATAACTCTACACAAGCTCTGGAGAAGGCCCACAATGATTTTCTAGCAACAAAAAAAACTTTAGAACCCACACTTAATAGAGGAGTTTTTATCACTACTACATTGAATAACTGGTCTACCTACTTGTATTTTGTTCATTAAAATATAAGGGCTCAAGAGCCACTTATTAGAGATATTTCGATGAGAAAAATTTCAGATCCTAGAGCACAACAAACAATTAAAACTAAATTGGAGTAGGAAAGGGAAAATTACTCACAACTCCTGCAATAATACTAGCAATGGTTACGGGAAGGGAATAAATCACAGCATGATGCTTCAAACACATATGAATTCCTACGAAAAATTCTTCAAAAAGTTATGAGCATTGAAGCAGCCAATCCTTTTAGTCATATGATAGAAGACCATACATCTATGGAAAAATGTGCAATATTTGTTTGATATTATAGAATATGGTGTTAAAGCTAGAGTGGAAATTCGAGAATGGTCGATATTTGGTGAACACCTTCATATTCTTACTCCAGTAATTTACCAAACAACTTTTCTAGGCACAGTTCCACCACCTCGAGCACGTTTGACATCGCCACACCCACAATGACCTACCCATCAGTTCTACGCACCCAGTGTCTCAACATATGTTTCCACTTCAGAAAAAAAATCTCGTGAAGAGGAATTCAACCAAGAAATGAACCAGTCGTCTCAACTAGCTTCAAAGGTCCTTACCGCAACAACAGAGGCATGGGGCCATGATCCACCAGTTGTTTCATTTTAATATTTCCTCATTGCAATAGTTGTACTTAGCATTTTAATTTTGAGAAACCTTGTCATGAAATTAAAGACTCTTTCTATTTGTCAATTTTTGTTACACTCCAACTCTCCCATTCTTCAAGACAAAGAAGACTTTGAGGGTGGAGGAGATTTTGGAGGAGCTAGTTGGCTCAGCTACCTAGTCTAGGTTATGTCAACAAATCAGCAATGTAATGAAGGCTAACTAACGATAGACTAAGTAACATTTTTGGTCAGACAATTAGACGAGTATAATTGTCCCGACAGTCTATATATATGTCTATCTGTATATGATCTAACAATTATGGTTCTGGTTCTAATACATAATAATATATATATATATATGCTCTTCTAATGGCTCTCCATTACTATTTCTCTTTACATCTTTGTATATGATTATCATGTGTCTACTTGATGTCTGTTTACTAGTAACTATGTGCGTTTTTCACTAGATTACAACACCGACCAGAAAATAAATAAAGGAAAATTAATCGATATATCCCTCAAAGTGGGAGCCCTCACCCTACAATAATTTAGGAATTGGACAATCATTTCCTCCAATGCAAGCAAAACCCTCTAAATATCGAGTGAGGGGCATGCAAGAAGTATTAGGAAAATATTGCAAGAAGGTGGAGGAGCCATGGGTAACATCAATACCAAACATGAGGGAACCTCTGTTATGTGTCTATCATAAAGGTGAACTCATTATGGGATCGAAATTTGAGGTGTTTCCCATTGATGATGGGAAACCTTCTAGCACGTGAAGGACATGATTTGCTTAGGTGTATGTGAGTTGATTGTTAACTTGAAACACATGGAAAAATTGGACTTATCAAAAGGATCCTATGAATGTTCTAGTTTGATGGATTATCGAGTCAATATGGGTATCAAAGGAAGAAGGGCCTATTTGGAAATATCAAGTTGTATTCTTAGCGCCACGAATTATGGTGAGAATTGAGCTACACTGGACCAGAGGCAAGATCGACTCCTTGAAACAAAGTGTAATATTTCTCTAGATTGATTGAGGTTGTACCCAAGTTGCGAGAGAAAGAGAACATTAATTTTTATTTTAGGTCATAAAGCACCCCTCCTCCACCTGCCACCATGTAGAATTAGAAACATCCTTAAACATTAGAGCGGTCATGAATAAATTGTTTTTTATTCTCAAACATTGAGGAAACCAAACATAATTTTGAATGAACAATGTTTATTACACTAACAGACACTTTCCAACCCAGCATGGAAGAGATGTTGTAATGTTAACATAGACATTTTTACTTATTCAAAATAAAGGGATAAAATTAAGAATTAAAAAATAAAATAAAAGGAATAATTTACCATTGGCGGTTTTTGGGCTTCAAATTTTGACAACCCATGGTATTTCTTATGATGAAGTCTTTTTAAAGGCTTGAGGAAATCCATTATGGAATGCAAGAGTACCAGTTTAGATCAATCTTAACTCTAGACTTGATCTGTCTCGGCACTTGTTAAATCTAGATTTAAGATGGATCTAGACTAGTAATAATAATATTATTATAGTGGACCAAATTAAATTATTAATTTGATTAAAGTGTAAATTACAGAGTAAAAAAAATTGAAACCCTAATACATATTGAAATGCATATTTCCATTTCAATTATTCTAATTTTATAATTACACTCAGAACTTAATATAAGTATTTCAATATATTATCATTATGGCATTGCATCAAGCAAGATATATTTTACACCTCTATATGTTAAGTACGTCCGTCTCGTTTTGTCCGTCACATAAATACATCCCGTTAGATAATCATTTTTACAAATGTATATATATATATATATATATATATATATATATATATATATATATATATTAAAATTTTATTATATCCATATTTAATTTAAATTTAAACTTTCTTTAATATTCAACTTTTTACTTATTTTACTATAATCTTTAAATATATTTTTTACAACCAAAAATGTTATTTAAAAATATATATCAAAAATTTAATATTTCTGCTAACCAATACCTCCTCCCTTTTCTCTTACTCATAAAATTACCTTTGCACTCATAAAGACTCAACTTTCTTTTTTGTTATATGGATTTTTTTGAACTATGTGAATTTTCTCCATTTTAAAATTTTCCCAAAATATATTGCATATCCATATAATATCAGCTTAGATCCATCTTAACTTTGGATCTACCAAGCATCGAGCTATGTCACAAAGTTCATTTAACTTTAACCTTGAGGTTCAAATTTTGGTCAACCTTAAAAATATGTTGAGGTTTAGTGAACCTCATAGAACCTCATAACCATTGACCAAGTCCATAGATAAAAAATCGTAACTTCAAGTCACAACTCAAGCTTGTAATTTATCCTTGCAGTTTACATGTCCATCATAACATTTTTTATATTTACTGATGTTGATTTCTTCTCATATATATATATATATATATACGAACCTGATCTGAACCTCATCAAAAAATTCAAACTCAAACCAAACCTAATAATTGTCGAACCCGAACCATGTGACATTGGCGCTGAGAGGGATCAAATCTCTTTTAATTCTAAAAGAGGTTTGCACCTCAAGAGATTTGATCCCTCTCGAGGCTTGGTAGATCTGGAGTTAAGTTATATCTAAACTAGTTTAAAATATTATTTCAACCAACATTGTGTGTGTGTATATATATATATATATATATATATATATATATATATATATATTCATTTGGAAAAACCATGGATTCTCAAAACCCAGAGCCCAAAAACCTCATAAATTGACTCTTTACCTCAATTTATTTTAATTATTAATTTTTCTTTAAAATTTTTATTCTTTAAATTTAATTTAATTTTAATGTAATGTAACCAAGTCAAAATGTTTACATAGCAGTTTAGGAAATTAACATTTTCAACATTATTATTTAAAAAAATAATAATAATTATAAACCTTGTGTATGGCTTTCCTTAATAGAATCATTTTCTCTATAACAAATGTTTCTTTTAACATGATATATCAAATTAAATATTATTATAATTACAATTTAATTAAATTTATTTATTTAAATAAATAAAATATTAATAATTGAACTCACTACAAGGAAAAGACCCTATAGCGGATGTTTTTGAGGAACCACAAAGAAAAATACCCAATACATCCGTTTCTAGTGAAGGTTACTAGAGGAGATTGGCGAGCGGAGGGTTTTGCGGATGTTTTTCCTATCGATGCTCTTATCGTTAAAACTCGCCCCGATGATCTCAAAAAAATAAAGCACCGGTGCGGCCCAAATAATTGGCACATCAGACACCGTGCACTCTGTACACACACACACCCGTTGCGTCATAATATAATAGAGCATCGGTGCCTCACAACTCGTCCATGCCGGTGCATTATGAAACAAAATGCCAACACTGAAACCATGCAATACTGTAGATAGAAACCGCGCCACTGCATCATAAAAAACATGCCAAAACACAAACCGACTGGTGCGTTTGCAGAAAAGAGTACTGGTACGCCTATAAATAACGCACACCGGTAAAGGGTTAACTTAAATGACAAAAAACCCGGATTTTTCAGTTTTCCAGTGCTCTTCAGCTATCAATTACCAGTATGCACGATACCATAGAACACACCGGTGCGCACCGAACATTGGCACACCAGACAGTGTGCGCGAAGTACACACTGCCAGGGCATCCAATTACTGTAACGCACCGAGACGTCAATACTCTTCCGCGCCGGTGCATCATAAAACATCGCGCCAAAACATAAAAAAACTGGTGCATTCTTCTCTAAGAGCATCAGTGCGCCAGAAACAGCACGCACTAGAATAGCGTTATATAAAAAAAAAAAATTAAGGCCAAAAAACCGGTGCTTTGCAACTATTACGCACCGGTGCTTTACCATTATGCCGCCCCGGTGCATCATAAAATTTTCGCGCCGAAACTGAAACATCCCGGTGCGTGGTTAGGGCAACGCTCAGGGGCGTTATAAACAACGCACCAAAATTGATAACGCCCAGTGTGATTTTCCTAACCGCATCGGTGCGCTTATAAAACCCCGCGCACCAGAACAAGGTTAATAAAAAAAAAAATTTACAACCAAAAAACTTCATTATTCACTTTCCTCAATGCTCCAGAGCTCTTAGGCCCCAGTGCTATTTTCTTATTTCTGAGCTGCCCTGCCATCGGTGCTCTCATTGCACCCATTGCACGCATTGCTGCTCTGCATTGCCAACCAATCTACTGCTTGCATTTTGAAAAAAAGGGGCCAAATTTTATTTTCCAAATTTTACAGCCAAGATTCCTCCTCGACCGCGAAATGTACAAGTATTTTTCTAGTTTTTATATAATTAAGCCTTTTACCGGATTAGATATTGAAATAAACCTAAAAATAACCATTTAAAAAAAAAGAAAAAATTGTCGCACGGTGCGCTCGAGCTGCTCGGCTCGCACCAGTCGCGGTGTTACCTGTAAAATTTACAGGCAGCACCACTACCGGTGCTAACGATAAACGCACCATTTCCGGGGCGGTTCCGGAAGGCGCCCCGAATAATTTTAAATTAAAAATAAAAAAATAAAAATTCGGTGCGCTCATTTATCTAGGTGCACCGTTGACCCCGGCAATCACAGTGCGGTGCGTTGACTGCATTTTCCGCCCTGGTTTATGTCAACGCACCACATTTTGCATTTTGAGAGGGTCAAGGTGCAGCCGGATAAAAGACCACACCGTCAACTATGTCATTGTCATGAACTTGGTGCGCTGACACGACTCTATGCGTCGGGGCGTATATTTCAGTCAGCACACCGCTATTCTAAATTATAAACAGTCCGCGATGCTTGAAAAATAGACATCGGCACCAAAGCCAGTGCAGTCAGTTTCTTTAGCGGCCCTGAGGACGGTGCGCTAAAATATTATAACGCACCAGCACTAGTGCGTGACTATTTTTATGGAGCACTGACTTTTATGTGTGTTTTTTTTCAAAAAAAATTATATATGTATATTTATAAGTACATTTCTGTTTTAATAAAAAAAAAATTATTTAATATGGCAATGATTCAGAGAGAACAAGAGCAACAACAACAACAACAAGCAGAACAGTATGACATGATTTGCCAATGGGAGGCGAGAGAGAGGGAGAGATATGGATGCCCTCACCCTATTACTGCAGATACCCAGGAGATCCTTAAGCAGGTAGGCCTCCTCAAGTTCTATGAGGAGGCTATTTCCGGCCTAAAGGCCCATAATGTGCTTTTGAGACATCTTATCGGCAAGTGGAATGCCCATCGACAAGTTTTTCAGGTTGGTTCTGACCAGTGGTACACACCCACTGAGGAGGACATTTATTTTATTACAGGACTATCGAGGAGAAGGGTGGATTTTCCCTCATTCCCAGACGTGCCACCCGGTTGTGTAGCAGGGAGTTAGTTATTTTACTCCCAGAGATACATTGGAGCACATGTACTGTCTCCTTCAGAGTTTCAGGTACCTGGAGGTCAGTTACGTATAGGTGCTTTTGGTAGACAGGACGTGCAGTGCCTCTCTATTATCGCTTCGATCATTTCGCACAACACCAATGACGAGCAACACATTATTTGCTCGCTTTTATATTACGTTGATTCTTTAGTACAACAGCCACGGCTTGTTAGGTGGTCTGCCATTTTTTTGCGATAGTTTTGTACGGCCTTAGATAGATGTCGTGCTCATGCACAAGGGAGGGTCAACTTCCCTTTTACTTCAGAGCTGTTTTGTTTATTTTTTGAGAGGTTTCCAGAGATGAGACCGAGTTTTGTTCCACAGCCTCGTAGGCCGATGTTGTAGGCCCGAATGCGCATGTGGGGGCAGCTGATGCCCAAGAGGGGAGACACTATGTTTCCAGCGAGGATATCACATGATTCGCTGGACTTACTAGCCAGCGTTGGCGGGCTGCATCCCTTCATTATGGTCCCATGTCCTTATGCTGGACTAGATTGGCGAGGGTGTCCCAACATCCTCTTCACTTCTGATGAGCTGCCAGATGATAAAGGTAATATCACTGTTTTATTTATATTTATTCTAACATGTTCTTTAACTTGTTTTTATTAAATTATGTAATGAAATTGTCTAATTATTTTTGTGTACTTGTATATATCTTACAGACATTGGATCTTTTGATGGCGATATGCCGGATCCACCACATGATCCAGGTGTTGATCCTGATGATTTAGATCAGGAGATGGCTGATGTGCCAGATGATCAGGATGATCCTCATGCACCTCATGGTGTACCGATACCACCTTTTGCTAGGTGTGGTCGACCAGAGACCAGATACCAGATGGAGTTGGGCAGCCAACTCTATGGACTGATTTCAGATTCAGGCATCAATCCCGCTCATTACAGGGATATACAGGGTGATGATAGATTGATATAGATGTGGAGAGGCATGCCGCGTGACATGTACGAATTGATGCGGCATGTCGTAGGAGCTACGACAACTGTCACACGATTTAGGAGGATTGTCCATGGCTATAGGCGTAGTCGAGCTGCGGCACGTGATGAACAGTCTGCCAGTAGCCACTCAGATGCATCTCATGATCATTCACCTCGCGGCGCGCCTGATGATCAGCATGAGGCTCCACTGCTAGCATCTGACACTAGTCATCATGGAGATGAGGCTGGACCATCAGCCACATCCAGTCAGCATCCTACAACATCCACTATGAGTATTAGTCACGATCATCATGAGCAGGTTGGACCATCGACCGTCGAGGATGCAGTACTATTGACTGAGCAGGCCGCCTCCACTACTACTGCGCCTCATATTGATCATGTTGTACTACCACCAGCGGATGCATCCATCAGTACTAGTGATAATCATGATCATGAGCAGGTTATTCGACCATCGACTGTTGAGGCTGCACTCAGCATTACTAAGCAGGTCGCATCCACTTCTACTAGTGTTATTCATGATGTTGTTATACTACCACCAGAGCTTGATCCATGACATGATTTATATTACAGTTGTATATTTTTAACATTATTCAGTTATATATATATATATATATATATATATATATATATATATATATATATATATATATATATATATATATATATATACCATCGAGCTTGATCCATGACATGATTTATATTACAATTGTATATTTTAACATTATATATATATATATATATATATATATATATATATATATATATATATATATATATATATATATATATATATGGTCCATGTATTTTATGTTCATGTTGCAGTTATACTTAATTTTCATGTCGATGATCATCATGATGTGGCACATATTGTTAGTCATGTTAGATATGTTCATTTAATGTTTAGCTTGCAAATAGATGTCTATATGTGATAGGCATATGAGTTATTTGACATTATATTGAGATGTATATTTGATGTTTGTGTTGTGATGATATTAATATATAATGTTAATTTGATGTTAATTGAATGTGTTTATTAGTCGAATATGATGTTTGTACAATGGTTATCATGATCATGATGATGTTTATTAATTAATTTAATATTATTAAATGACCATGATATTTATTAAATATTATGTCGTCAATGTAATTGTAATTTAAATTTTAATTCTATGTAAAATTGTAAAATTGTATTTGCATTTGTACTAATTGTAATTTTAAGTGTAATTGTATGTAAAATATTTATTAAGGTAAAATTTTAACTGTAATTGTAATAAATGATTGTAATTGTATATATGAAAAATTGTAAAATTCTAATTCTGATTCTAATTGTATGTAAATTTCACAAATTTAATTGTATTTGTAATTGTAATTTTAATTTAATTATATGTAAATATTTGTAAAAATTGTAATTATAATTGTAAATGTATTTCTATATAAAATTAATAAATGTAATTGTATTTATGCTTGTAATTTTAATTGAATTATACGTAAAATATTTGTAAAATTGTAATTGTAATTGTAAATGTAATTATATGTAAAATTGTAAACGTAATTGTATGTAAAATTAAAATTGTAATTGTAATTCTAATCGTAATTCATGTATGTGAAATTAATGTAAAATTGTAATTGTAATTTTAATTCTACTTGTAATTGTAATTTTAATTAATGTAATTGTATGTAAAATTTCAATTTGTAAAATTTTAATCATATTAATGTGAAAATTTTAATTGTATTAATGTGAAATGATTTTATTAAAATATTTAAATTTGTAAATCTGCAAATAATTGTAAAATAACAAATCTAGAATAATACGAATTTTTGTAACATAAAGTGAAGAAAATAATGAAAATAAATTCATGTACTTTATAATTATCATTATTTTTTATGATCTTACATATATAAAGTTTAGAAAATAGTGAAAATAAATTCATGTACTTTATAATTATCATTATTTTTTATGATCTTACATTCAAAAATAAAAATAAAAAATAAAAAAGCCTAGTGTGCTTATTATCCTAACAGGCCCCAGTGCATAGTATTAATAAAACGCACCTGTGCATCACATTTATGCGCACCGGAAACGAATAAACGCAAATAAAAAAACACAACTCTATTTTGTTTAAGTTACAAAAAAAATGACAAATTGAAAAATCGGTGGCAAAGTAATTTCGAAAATCTAATTTGATAAAATAATTCTTTAAATACTAAAGACTTTTCATTATTTCACTATTTTTGCTAAAATATTTCAGTTAGATTTTTGCAGGAGACAGACTTGGAGCAAGAGAGCACAAGGGCACTATGGATGGCGAAATACATTCCAACAGAAGTATTCAGACAATCAGAAACCAAAACTATGGTGATTCAAATCCTTTATCATAGAATTTTAAACATTTTCGTGATTAAATTTATTTATTTTTTTACTTTTTTTTGCAGTTTTTTATTTTTTCCTAGAGTTTTATCCATTTTTACCCCAAACCCTTTATTTTTTTGTTTTTTTCCCTTTCTTCTCCCTGTTTCTGTGATTTCAGAATTAGGGTTTTTCATTTTATATTGACATCCAACCCACGAGACGACTTGCATAGTCGGATCCCAATCCATTCGGAAAGTATGCGAATTTTTGAAAAAATGGATTTTTCTTTATCGGTGTGCCCTGCGTACTCCACCGCACCAGTGCTTTGTATTATTATAGCACACCGCACAAGTTAGGTGTCATAAAAATTTGAAAACATATTTTTTTAAATTTGTGTGCCAAATATGAAATAGGGCACTGGTGCTCTCTTTAACTAGGAAATCACCGTACGGTGTATTACACCATTTTTGCAGTGCGTTTATAATACCCCACACACCGTTAGGTTTATTACACTATTTTTGCAGTGCATTTATAATACTGAATGCATTGTATGGCGTATTATATTGTTTGGCGGTGTGTTGTTAATATATCCACGCACAAGCAGCGGTGTAGATTTCATGAAAGGTGCACCAGTGTCTCGATATTTATTTTTTATCTAAAAAGTTGAGAGTTTATTTATAAATATATTAATGAATGATATGCTACAAGTTTCAGATTGATAAATAAATGACTCACAAGATATCAAGTAACAAAAATACTGTTAACAAATCAAGAAAAGCAAAAAAGGCAAGTTCTTTGTAATTCTTTATAAAAAATATTATTTTTGAACTATATGTAACACTAATATATATTTTTTGTATCATGCGAGCCACTGCCGTGGCGAGCTCGATTATGATATTTTTTTATCTCGACTGATAAAAAATAAAATTTTAATGGAAAATTTTCAAAAGGATGAATCAGGTGAATGAAAAAATACTATCGATCCAATATGAGTTTCTTTTTTTAATTATCATTAATAATATACTTAAAATTATTAGATAGCATGTGTCAAACAGTCTACTAATTCATATCTGTTTAATGTTCTACAAGGACCAACAACTCAGAAAATGAATGTTGTTCTAAGAAAAGAAAAAAAATAGAACATGAAAATGAAAATAAATTGCTCCTTAGCTCATCTGGAGCGGTGCTCGAAGTTAACGAAAGGGGAAAAAATTTTACAAAAGTTTGAGGGATCTAGTGGAATGAATGTATAGACGTTCTTTCCAACAACAACAATGTGCTTCAAATTTAATATGTAATCATTGAATTTTTCGATCATTAGGTACAATAAATAAACAATTTAGCATTAAATATTAATTTTCAAGAATTTTCTTACATAAAATAAAAGAAAATGGAACCCATTTAGCACATAAAACAGGATGACAAGGAAGAAAATAGTTGATCTCTAAGTTTGTGAGTAATTGTTACTTCCTTATAACAACTTAACTAGATTTCATTTTTGTATTTTTTAAGTTGTTTTACAAAAATCATCATTGAATGTCTTCAAACAGGTGCTAACATACAAAGAAGAATCATCAGACGAATTGATTGAAATTGGGTTAAATATGGGTTGTGAGTATATGTTGGCATATCATAATTTAATTGTGGAATTTGTAAGCATCTATCGATCTTGTTTTAATTAGCTCCGTCTATAATTAATAGAACAAAAGCATATTTTATATTAAATATATGATTTGTTATGGGGTATAAAACTTTCAGGAAACAAAGTATGAAACTGCGCCAATAGATGAAATTTTGAAAGATGGCATGGTACATGGTTTTGAAAGAATGCGTATAGTTTATGAGTCAATTTTTGCTATGGTACGTCATTTTTCTTTTCGATTTACATTGACGTATATTATTTAATATTGGAATTTTCATTATTCTCGCCAATGTATATACACTCATTTCAGTTTATTTTTATGTTTGTAGATGGAAAATGAAGAAGAAGAAAACAATCAACACCGTGAACACAACATTCCTAAAAATAACCCAAGTCATGGAAGTAGCTCTGGTAGTGACAACAGTTGAAGCGAAGAATTATGATCACTATGTAATTTGGATATCAAAGCAAGGCATTTTATTTTTTGAAATATGTTTGTGAAATAAAAAAATTTGTTTAATGTAATGGACATAGTGTCCCAATTGAAAGACAAAGGGATACGAATAATTGTCCCATTTTGTATGATAAATATTGTCTTATATATATATATATATATATATTTGTTTTAATTTATTCTATTGCGTTCTCCATTGTCGTTCTCAAATGCACTAATAAAAATTTAAATCATATGAATATTGTTATAAGATTATATATATATATGTTGAATTTTGATGAATAATGAATTTAAGAAAACCACAATAATTCTGATATGATATAACAAATTAATCCAAACAACACATTCAAATGCATTAATAAAAATACAACTAATATGAATATTGTTATAAGATGTGTCGACTTTTAATGAATAATGAATTTAAAACAATCACAATAATTGGACTGTCAGAGGTGGATGTTTCTAAAAAAAAACAAAATGAAACTCGGTGCGTTTATGTGTCTATACGCACCGGTGCGTTTATGATTCTATGGGCACCGCACTAATACCGATTCCAGTTACAAATATTAGTGTGTTTGTGTGATAATGCGCACTGGGGATTTTATGTATCTATAAGCACCAATGCATTTGTAGATGCCATGTGCACCGTATGAATACCGATACCAATTATAAATCTCAGTTCCTTTCTGTGATACGGAGCACCGGTGCCTAATAAAGATACACGCACCAGTGCGCTTATATGACCTATGGGCACCACTCAAATCCCAAGACCAATTAAAATGGCCCCGTGCGTTGTATCACCAACACCAGTGCTGGTGCAGTTGTTTTCCTTAACGGCCCGATGCATTCTCCTTCGACCGCCTCGGTGCGCTGTCTACCAATACACACCGGTGCGTTCAAACCTGTTAAGAGCACCGATGGAAAAACATCCATAATAACCTTCGGCTGCCCATTTTTTTTTAGTTGTGTTCAATTTCCGTTAAAAGCTCCGCCAAAACCTCAGTTACCAGAAATGGATGTGGTAGCATATGTTTTTTGACAATTTTGGCCAATTTTATAACACTAAAAACCTCCTTTATAACCTCCGCTAGAGGGTCTTTTCCTTGTAGTGACTTTAAAAATACAAAATTTGATATCAACGATGTCGATGATGTAGAAGATAGTAGGATCAATGGACAGAGCGACCAGAGTCGGGGCTTCATTGTAGTTGTAACAACTCGGGTTATATTTCCATGTAAAAAGGTAAAACATCAACCAAGGTCATGAGACACTTATTCCATGTTGAATGAGGGAAAAAAATCATATTTAGAATCACTTATGGTTTATTATTGGCTATGGAAATTGGTATTGACATTGGCAAAAGGAAAAGGGAAATAAATGGAAATTAATTCAATGAATAAAGGAAAATAGGAGAAAAGAAAGATGAAGGGACAAGAATATGCATGCAAGGGAAATTAAAGAGAAATTAAGAAAAAATGAAACAAAAGAGGAAAAGGAAAGGAAGAGACATCAGACATCAATGATAAAACAGAACCTAAGAAACAGATGACAGATTTTGCTCAGATTTCGATCAGTTTCGTCTTTGGAAAAATTAGTTTTTCTAAGGAAGAAGTCGAACTCCAAGGGAGAGAACAAGCAAGTAAGAAAAGAAAAGCAAGCGAGCGCAAGAGGAAGTTTGGACAACAACAAGTAAGGGCAGAAAATAGTTTTGGATCGCAGGTAAAAGGTTGCATGTGTGATTTCCTTGTTGATATTTGCATGTGTGGTACATGCATGTGGTTATTTGGTTATTTTCTTGTCATTGGCATGGTATTTGCATGGATTGACAGTGGTTTCAGTCTTACCTTTCCATTTCCTAGATAGCCATGATGTAGTGGGCTCCCTGTTTTGGTTAATCCAGCTTGGACGGTTGATAGATTTCGGATCCTAGTGACGTGATCTCAGGAAAATTCGAAAGGGTCAAGGGTTGAGATGGTTTTCTCCAATAACTCTTGAAGGGTGGGTGGAGACAGGAAAATTCCTCTAGGTATGGCGAAGAAAGTCTAAGGCATACAAGCTTGTTTTGTTTTGGTGATTTTTGGACCGGTTTAGGTGAAATCACCATAGTTGAGGGTTGAGGTGGTTTATCCTTTGGAAGCCATAGTTGGTTATGTTTTGGTTTATGGAATGGGGGTGATTCGTTGAAAGAGATATTTGGTTCAGCCTAATCTATGGTCGGGTGGTGTGTGGAATTCCAAGACTTGGTTAGTTTTATGAACATGTAATTATTGTGTGATATTTCATTATGAGATAAATGTGCACATGTATTGGCTATTGTGTTGATTTTATGACTGGTTTGCAATGGCTTCATTTTGGCTAAATGCTAGTTATAGGCATGGTTAAATGATGTGCTCTTGCTATGGATATTTTTCATGGTTTGATAAGTTATTGAATTATTATATGAATGTATGAGATAATATGTGTTTAATGTGTTTAATGCAGCTAGGTTGAGAGAGCACAAGCCTTATTGATAATTCTCTGATGAAACTAAATATACAGTGAATGGTTAAGCATTCATGACCTGTAGATGTTATTTTTACCAAGTGCTTGTAGAAATAGTCATCATGTATTTTCCAAGTTTGGAGCAAAAATAGAGCAAGAATATAGAATGAAGACTCATACATGTTAATGACAGATTTTTGGAAGGTTCTGGGCAGATCTGGTCAGTTGGCTTGAAGACCAAACTAAAAATTCGGAATAGGGCTTCTGGCCACACCCTCTTAACTGGAGAATTTCGGTTGTGGCCACACTGAGGAAGGCCTATGCGTGTGGCTGGAGCCTTCTGGCCACATGGAAGGCTTGGCATGCATGCGACTGGGATGTGAGGTTAGGTGAAGAGGTGGTTCCAGCTCAGGGAATGGGCACCAGTGAAATTGATTTGATGTCCAGGTGATCATGTGTCTCTGGAAGGTTGGAGTAAGTTCAAGACGGTATACCCCACTTCCATAACTGAAACTTTGATGTTGGGTCATGTATAGTAACTCTCATCTCATGTTTACCTTGGCGATATTCTGAAAGCGAGTAAATATGAGGTGGGGTATTACAGTTGCAATTGAAATTTTTATGTTAAATGTATGGCATGTTTCATGAGACTGAAGAACGAAAAATGAATTATGGCAAAAAATTTATGCTAAATGTATAGCATGTTTCATGAGACTGAAGAATGAAAATAAATTATGGCGGAATCTGGGCGTTGCATGCCCCAGGTAACTAATTCCCTAATGCCATTATTATAATCTGTAAAATATAAAGCACTTAATTAGTCCACATTCAAGAATTAACACTAAATTAACCCGGATCCAATAATTGCAAAGGGAATAATTTTATTTTATTCCTTTTAGTGAGATCCTTAGGAGTTGAATGATGACTAACTACCATTTCTCCTCTAATGCAATGGCACATGACTTCTATGCTTCATAGTGTACCTTACTTGACAACCAATTCTACACCTACACATAGAACCACAATTTAACTAATGAACAGTAAATCAATGCGATAGTAACAAATCATTTTTAAACTTTATGATGATTCAGAGTAATATATGAAAATTCATTACAATTTACATGTAAAACATTAAAATACTACATTGATTCATACAAATCTATAGATCTTGATTGCAATAATTAAATCAGAGGAAGAATCAATAGTTTCAAATGGCACCTAATGTAGGGTTAGACCAGAGATTTCTTTAATCAATAATGTCGATGCTTAAACGCTTTAACTATTTCTTATTATTAGGATATGTAAATTTACTAAAACTAGTAACCTTGGATTTTGCCAAAGTATGATTACATTGCAAATAGTTACCAAATTCTATTGAGAACAAAATTATATATATATATATATACCATTGGAAAAACCATGGATTGACAAAACTTGGATCTCAAAAAGCACAAACGATAAAGGATTATTTTACCAAAACAATATTTCAATTATTATTATTTTTTTTAGTATTTTTTACATAATTTAACTGAGTCAAAATGTTTACAGGACAAGAAATTACAACATCTCTTCCATATTGGGCTAGGGAGCACCTCTTGGCGCAATGCAATTTTTTTATCTTTAATATAATATATATTTTTAATTAATTAACAATTTTAAATTTAACTCGAATTTAATATAAAAATAAATGGCAAATCTCTTCTCCTCTAAGGAGAGTGTATAGGAGTGGGAATTCCCCTCGCCTTGATATGATTCCAACTTACATGAAAGGGGGGTGTGGCTCCCACTATACTTAAAACATTGCATGTGCCCTCATCACTTCATTGGTCATGACACAAGGTTAAACGACATTTGAATATTGCAAGTGGCATAAGTAGGTATAGGAGGGCTCAACAAGAGAATTATATTAGATTGGAAGACCCGGAGGAAAAATTTGATAGTATTGAACACAAACTAACAATTCTAGGTATGAGATGAGCCAACATTTGTTTCTCCTTGAATGAAGGTAGTGACCAGCGAGCACAGCTGCCTCGATATTCTGACCAATAATTTCTATAACTCGCTGATTTTTTACTTGTAGTATTGGTAGTCTTTTTTGTCTTCTCACGTCGATGTATGGCACAACAAATATGCTTTTAAAAGTTTAAATTTATAATATAATATGGGTAGAAAAAGTATTAGAAACTTCAAGACTTTGAACTTATGTTATCAGTTTAGTTTCCCTTTAAGTAGACCAGCAACAGAAAATTTTTGGTCTATATAATCCTCATTTGACATAATGCAAAGTGCTTGACTTTTCTTTTAAAAAAAAATATCTTATTTATATCACTTTAAAATGGAGATAATTTTTTACATAAAAACTTACAATTTAGATAAATAAATAAACTAAACACAATACTCTAGGGCAATTAATTAAAAATAGAATTTCTTTAAAACTAATAAAATGTAATTTGTTTATAGTTATGTCCAGTCTTCAAAACCTATACTTTGGTCTTGAATATTGGAATACACTCTTAAAACATATTAAATATCATATAGGAATACACTCTTAGGATTCACATATCATCAAAAATAATAATAACAATAAATTATTTTACACGAAAACTTAATCTTTGGTCTTGAATATCGACATGTATTCTTTTTTTTGTAAGGTGAATTTCTATTAACTAGAAAATTGTGATATACAACCTTGATTACATTTTTGTAGTCAGTCCCCAACATGGAAGACCTAACCATAAACAAAAAATGATTTTTCTAAGTGAGGACATAGATAATTGAGAGCCCATTGATACAAAATTTACCATTTTGTAGCTGACACATGTCTAATCGTCCATATACATAAGACATCATAGTAAAAGATACTAAAACATCATGACATGGGTTATGAGTCCAGGCTTGCCACCGGGATGGGGTTCAGTAGTCCTTCTGGATGACGTTCAACATTTGGGGGTATTCCTAGTTGGAACTAAACTCATTCCATCCTCTGATCTAGAGAGCATAGATGAGTGCGTAGGTACTCTAGTGAATGTATAATATCTAGTTGAGACTCACAATAATCTTGAATCATTCTCCTAAGCAGAAATTTAATATTCCAGTATAAGGCCACTGTCTCCGTGTACCAGTCTAGCTCGCCTCTCCGGTGTCCCCTATCAGGAATACATTATGTCCAATCAATCATCACCACATAATCGGAAAGGGATGTTTTATGGGATGAAGCCTCTCATTCCACCTGGGCAATTTATGCTTGTATTTGATCTATAATGAGCTCACGATAACATGAGGAAAACCTATTATACAGCTGAGGATTACCACGCACGGCTCTCTCTTGGTAATATGTGGCCCAACATCTGACACAGGCCCGTTGATGTTGCATGATTTCCCCACTTGTAGGTGATATAGTGTTGGATATCATATTTCCCCACAGATCGACAGAACTCACCTAAAAACCACCCCCTGCGATCTAGATAGAAAACCCCCAACAGTTTTGGTCCCGACCACTGATAACAGTTAGCGGACACAAGGGGAATGTTTTACTAATGATAAAATTCCACAAATCAGACCTCTTTCCCTCTTGCTCAACTTTACCGCAACTCCAAAAGGGTCTACATAATGGCCTCTGGCTATCCTTCGATTCAATCCACCACCCTTCTTGGAATGAGATAGAAATGGATTCATTGTAGATTAAACTTCGCCTCTACAACAACTTGTCTTTGACCCCCTACAACCTCATTTATCTGGAGTGCTTCCCAAGCACCGCCACCTCCCTTGGAGTCCCCGCTTAAGAATGAGACACAAGGGGAGCAGCCAAGAGGTGAATGCAGGGGTACCCCTTCCAGGTGGATAATTCGACTTACTCAAGCCCAGCAAAAGATACAAATCTAAACAAATTCAAAAAGCAATACGATCCACCCCCAAATAGCCTCCAAGAAAGCAAACACAATACAAGCAATAGTTGGGAAGTTAAGATGGAAATAGCCACTACCACATTTAACCAAATCAAGAAACAGAGAATACTACCACTCCAAAGGCACCTCTACATTATAACAACTCTAAAGAAAAAAGCCGTGAAAAGGACCAAAATTTACCATGTACTAGCAGAGTTGGTGTCAGACTGAATCATGTGTTGCATCACTCCACAAACCCAACTATCATTTCATTATGTAATGGAAATCCAACAATATTTCCTATACTCATAGCCACTTGCTCCGCTTGCTAAAGAAATAAGTAGACTCCTGCAATGCTTGCCTCAGGCAATTGGCTTGGCCCTAAAGGACATCGACTATCTACATTCTGTGGGCCTTGACATTTCCCCTCTCTCTTAAACATGTACACTTGCACATTAACTATCTCAAGCGCCTATAAATCAAGCTCCCCCTCTACGCCATCCTTCAGAAACCATGAGTTGGAATCCCCCTCCCTCAGCCAGACTCCTAATAATGGAATCCAACCTTCAATTCTCTTAGAGACTGCTCCCATGGTGTGCCCTATGCACTCCCTACCCCATGTTTAAAGCACTCAACATAACTCACATCACACAAATAGGTTCCTTAGTGAGCTCGCTCATCTCCTCCCAAGGACAATCTGTCTGTACCAAACTCTGCAGAGTAATGTCTAGAATGTGTGATATTAAAACTTCCCAAGGGTGAGATGCCACACCCCGCGGTCAATGTGCTAGGTGGGGTGGTTATGTCCTACACTCCCCACCTTCCTCCATACATGTCACCCCATCTGGGGTTGGCCAATCTTGCACTGCCAAATGCCTATAGATAATCCTTCAAAGGAGATTCAGGGACCTGTGACCATGATGAGGCCAATGGAACTGACGAATTGAGACTTTCATGATTGGCTAGTAAATCTACTATTTTATACCCTATTCATCAATATCAACATGTATTCCTAAAATATATTAAATATAAAATTTATACATTATTAAAAATAATAATAATAATAAATTCTTTTCTTTTCTTTTTTAAATTAGAAAAAAAATTACAATATTTAAAATTATATTTAAATTATTTGTTAATATGATTTTCAAAATTTGATTCTATTATATATAAATTAAATTAAATTATTTAAATATATATATATCTATATATATATATATATATATATATATATATATATATATATATATATATATATATATATATATATATATATATAATTAGTGCTTTTAAAGTTTAAAGGATTATTATTTTTTTCTTTGATTTTGAAAAATAAAAGTTTAACCCATTACAAGTAATCCTAAGTCACTCTCCAAAATTTAAAAAGAATTTTTCAATCCTAATAATTAACGTGTATCTCCTCTAAACATCTCATAAAACTACTAAAACGAAGTCACATACTTTTTAATAGCATTTTAATTTAATACCATACATAAAATCAAACATTATATTTAATTACCCACTCTTATTAAAAATATTTAATTTATTTCCTTATTACATTAAAAAGCATGGTTAAAATTTGAAATAAATATAAACACTTTCTTCCCAACATAAAAAGTTATATATCAACTTTTTAGAATTCTATATCAACTTTTTAGAATTATAAAAGTTTTACATGTTTAAAAAAAATCCCAAAGTCTTTGATGAAGGGGGCAACTCCTTTCACATTCAAATTTAAAATATACTAATGATTAGACGTTATTATAATGTGTGTGATCTTATTGGAAGTAGAATTAATGATTACAAAGAATACTCTCTTATAAATTGCTTTTTGTTTTAAAATAATATTTAAAATTACTTTTATTTTTAGATATAAGGAAATATAAATTGCTTTTTATATTTAAAATTACTTTTGAGTAGTTAAAAAATTATTTATTTTTAAATATAAGGAAAAATTAAGTTTTATAATCTTTAAAAAAAATTATAAATGGCATTATCATAATCGAAAAATATATAATTTTTTATTTCATTTATTCAAAATAAAATTTTATAACTAAATAATCATTAAAAACCCAATAAAGACAAGTATATTTAAAAAAATAAAAATAATAAAATAATAAAATTTTATAACTAAATAATCATTAAAAACCCAATAAAGACAAGTATATTTAAAAAAATAAAAATAAAAAAATAATTACAAGCAAATAATCATTAAAAACCAATAAAGATAAATATATAATTTGTAAGGAAGAAACAAAAAATAATAATAATTAAATGTTAGATAGTAGCTTGTGAGTGTGCATGAAAAAACACCCCAAACACAAAAAATGCATATTTTAGAAAGCATTTTTTTTAAGGGTCAAATTTCAACATTTTTTTAAAATATGCTAAAAACCAATTTTTTTCTTAAAAAATTTTTGAAGAAAACAAACAAAAAGTTTGATCCTGGAATAACCAAAAAAATCGGGTCACAATTTTGACACTTTTTAGCAATGGAATTAAAGATAAAATATTAAGACTTTGAAAAATCGTAAAATTCCAATAATTTTGATACATGATGTTCAAGATAAAAATATCATGTCTCAAAGCCTTATAATTTCAAACAATTTTCGTCCATCTTGTTAAAGATAAAATAGTTTGACTCTAAAAACCTCTAAAAATGTAATTGTTTTCAACCATAACATTAAAGATAAAATACCATAGCTCAATAAAACCTTAATATTTTGACAAGTTTTCAACCATGATTTTAAAAAGTTTAAGTCTTTAACATATTTGAACCATGAAATTATGAACAAATTATATAACTAAAACAATTTTTAAAAATGAACAAGTAAATGAAAGATTTATTATTCCAAGAGTAATTTTAATTTTAAATGCTAAAATTATATGTCTTATCAAATCTTGGCCTAAGAAAACTTATTTATATTAATTTATTTTTATTTTAAGTTTATCATATTAATAAGAATTTATTGAATATAATGTTTTTTTTTAATATAATGTATTCAATTCACTCGATACGAAACTAATAAACATATTAAAGATTATACAAAAAAAATTGTCGTTTCCAGAATCTTATACCGCTAAGGAAGTACACCATCAACAAAAAAATTGTTTTCTTAGACTTATTTCTGCTACATATTTTTTATTTTGACATATATATCCAATCAAATATATTGAGAATATGTAAACATTGAAAAAAAAAAAATTAAAACAAATAAAAAAAAAAAAAAGATAATAACAAGTAAATAAAAATATATATTTTAACACTAAAAATAAATAAAAAACAAGACAAAAAAAATCAAATATATAAAAAGACAAACAAACAAACAAACAAAAAACATAATTTTAAAATATGACAAAAAAAAAAACATAAAAATTAAATAAATAATATTGAAGAAATAAATTTTAAAAAAATAAAAAAGTATATATATATATATATATATATATATATATATATATATATATATATATATATATATATATATATATATATATATATATATAAATAAAAACATTGAAATAATTAAAACCGTTGCTACCCAAGTTATCGAAGCAGTAGGAATGGCAACGTCAGCAAGTCTCTGAATGTTGGCGAATCAGCAAAATCCTTCAAAAGATCAAGGTAAGCATTGACAAGGAAAGAGGTATTTCCTTCTCGGCGGTCCAAAGGAAGGCCAACAAGTTGGCGGATTTCCTAGCAAATACCGGTGTTGGAGATTCCAACAGACTCACTTCAACGAATTGTGATTCTATAAGGGAGCCATCCGTCAAAACAGAATGCCTCCGTATCAACAGTAATGATCTGCAGTAGGCTAACTCGACCTTCTCCTAGTTTTTCCCTCCCAATCAATTCCGTCACCATGATCACACATCACACCTCCCTTCTCACGATTGAGCTCTCAGGCGGCTCTCCATTGATCCGCTCTCTGCAGTACGATCCCACTCCAGTCATTAATTCCCCATATGATTAGGCAGCCCCTTCGGCACGCTTACTAGACGCCTCCCTGGGTATTCTTTCCTCTCGGTTGCCTACTTAAACTCCTTCCCCCCTACTCACATTTCACACCTAAATGTTACGACCTTGAGCTCTGTAGCTACTTGGCCTTTCCCTTATCTGTCTTATAGCGTAGACCTCCCTCATCTCCTCGGCTCTTCATCCACCCTCCATCCTCACCCCGCATCACACTCACCCACCTCCCCCTGCTCGTCAGGGTCGCCAGGCCTTCTAGGCTAACCCCTCTCGCCCGCCGATTACTCGGGCTAAGACCTCTGCCAAAAACTCGGCCCGCACCTTTGTAGACATCACAGACCCGGTCATGCAGAGGAGAATCGCAAACATGGAATCGGAGGCCCATATCCGTCGTAGAGCCACACCTTCGGAGGCAGTTGATTCCTCTCTCCAATGGATTCGGATCCAGGGCTAACGAGGTCCCGAGAAAACCTGTATAGCAGAAAAATCGACCTGCACTGGCACACCAAGACGCTCCTGGCCATTGCATTGCAGGAGCAGAGGAACACTAGTAAGGAGCTGGAGCAAAAAATTGATTCCCTGTCAGATAAGTTCATTGCATATGTGAAGAAATTTCACCATATGCGGTTCATCGACCGCAACTCTCCCCACTATGCCACTCTGAAAAGAAGTACAACTGCACGCCACCAACAGTGCCCCAAGATCGAAGAGGAGGCTCCTTGCCCATCCAAGGCTGATTTCCAGGACGTTGGCCCTTCCACGCTTCGCCGCCAGATCTTCAACCCAGAGGAAGGAACACCGGACAGACCCATCAGCGTCGAAGATTACCTGAATGAGGAAGCAGAAATGCAGCACTCCCCTAGTCCTTAATCTCATTGCTTTGGGCTTATCTTTCTCTGTCTCTATGCTTTTCTCTTTGTATTCAAGGCCTAAAGGCCTTTTTTCCACAGCTCCATGGAACCTCCGTTGTTTCTACTTTTCTCAAGGTTTTGTATGCCTCTTGCTCCCCTCTGTAGTCTCTCCCTGTATCCTCCTTCCCAGAGGGCGAGAATCTTTTGTGCTGAAGGCTGGTCCTGACTTTCTGCCTTTTGAGGCTGCGAAGTAATCTACTTTTCCATATGAATGTGGATAGAACCACTTAATTTACAAAAAAATTAAAATTAAAAACATTAAAAATATATAAAAAAAAACTTTAAAATGATTTTTTTTATTAAATAACAAAAAAACATAAATAAAACAAAATTTGAAAGAAAAAATAAATAAACAAATTAACAAATTAAAATCTATTTAAAATGGCAATAAAAAATAAATAAAAATAATAATTAAAAAAAAAACCATTTAAAAAAAAACATCTTAAATTTGTTTTTTTTTTAAATCATTTAAAAATTAAAGAACAAAAAATTCATAAATTATTAAACAAAAAAAATTAAAAATTAAAAAAACTAAAAATTTGAAACTAAAAAAAAAAATGAAATTTAATAAAATTAAAGGAAAATTTAAAGTGGAAAAAATATGCTAAAAAAAGGATGATTCTACATCACCATTTTTCAAAATCGGGTGTTTTTTTGACTACCTAAAAAAACGGGCAGTCGGTAATTTTCTCGTTTGATCGGTAACTATGTTGCTAATTCAACTAGACTAATTTCACCCTTGTCCTACAACTATACTCTTATTGAGCTTCAGAAATTTGTGGCGACAACAAGGGGGATAACCACCCAGTCCGGCCCTTAAGACAGTTCCTTTTCCGTTTGGGATAGTGGCTCCGACTGGATATAATGAGACCAATTTCCCAGAGTTGGGTTTTTGTTTGATTGTTGGGTTTCTCTCAAGGGATTTACATGCAGAATTCCTAAAAACTAAAACAAATTTATTCTAACATGCAAAACTTGAAATTGAAACTAATTTAATCTAACCCTGGATAATATTAATTCGATGCGATCTAAAATGATATCTATTTAATCTGTGATGACTAAGATCATCACAGATTTAATAGAATTATTACTTTGTAAGATAATTCTCTTGAAAAACAATTAATCAAAGGAAAATGAGAAACATATCGCATATATCTGATGATCATATACAAAAACAAATCAATTCCTATCTTTATATCGTACAGTAGTGCAACTGATATTTCAGACAAAAACAATTGATTTCATATATCATTCATGAAAGCTGGATTCATCACTAATATTCAAAACAGAACTAGCATACATGATAATAGTACCATATGTGTATCGTCTTGATCATCTGATCAATGATAATAGGCAACATTCAACTCATATTCAGTAAGTCTTTCAAAGAATACAGAAGTGCATCAATAGTGATCAACAAAATGATATGTAACTAAAATGGCCGTGTTCCATTATTTCATTAAGACATCCACAAAATTACTTACAATTAAGCATTCTTTGCAAATGTTCTTAATAAAATTATGGACCCTTCTCTGAATGCATGAGAAGGGTTTAAATACTATGCTAATTACCTACAAAAAGTTCATACAAAATATCTTATGAGGTGGTTTCAAACAACCTTCCTCATCTTTAGTATCTATTTTCTAAATATTGAATTTATATAAAACAAACTAACTAATGATCATGTTGGATGATAAGTTACTGTCAGTTGTGCTTTTTGCTCACACATGTCGGACATCGGTTGAACTTGTGGAGGTTTTCCAGACTTTGTCTTCATTTGTGCAGCAAATATAGCATCCAATAAAAGAGGTTATATTCTCTGTATGGAGTTCAGAAAATAGTTCAGTGTCATGATCTAATTGTGTGGTTTGACTAATCGCTGCTAGTATGCTTCCCAATCATTTTTCTTTAGTTGTATAAGTGCTTCTTCCCTGAGTTTACCGGCTTCTTTCCAACTTTGTTCTAAATATTTGATATCAGGAAGAGATTTGAAATTTCCTTCTCTGATGAGCCCGGAAGTATGTAATATATGGTTAATCATTTTGACCATATTCTTTGATATACCTGCTGCTCTGGCTATGGCTAATTCTACTTGTTTCACTCGTGCATCCCAGTCTGTAAAAAGAATACCTTTGAAAGTTTCCTTGATCTTTGGAAGATCTGACTTTTTTCCTTCTTCTGTGTCTTGTCATTCAATATAATTAGAGATTTTAACATTAAGTCCATTGAACTCAATTCTTTGATCAATGACTATGTTTGTTAATTGTTCACTGATTTCTAGATGTGGAATTATATTTGACATTTGTACAAAAAACAGGTTTTGTCGTTTTGAGAGTAAGGGACTTAATGCCGATGTTGCTTTTATGAATTCCTCTGTATTAGGAATTCCTTCATATTTGGTAAGATCTTCTCTCAACTGTTCAATCAGTGAATTTTTGCTAGATAAGTCATTTTCATGACTTATCTTAAGCATTTCCATCTCTTTTTGTACTCTGAGAAGTTGTTGTTCCACTTTCTGACTTAAACTTTTTCTTTCTTCATCTAACTGTTGTTGTAGTTCCATGATTTTGACATCCTTTTCTTGGATCAAAATAGATACTTCTGCTGCCTTATCAATTGTCGCAGTGGTGTATGCACCAATGAATTGAGATAGCTGAGTTAAATTTTCAATCGGATTTGATGGAGTATCTTTTCATACTACTTCCATAACTTCATTCCCCAGGGGTGTTTCAATCCTTCTTCTTTTCCTCTGTTTTCTCACTACAACCATATGAAGAGGGCTATAGAACACATCTAGTGGGGGAATATCAGTCACCTTGAGGATAATATCATCATTCAGATCTGTAGGAATGATTTCTGTGCCTTGGGATATTATCTCAGGACTTTCAATGATTTCCTTTGTTGAAACTATTTGTTGTTGTGGAGTCTGGAATTATGTTTTCTTCTGTGATGATGATGCCTCTGGAGTATTTGTGAATGTATTGCTGAATGAAGTACATATTTTATCTAATTCACTTTGATTTTGTGAATTTGATTGTTCTGCTCTAATTTCTTAAATTTATTTAATCGTATAACTGGTAATCAAAACATCCTTTGGAATCTGTTTGAGTCTCTGTTCTCTGAATTCATTGAATTTATGTATTTCTTCTGGATTCAGGTTCAATTTCACAAAATTTAGGATTTCTTCAAAAGTCCCAACATATTGCAAAATATCTTCAAATATGTCATCAGTGTGCACAATAGGTTTGAGTTTGACTGACAAAGTGAATTTGTTAGCAACCTTTTCTGTGTTTAACTGCCTGGAGGGTAAAACGGGGAGCTTCAACAACTCAATATTTTGACATTCTTTCAATGTGTGATTAAAATTACCGAGTGTAAATGAACCACATGTGGAAAACTTGGCCACAACGACTTTTTATTGTCTTTCAAAGATTTAGTGAGTCCATTACAAATTGTTTGGTAATCAACTTCTCTTGCCATCAACTTATCTAAAACATATAATGGAAGAATATGCAGGGTAGAGGAGCTTCCAAAAACTCTAATATATGAAAATGATTCTTCAAAACAAAATTTCCTATCATTGGAAGGTCTGCAAGGGCTTCCTTAGTGAACCTAGGGCTCACTGTGTCATACATAAATTGGTGTAACGGTAATACAACTCCATATCACAGCCTATGAAAATGAGGTGCATAATTATGTTCCCATATTTCTTTATGGCTCAAATGTATCGGGGTAGGGTCTTCAAGGGTCCATTTCCATCCCATAACTGGAAAGTTAGTAGAAAAACAAATGGCATAAAAAATGTATGCACTCATATAAAATTGGGGAACAGATTTGGAGGAAGAAGTTATGGTTTGGCAATATTCATTAATTGCCTTAACTAGGTTCTCTGAAAGGATAGTAGCCCAATTCATTATGAGGGAATTAATAGAGGATTCAATTAGGGGAAGCCAATTTATGGAGAACTTGGTATTATCAGGTAAACCATATAATCTGCATAAAATTGATGTTGCAAAGTTATAAGGGTTTGCTAACGACGCGATAGGATACATACCGGTTTTCTCATATTTGAACTTGTTTTCTAATTTCCTCCAACTTTGAATTTCCTTGAACGGGTCTTGGTTCTTCTCAGCAAACTTTGCAACAAACTGACTGTTGTAGGTATCTTGCGGGTCGGGCAGCTTATACATGATATTTAGATCTTCAAGTCTAAAAGAACCTAGAATCTCATCCTTACAGGTTCTTAATTGTTTATCTTTGATCACTGATTTATCAAGCACCCATCTAATCATGTCGGTATATGGAAGAAAAGTAGCTCTAGATGCTATTCTATGGAGGAAATAACATGTAATATCTTTGAATTGTAAATCTGAAGGTGTTGCATCATCGGCAGTCGCCGCGACTTCCACTACTTTTGGCTCTTCGTCTTCAAGTATAGTGTATATAACTTGCCATTTAATAGCTCCCCCATCAGCAGTGCAGATAGTATCAGAGACTATAGGTGCCATTCCTATTTGTTCAAATTCTGCACTAATATGTTTGTCGTGCTTCTAAATAACTTTGCGGATGGACATATCTTTGAAAGAAATCCCTATTAAAGACATAGTAAATGATAAAATGATGGAAGATCTATTGAAATGATCTGTTTTGAAAGGAAAAATCCAGAAAACAGCTATATCATTAATTAATCATGATGCATCCATAATTGTTTACATTGGGATGATAAAACATAATTAATAATTTTTGACATGATTTATTTTACGTAAAAACCTTTATTCAAACCTGTCAGATCAATCGCATTGCGCCCTTTGAACCTATCTTAGTGATGCGTATTGCCTTTTTTTTATGCAATATGCGATTTTGTGAAATCGCAAAATCGCAGTATCACAATATCTCAGTATCGGAGTTTTGTTAAAAATTGCTTAAATTTTGGCAGTGTAAATCTGCGATATGCAATTTATTATGTTGCTAGTGAAATTTCAAATCAGTGATCGCAAGATCGAAATTTCGCTGATTTATTGTTTTAACTAAGAAAATATTTGTGCGAAATTGTGATTTGCGATAAAAATGTTTTTATTTAAAAAGCGTTGATTTTTTTTGGAGTTTGATTTTTATCAAAAGACAAAAACACTTTTATAAAAAGGGTCCCTATTTCTATTTATCAAAGGTCTAAATTATTATTAAAATAAAAATGGGGGGAGTTGTTGCATAGCACAACAACTCTAAAAGAAACCATAAGGATATAATCTATAGAAAATTCCAAGTATATGACAACATTTGGCTAGCATCAAAATTAAAATAGAAAGATATCCTAGCCATCTAAAATGATCAAATTTTCAGCAGATGCTGCCCGATTGAGGCTAGGTAGTCCAACTAGAACAGATTGGATTGAATTTGTTGAATACATATTGTTCTCACTCCCTTAGGTGTCTCCTTATTGCAAGGCATGTAATTGTTGCACTTGAGATTGGAGGCATTGCATATCCATTTTCAAATTATACATTCACCAGTGTTATGAGTATAGGATAACAATGAATGTTTCCACCTAGATCGAGAGGCAATCCATTTTCCAACCTAGCACCCCTATTTCCTTCTTGACACCATCATCAACATCCTTCTCATCTCTACTTACTCCTCGCTTTTTTCCTCTTTTTTCCTCCATTCTATCGAAATACAGAGTTTGATAACTTTTAAATAGGTGGCAGATGTTATGTCTCTATAAGACTAGTGTATCCCCTTATTGTTATTGTTAGTGTAGCCCCCTTATTGTTATTTTTGTACCCATGTAGTCCCCCTATTGTTATTATTTTTCCCCATAGAAGCTCAATATTTTATTGTTGTGCCCTTACATTATTATTGTTAGGTCGGCTCTGATTATATTTTGAACCCTTAGACTCATATATATAAAGGAGGTTTTTTCATTTGTATCATCCAAGAATTATTCATTTATGTAATATAAATGAGGTTTCCCCCTTGAAGTGGATAATTTTTAATTCATTGATCTATCTTTTCTTCTATTTTGTGAGTTGGTTACATAACATTTGGTATCAGGGCTTTTGATTCTAGGATTTCGCTTCTTAAAACAAGCCATCTTGGCAATTTTGCTATAAAATTTTTTCTGCGAAGCTTCATAAGCTTAAATTAAAACCACGTGGATTAAAAATCATGGTGAACTTTTTTCTATAATTTCAGATCTTGTTTCGCTATATTTTCGGAGATATGATCCAAGGAAGTTAGGGTTTTTGTAGTGTTGGACGGATAATTCATTCTTGTGGACAAGACAGACCTCCCAAGTGTCCTACGGATAGCTAGAAACAAACGAACAAATAAAAACTATTTTCTCTAGATACTGTTTGATTTGGAATTAACTATAACAGGGTTTTAGAAACCTACTTATATTCCAGCGTTGATCTTCTTTCCAGTGGCTTGAAGAAAGTCGTCATCAAGGATCTGCAATCACAAACACAAGAAAAGATCAAAAGCACCTATATAATCCATCAATTCATGAATCAAACATCTATCAAGATGATCAAGGAATTCAAGAAATGAGATAATTAATTAAATAACCTATTGATTAAACATGATAAATAAGCTATTTAACTAAAGAACTCATTGAGAAAACAATATTCATTCGTATTAACTTAAATAAAGAAGAGCCTTACAACCGTGTCCGCCTTGATATCATACAGGCCTTCCTGGGGTCTGGAACATGCGTTTACTTTACTCTGACAAGCCTTACACTCTCTCAGCTAAATCACATGGGTGTGTAATCATTCCCATATAAGGATTAGCTATGAGAGTCTGAATTTCTACAACGTTTCTCCTCAAAAATTCTCAAAGTCTAACTCCAATTCTCAAAGTATCCATCCCTTGAAACTGAACCAAAACTTCAATTTATAGGAAAAGGAAAGTGGTTACAGCTCCAAAATGGAAGTGATAGAGTCCCCTTATCAAGGGATTAAGTTCCATAAACCAAGGGGTAGGCTCCCATAATGGAGGAATGAACATAAATGATAGGAGCGAACCTTCGACCGGATAATTGCTTCTAGAAGCTTCTAGATTTGATTGTTGGGCTTCTAAATGTTACTTTCCGCCTTTGTTTCACCTTTTACAGGGGTCCACACCTTTAATGAGTAAAAAGTGCGTTTAGCTCCACATGATTTAGAGTAAAAAAGTGCGGCACCGCAGGCAATGTTAAGAGAAAGTGTGGTACAAGTGTTTTTAAGACTTTTATGAGCTTTTCTCTTAATTTCAAGGCTTGAATTTAGGAACTTTGATGTTGTAGACTTCTAAGGGAGTAATATATGAGTAATGATGAACTCATATAGACACTAAAACTTCATGGTGACAAATTTCAATGTAACAGATTGCCCCCTAAAACGCGAAGTTTGAGAGCATTCGAAGACTGATGTGCTTTATCATTTCAAGGATTAGCCTATGGACACCCCAGTCAGAATCTTGTAAAACAATTCAATGCAAAACATATATATATATATATATATATCATCACTGAGGTAGGCATTCCCATACTCAGATCAAAAACTAACTAAACTTATTCTGATACAGAAATGATTTTAATATTACATCAATAGTGTAGACATAGCATGGACGCAGCCATCTGTAATGAATAGTCTACTGCATAATGAATAATAAAATTCCCTGCAGCCTGGATGGTGGAAACTTGATCTAGGGTCTTGATTTCTGCTTCTCAAACTAGTACGATTCTAACCATGCGATTGATTATGTCGAAGTCGAACATGATAGAAACCACTTGATTACCAATCAATGATGTGAAATGTTAAAAAGTGTGAGAGAAACCACCAATAATGAGAATGGCTCTCAAATTACTCAGTACAATCCATAAAATGTGAATAAGTGATCTAAAGTCGAACATTTCACAGAATTGTTCGATCTAAGGCCAATGATGCAACCTATCATCGAAGGCGAGAAACCTGCCATTAAGGCATGTAGACTCCAAGGTACTGACGGATTCTAGATCAACTTCCTAGATGATGGGTTGCCGTCGATAGAAAGTGATCCATCGTAAGGAAGCTCACAACACGAAACCATAGATCAAGTTTTGAAGAAATTTTTTACAAGGACTGACTCAGGGATGGTCAACGCGAATGGAGACAAATGTTTGCAGATGAATGGTTTATTTGACTGTCCTCTTGAACACATAACGACACAGCAGATGGTTTGGTAATAGTTTCCCTAAGCTAATACCTGGAAACCGGATAAAGACCTTCAATTGGTTTGATTAACTGATAGGCAAAGTATTTTCCCAACCCAAGTAGAAGTGTGACAAAAAGTGTCATGTTCAAGAATGGTATACTGCTTTTAAATCAAAGTGTAACAAATGAATTCGTTTTCTCTCTTTTCCCCCACCATTTCTGGCAAGTACCTCTTTATTTTTTACAAGCTTGAGGAGGATAACATTTTCTTGTTTATAAGCTCATCCTTCGGATGAGTCCAACTTAGTTTAAAATCGAATCCTAAGAAGGAGTGGTCCATTCCTATTTGAAATTGACAAGTCCTTTACTGTTAAATTTTAACGAGTCCAGTATAGGAGAAAATCGATGTTTTTCATTTTTAGGGAGTCAGAAGAAAAAACTTAAGAAAACTCCATGGGTGTACTTTTTCGTAAATTTAGTCTCTCAGGCCCGAAAAAGGATAAGCTAGTGTGAGAGAGAACTCTATTGACCATGATTAGTCAATGTATACATTTTTCATAAAGAGTCCATTTTAGTCCGGAAAAGGGGTAAACTTATACTGAAAGGACGAATGTTCATTTCCTTTAATGAGTTTGAATAGTCAAGTACTCGACAAAATTTTCATATTTAGAGAGTTTGAAAAGGGCTAAAAAGAGAACTCCAAGGTTTCGCTTTTTCGTAATTTTCAAGAGTCCGAAAAAGTGATAAAAGTATACTCATTATTTTCGCTTTTTCTGTAAATTTTAACGAGTTCGAAAAAGTGATAAAAATGTACTCATATGGCTGACTTTCAATTTAATTTACGAGCAGGAAAAGACAAAAAGAACTCGGCATTTTCATGTGTTTTATGAGAATGAAAGATAGTAAAAGAAGCTCGAGATTTTCATGAGTTTAATGAGTCTTGAAAATAATAATCGAAATCGACTCAAGATAGTTTTCATTTTTACAAAAGCTTGAAACAGAGAAAAACTATGCTTCAGATAGGTTTGTTTCATTTTTACACAAGCTTGAAATAGAGAAAATTGTGCTTGAAAAAGGTTTGTTTCATTTTTGCACAAGCTTGAAACAAAGGAAAAATCATGCTTGAAAGCAGTTTCATTTTTACACAAGCTTGAAACAAAGGAAAAATCATGCTTGAGAAAGAGTTTGTTTCATTTTTACACAAGCTTGAAACAAAGGAAAAATCATGCTTGAGATAACTTGAATGCCCCCAAGCGTAACTTGCTAGAGCGCATGCCCCCCAAGCTTCATTTCATTCAACTAAGTACACTACTAGTTACTAATAGCTGGATGGAATGAAGGTTCATTTACGAGATCAAATGAAAGACTCGAATTGAAAAGGAGAGGATTTGTTTCATTTTTTAATGAGGTTGACACAGGAAAAGAACCATCCTCATGGTGACCTATTTCATTTTTTAACGAGGTTGACACAGTAAAAGGAACTATCCTCATAAACTACTATTTCTAATCTACCTACATAACCTACTGATTCATTTTTTAATGAGCTTGACACAGGAAAAGAACTATCCTCATGGCTCTGTTTCATTTTTTAACGAGGTTGACATAGTAAAAGAACTATCCTCATATCTACTCTCTACAATCTACCCATATAACCTACTGATTCATTTTTTAATGAGGTTGACACAGGAAAAGAACTGTCCTCATGACCAACTGATTCATTTTTTAACGAGGTTGACATAGTAAAAGGAACTATCCTCACCAGACTTGTTTCATTTTTTAACGAGGTTGACACAGTAAAAGGAACTATCCTCGTCGTGACCTTGTCATGGCTTCCAAATAGAAGAAACACATTTCAAGGGACGCATCTCGATCATGGCTTCCAAGAGGTCTTCATAAGATGGAAGAACAATTCTCTGGAAGGAACACATTTCAAGAGACTCAAAAGGGATAATAGCATCACGTTCAAATAATCCCATAGAGCTTTCCATGTCAATTACCGGATCTAAGTCAAAGGAAGTCGAGCAAACAGTGAGAGGCTCGCTTTCTTCGGTAACTGAAAACATGGAACTAGTTGCCACATAATTAACCCGTGGCGGGGTAGATACCACTTTAGTATAAGGAACATTTATGGGTGTCGGATTATTGGTAGTCGAATGAAAACTAAGGAATGAAAGTTGGTCAATAGTAACAATGTTTCCATTGTGAGGGAAAGACATCACACGAAAGAGTGTCGATACGACAGCTTTCATTGCATATACATAGTCTCACCCAAGGATTAAATTGAAATCCAAGGGGCCTCGAGCTACCATAAGATAAATACAAACAGTTTTACCTTCCAAAGTAATAGAAAACTTAGGAAGGATCCCTAAAGGTTCACTAATGGTTCTGTTAAAAGCTTTCATATTCTGTGTAATAGGCACAAGCTGAGGGGAACCCAAAGCTTTCCAAGAATTTGAGGATAAAATACTAACAGAAGCACCTTCATCTACATGTGTGCGGCATACATTCTTATGACAAGTCTGCACAATTATTTGGAAAGGGATGGAAGAAGGAAGACGAGGTTCTGTCAGTCTATTCCAATAAAAGGAAAAGACCTCGGTACTTGGAGGGGGTTCTGTAGGAACAGGTAAAATGCCCCTTGGCATAGAAGAATCTGATGTAACAAGAAGAACCGGAGCGGTATGAAGTTCACTCTCTTTAGGGAGAGTGGGATCGATCGAATGTGAAATCGAATCGACCACTTGATCAACTAATGGATCATCAACCTGAGTGATATGAGTTTCACTCTTCAATGGAAGAGTGGGATTGACTGTACTTGGAATTAGATCAATCCCTCCGTCAGTTGACAGTAGGTTGGGAGAAATTTGACGGTAACCAGTTGGAAGTTCTTGCTGTGGAACAGTAAGGTTTTCCAACAATTTTGAGGCCTCATCCATGTGAGGGAAAATGTGAGTTTGATGACTCCCTTTGCATAACCTACAAGGAAACCTAACTTTACCCTTTTTCCCAGGAACCTGACTATCACTGGTTGATGGATCAATGGTAAGTTGATGAGATTTTTCTGACCATGCTTCCAAGACCTTTTGAATACCAGGACAATTGATAAGGAAGTGGTCACCCTTACAAATATTGCAAGGTAATTTGGGTTTACGATGCATGTTGGAGGTTTTCTCAACATTACTAACACTTACAGCCACGTTTGACTGGTTGACTTCTTTCTTATCTTGCTTCTTCTTCTTCTTCTTCTTCTTCCCTTTCTTCTTCTTAGTCACCTGGTTACTAGCCTCAAGGCTTTTACCAAGCGAAGATGAAGAAAGGGAGTGTTGAGAAGGTAAATCCCCTCTGCGGACAGAGGCGATCCCTACTAGCCCAGTAGGGGTCTAGCAACAATCATCAAATGTTACAGCGCAAGTTCCTAGTTACAAATAAAATACCAAATATGGAGGCCTACCTGGAATCCAATGCTATGATCCGTAGAAGAGAGCGTTCTCGTTCCTCAGCCTCGGCAGATCACGATCCTCCCACGATCTCCGCGGATGGACACCTGCACATGCAAGAAACAACACGAATACAAGCATAAAATCCATAATACGCAACTATATATCAGTCAGAAAGGATATAACTCGTTATTAACATAAGTGAAAACAAAGTGGAACCATAACCGTAATCATTCATTAAATAACAATCGAAAGAGAGTACAACCAATGTTCTGACGTCGCGGTCTCCTTCGGATGGGTCTCCAGTCGTTCACGTCTCGCAAAACTCGCCAGGGAAAGGGAAAACCTCTCCAGAGTCTCTCGACGATAGTCTCCTTACTTGAGTCGGCCTTAAGGGAAGAAAGAGGGCTCTTACAACACAAAGGCTCTTGGGAATTTGGAGATTCAAAGCTTAGGCACTTCAAGACTAGCTTGCAATGGAATTGAGCAAGCTTTTATAGATGGGGAAGGAGGGAGTTGGGATGCCTATTATTGTGGGATTGGCCCTATCAACAAGGAAGGTTCCATGGAAGGTGGCAAACCACCTCCCTTCCATAGAATTCCCGAAGCCAAACCTCCCAACTCAAGATAGGCAATGGTTTATGAGTTTGTTGAAACACAACTTCTGCCATCTTTATTTAAAAAACACTCCTTAAATTGGCTGGCGCGACTGCTGCTCTAGGACAGAGCGCCAGTTGGCACGGCCTCTTTGTAGGATTTTCCCCATTGGCGCGAGTGATGAATTGTCTGCCCGCGCCAATGCAAAAGGAGATGTTTTCATGATTTTTTGCAAGGAGATGTCTTTAGGGCAATTGATGCTCATGTTTAGAGGAATGCATTGATGATGATTTCAAGGCATGACAATGTTCACAGGTCACAAAATGGGTCCTCCATTGTGCGGGACGGGGAATGGTAGGGACAGTGACAAATTACTGTGTAACAGGGAGGAAGACATATTGGGCGAAGAAGGTAAAGGGTCAACATGAGGTTGGTGATGTTGAGATGAGAACTCTGTTGAGGTGAAGCATCTGGTTGAGGTGGAATAACTGGAGTATTCGGGACCAACGAAGTTGAAAATAACCATATCGGTAAACCTATTGTAAATCCAGGTAATGACAATGTAGCCATATAAGGAGGACCAACATTTCCAAAGCAAGGAAAAGTACTAGGATTCTCATTAAGAGGGGTTCCTTGGTTGGTAAATTCCGGAATAGTTGCCATTATATTCAACTTCAGTGAATTTTATTAACAATTTAAAAAATAAAATTAACAATTAACAATTCACACCTAAACAATTAAAATTCACAATTCACACCTATGGTCTCTAAAATTAAAAACAAACAAATGAACACGTGCTATCAAATCTAGGAGTCAAACCACACACAAACAGTAGATTCCCTCACTAAAAACACTAGTTGGTGATGAAATCCAACATCGTAGAATTTTAATGTAGAAATGGCGATTGGAACAGTTACCCCGACAACCTGCTTAATGAAAGAGACTGGTGCAAGTTTCTCCACTATACCATCTCGAGTGAAGATAACCCTTCGGAGAGTCCAAGTGAGTCTAGCTGACGTCTGTTCTAGGTACAGTGGGATCTTCCCTCCACTGTCATCTTGGGAAAGAATCCTATAGATTATGGCCACTAAGGTCACCAACATAAACAAATATACCTGGGGGAACAGTCTACGATCCGATACACACGCAAGGGCAGAGTAACAAAGCTCAATCCCCTTAAAGGCTCCTTGACATAATCCAAGGTATACCGACAAGTGACCCCAGGCTCCTCGACAATGGTCAATCCGAGGTTTACCGTTGTTAATACATGTATATCTGCTATCGCTCACAATGAGGAAGGATTGATTACCTCATTGGTTTGGATATGATCTCGTGCTTGACTCCTTTAGGAGGAGCTTCCCAGAGCATACATGCAACAATTGGAATTTTTCCTACTGCAATATCGACTACTTGTTTGTTTCACTTTCTTGGAGAGTTAACTAAAACCTATTCCAAGACACTAGCCTAAGTTATGTTGGTGGAAAGAGCCCTAAAAATGTAAAAATTACTAGATGAATTTTATTAAGCGCTGTGTTATTTAGGCTGTTATTACTCAAAGGGTAAATGGATATGAAACCAATGGTGTTATGACCCGAACCAAAACTGAATGCAATAGAATATGATAATGTAATCTTTTCAATTCGATGAATCCTAACTAAAGTAAGGAGAGAGTTTCCATTCACTTCCAACAATGCAAAAACTTGATCAATAAGAGAAAATATAAAAAATTCTCTAATGCACTAATTTCATCAAGAAAAACTAATGCTAATCAATTCCAATTTTTTTTATTTTTATGTTTTTAAAACAAGCATAGAAACATGTAAATTTAAATCAAAGAAAACTAATCTAAATCTACGATTGATTTTTCAGAATGTAAACTATGCAGTTGTAATCTATGCACAATTCACTTGAAAACTATGCAAATGTAATCTATGCACATTTTTCATTCATATTCTGAACATGAGAATTCTATTTATGCAAATGTGATCTATGCAAGAGAACTCTCAAACATAAGATGATTCTAATGTAATCTAAGAACCAATCAAGTGTAAGTAAAGAAAATTGGGTGAGAGTTGCAAAGATCAAAAAAATAAAAACACTCAAAGGCGATTAACACTCAGACACAATTTAGCCCGCCCCCGCCCCCGGCGAATGAGGGGGAATTTTCTTTTGCAAAAACAAAAGCACAAAGATGCAAAATTGTTAAGAGACTGAGACAAACCTCGAAGTAATGACCAAAGGAAATCAAATTAAGAATTTCTCAAAAAAGAATATTCAAAACACCCAATTAACTTAACGGACACTGATGAGATTGTAAAATTGCTGAAATAAATTCACACAAGGCTTTCTGACAGAAAAACACAAGTCTGGGTATATCCTGAGAATCTAACAAACTGATCCAGAAAAGATAATTTTAAGGTTTTCTAAAAAATTTCACAGGGTCCGCAGGTTTCAGTGTAAACAGGTGCAGTCCCGCACTGTTTACATAAGAAAAGAGCAGAGATGCCCACACTATTTCTAAAAGAAAAGTGCAAATACTAGAAAACTAAAAGAAAAATAAAAAAACTCTAAAGAAATTTTCGGGGATTCTGCAGGAATAAATTACCCAAGCCAGTATCAATCAATCAAAATCAAAAAAATAGTTTCACAAGTCAAAAATAAAAGAAATCGAAGTTCAAAATCCATTCCCCAGTGGAGTCGCTAATTTGTTGGACGGATAAGTCATTCTTTCAAACAAGACAGACCTCCCAAGTGTCCTACGGACAACTAGCAACAAACGGACAAATAAAAACTATTTTCTCTAGAAACTGTTTGATTTGGAATTAACTATAACATGGTTTTAGAAACCTACTTGTAGTCCAACGATGATCTTCTTTCCAGTGGCTTGAAGAAAGTCGTCGTCAAGGATCTGCAATCACAAACACAAGAAAAGATCAAAAGCACCTGTATAATAGATCAATTCATGAATCAAACATCTATCAAGATGATCCAGGAATTCAAGAAATGAGATAGTTAATTAAATAACCTATTGATTAAACATGACAAATAAGCTATTTAACTAAAGAACTCATTGAGAAAACAATATTCATTCGTATTAACTTAAATAAAGAAGAGCCCTAGAACTGTGTCCGCCTTGATGTCATATAGGCCTTCCTGGGGTCCGGAACAGGCGTTTCCTTTACTCTAACAAGCCTTACACTCTCTTAGCTAAAGCACATGGGTGTGTAATCATTCCCATATAAGGATCAGCTATGAGAGTCTGAATTTCTACAGCATTTCTCCTCAAAAATTCTCAAAGTATAACTCCAATTCTCAAAGTCTCCATCCCTTGAAACTGAGCCAAAACTTCAATTTATAGGAAAAGGAAAGTGGTTACGGCTCCAAAATGGAATGGATAGAGTCCCCTTATCAAGGGATTAAGTTCCATAAACCAAGGGGTAGGCTCCCATAATGGAGGAATGAACATACATGATAGGAGCGAACCTTCGACTGGATAATTGCTTCTAGAAGCTTCCAGATTTGACTGCTAGGCTTCTAAATGTTACTTTCCACCTTTGTTTTACCTTTTATAGGGGTCTGCACCTTTAATGAATAAAAAGTGTGTTTAGCTCCGCATGATTTAGAGTAAAAAAGTGCGGCACCACAGGCAATGTTAAGAGAAAGTGCGGTACAAGTGTTTTTAAGACTTTTATGAGCTTTTCTCTTAATTTAAAGGCTTGATTTTAGGAACTTTGATGTTGTAGACTTCTAAGGGAGTAATATATGAGTAATTATGAACTCATATAGACACTAAAATTTCATGGTGACAAATTTCAGTGTAACATGCAGGCTCCAGAATTTCATCTCAAACAGGCGACCAAGGGAAATTTGTCATAGCTTCCATTTCAGACATCGTATTTGAATTCTATAAAAAGGGAATGAAATTTCACACACTTCGGTTTCTTTTGTATCAATTTTAGGGCCGAAGGGAGAAATAATGTCATGTGGCACGGCGTACAAGTTCTCTCTACTGAACCAGTCCATAATTAATAGGTCATTGTGGGAGTTCAAGCATAACTTTGTCTTGAAGAATCCAAACTAGGTCTGGCCCGTGGCATTGAAAATAAGACTTAGAGGGCTACTACATGACCAAATTCCAAATCTTTGGGATCCAAAATCACATAGATACATCAAGTGCAATATCGATATCCTCAAAAGCAAGAAAACGATGTGTATTTGTTTTTAAAATTGCATAAATTTTGTTTGAAAAATCAATTTGAAGTGATTCCAAGGGCATATTGAAGCATTGATATCAGTATCGGGTTCTAAAATGCCTCCAAAAAATAATTCCACGCCCATTAAGCCCTCAGAAATCTCTATTATGACACATGAAGAGGAGGAATTGCAACATGATATATCAAAATTACGAGACCAAGTGCAACAAATTTTTCTCTTGCAAAGAGTAACCAAAAATGAAATGGAAGCTAAGAAATATGGTATGGAAGCTAAGATATATGGTATGGAAGCTAATATGGATGGATTAAATAATGGCATGGAAGCTAAGATTGATGGTATAGAATAAAAACTTGAAGGTTTGAAGGAAGGTTTGACAAAGTTTCTACAAGAAAAGCTTCCTAAAGGTGAAAAGGTAGTAGAGGAAACTAATGATGAGAATAAAAGAAATGTTCATCATGATTTCATAGTCTCTAAGATTGGATTGAAGACCCACCATATTCCAAATATTGATATGAGGAATTTTAATGGCAAGGATCCCGTAGCATGGATCCTACAGATGGAGCAATATTTTGATCTCCATAATGTGAAAAACACACAAAAGGTACGCATTGCAACTTTATATTTAGAACCCAATCAGTTTCTATGGTATTGATGGCTTTGTTCTTGTAAACCACTTGTCACTTGGTCAATTTTTACGAATGAAATGATAACACATTATGAGGATACAAAGAGAAACACATTCTTTAGCCATTTGATAAATCTCAAACAAAAGGGTTCAATGGAAAAGCACATTGCAGGCTTACAAAAATTGAATATTAGGGTATAAGATATTCCATATGAGCATAGGATTGATGTATTCATAGATAATTTAAAGGATAACATCCAACATGAGGTTTTCTTTTGGGAACTTGATTCATTGGAGAAGGCATTTAAGGTGGCAAGAAAAGTTGAAAGGAAAATTATGGTAACAAGGAAGTCTACCAGTCACAACTATAAAGATGGAAATATTGTTGCACCTAGCCTTCCACAACCTACAAGTTTGACACCAGAACAATTGTAGGAAAAAAGAGAAAAATGTTTTTGTTATAGTTGTGATATAAAATACACTAAAGGTAATTAGTGCACCAAGAAGAAATTATTTTACATAGATTGTGAAGAGGAGGAAGAAAAGGAACAAGAAAAATTAAAAGAGGAGGATATACACTAGGAACCAACCCTAGAGAAGGAAGAAATGAATCCAACCATATCTTGTAATGCATTGACAGGAGTTACCACTCCTTAAACTCTCAAGATAGAAGGATATATCAAGAAAAAAAAGGAAATATTTTTTATTGATTCGGGTAGTACCCATAATTTTATTCATTATAAGATAGCCAAGGAATTGAATTGGTTCCTATATCCAACACCAAAGTGTCAAGTGATGGTTGCAAATCGAGGAACTATAAATTTCTCTGGAAAGTGCCATAATATCAAGATAACCATGGGGGAATATGTATTGAATAGTCCAATGCTTTATATTCCAATGTGTGGTATTGATGTTATACTGGGAATCCAATGGTTACAATCTTAGGGGACTATAGATTTTAATTTTCAAGAACTTTTCTTGAAATTTTTAAAGGAAGGAAAGGAAGTTGAATTACAGGGTATCGTAGGGAAACCAAGCAATATAATCAGCTCTAATTTCATGAAAAAGCTTCTTAAGAAAGAACAATGAGGTGTAATTTCACAACTATGCTCACTACATGTTCAAATATCGAAATCATCTATTTATCGAGATCTCCAAAAATTCTTGGACAGTCACTCCAAGGTGTTTGAGACTCCCAAATTCCTCCCACCTATTTGTGATAATGATCATGCTATTCATTTGATTCCAGAAAGTGTTCCTCCAAAAATTAGGCCTTACATATATCCTTATTCCCAAAAGAGTGAGATTGAATGTATGGTTGCAGAAATGCTAGAGGTCAGTATAATTAAACCTAGTCAAAGTTATTTCTCTGCTACAGTAGTATTGGTGAACAAGAAGGATGGATCACAGCGCATGTGTCCTGATTATAGGGAGCTAAACAAGCTCAATATTAAAGATAAATTTCCCATTAATGTCATTGATGAATTATTGGATGAATTGGATGGAGAAATTTACTTCACCAAGTTGGATCTTTGTTCAGGATATCATCAAATAAGAATGAAGACTGAAAACATTCTGAAAACAACATTTAGAACTCATGAGGGTCACTACGAATTTTTGGTCATGCAATTTCTCCTTACCAATGCACCTTCTACATTTGAAGGTTTGATGAATTCCATTTTCAAACCATTCCTTAGAAAATTTTTGTTAGTATTTTTTGATGATATACTAATCCACAACAAGTCTTGGAAGGATCATGTTCAACATGTTGACAAGGTGCTTAAACTATTGGAGGAAAAAAAATTATATGTAAAAACCTCCAAATGTCTCTTTCTAATACAGGAAGTGGAATATCTAGGTCATACTGTATCTCATGAGGGTGTTAAGGTAGACCCTAACAAAATTAAATCCATTAAGGAATTGAAAATCTCCACAACCATAAAGCATCTGTGAGGATTTCTCCAGTTGATATGGTATTATCACAAGTTTGTTAATAATTATGGGAGAATAGCATCACCTAACAACATTACTAAAGAAAGATGCATTTTCTTGGACTCCATAAGCAACTAAGGCCTTTGAACATCTTAAAGAGGAAATGTGCCAAGCACCGATCTTAGCTACGCCAAACTTCACAAAAACCTTTATTGTGGAATGTGATGCCTTAGGAAATGGAATTGGTGTTTTTTTAATGCAAGAAGGAAGACCCGTTGATTTTGAAAGTTTTCAAATCAAAATAAAGTATTTACAAAAACCTATTTGTCAAAAGGAAATGTTGGCAATACTACATACACTTAAGAAATGGAGACCTTGCCAAATGGGAAGGCACTTCATGGTAAAAATAGATCATGATAGTTTTAAATACTTTTTAGAACAAACATTATCTTCAGAAGAGCAGCAAAAAAGGGTCAAAAAGATGTTGGGTTATGAATTTGAAATCATCTACAAAAAAAGGAAGAAAAATATTGTTGCAGATGCACTCTCAAGAAATGATGAGGATGTGGAAGTATTGTTTGGTGAAATTTATATTATCCAACCAGATTGGATAACCGAAGCAAGGGATGAATGGAAGAATGACAAAGAAGTGTGGGCACTCATTCAAAAGTTGAAGAAAAATCCTAGTACATCTCATAAATTTCACTGGAAAAATGATTCATTATGGTACAAAGATCGCTTACATATTTGTAATAATTCCCAACTCAAACAAAAGGTTCTTTTGGAATTGCACACCTATCCTTTAGGAGGGCACTCAGGATTTTTAAAAACTTACCACAAGGTTAAGAAGGAATTTTTTTGGGATGGCCTTAAATATGATATTCAAAATTTTGTGGAAAAATGTTTGGTTTTCCAACAAAATAAATTTGTGACAATTAAGACTCCAATTTTTTTACAACCTTTATCCACTCCAAGTCAATATTGGGAGGAGGTTTCAATGGATTTTATCACAAGTTTACCCAAGTTCGAAGGAAAGAGTGTCATCATGGTGGCAGTTGATAGAATTACCAAGTATGCACACTTTTGTGCATTATTGCATCCATTTAAATCCAGTACAATCACTACTGCTTTTATGGAAACAATTCAAAAGCTACATGGAAACCCAAAGATTATTGTAAGTGACAGAGATCCCATTTTCATTGTAAATTTTTGGACATAATTATTTTCTTGTCTTGGTAGTCAATTAGATCATAGATCGTCTTATCGTCCTCAATATAATGGGCAAATTGAGATAGTGAATTAATGTTTAGAAGGATATATTCGTTGCTTTGTATATGATAAACAGACATAATGGGTACCTATGTCTAAATGGTGTAATAACACTTCCTTTAATACTACAACAAAAATGACCCCATTTATGGCACTTTATGGATATCATCCACCATCCATCACATCATATTTAAGAGAAAATTCTAAGGTTCAAGCGGTGGAATATCACATCGAGAAACAACAAGAAGTTCTCCAACTCTTAAAGGATATCCTCACTTTGGCACAGAATCGAATGAAACAACAGGCATATCAACATCACAGTGAAAGAAGTTTTGAAGTAGGAAACTGGGTATTTTTACAGCTACAACCATACAAATAAATTTCCCTCAAGCAAGCTAAGAAGGATAATAAATTATCACCAAAGTATTATATTCCTTACAAGGTGTTGCAAAATATTGGTACTATGGCATACAAATTGGAGCTTTCGTCATCTTCCCGAGTGCACCCAGTTTTCCATGTTTCATGCTTAAATAAGGTTATAGGTGACAAGCTCCCAGTTCAAACAATATTTCTAGAACTTGACGAGGAAGGAAAAAACATATTGGAACTTGAATTAATCACAGAAACAAGAACTCGATAGCTACAAAATCAATCAATTTCAGAGTATCTCATCGAGTGGAAGAACTTACCCACTGAATATTCCTCGTGGGAGGATGAGAGTTTTATACAGAAGCATCCAAAACTACTCAAGCGTTGATGAAAACACTTTTTGAAGGAGAGGTGAATGTTAGATCCCTATAAGACTAGTGTATCCCCTTATTTTTATTGTTAGTGTAGCCCCCTTATTATTATTTTTGTACCCATGTAGTCCCCATATTGTTATTATTGTGCCCAATAGAAGCCCAATATTGTTATTTTTGTTCCCTTAAATTATTATTTTTAGGTTGGATTTGATTATATTGTGACCCCTTAGACCCCTATATATAGAAAGGAGGTTTTTTCATTTTTATCATCCAAGAATTATTCATTTATTTAATGTAAAGGAGTTCTCCCCCTCGAGTGGATAATTTTTAAGTCATTGGTCTATATTTTCTTCTATTTTGTGAGTTGGTTGCATAATAACATAACATTATTATTCCTATCAGTTCAGATTATGCAATCATCATTGCAAATGGATAATTCCACCATGGACACCTCAAAAAAAAGATGGAGAGATATCCTCCATTAATTTTCCTTCTTCGCATTTTAAGATGTCAATTACTTTTTATGTAGGAGTATGGGGAGAATGAAAATACAGGTAGTTGGCCTACCCACATTCAAAGCTCCATAATTTTTTTGAAGGGGATACATTGAAGAATGATAGATACCAACTTTCCACCCTCTGATCTTACGAGATAATTCCCTTAAATGTTCATGCCTTTCATCAAAATGATTGTATGATACCTTCCTCCAATATCCACAACATGGTTATAGCTAAGGAAATACACATAGGCTTGAAGTTGGTGGCTTGTCTTAACTAACGCTTCATGTGTCCATGAATGTGTATGGATGCACATTATTTGCACGCAGGTTTCCATTTTATAATGATCTGTATGTAAAGTTGCTTAAGGATTATGTATTTTTTTCAAGTGAATAAATTAGGGTTTTAAGCCTCTTTTGCCAAATTCATAAACGCATAAACATGAAATTTAAACTCAATTTTTGCGTAAAACATAAGACAACATCACCATAACAGTAAAAAAAACACAACAAATGATGAAGCATTTCACCCCTCTTGGGCTACATCTCCTGGTCCAACTTCCAATGGTTGGGCCTCTTTCATTATGCTCAAAAAATGGTGTTTACATCAAGTTACAGTACTCAAATGGTTGTACATATAGATCCAATAGCTTCAGAACTGTCAAAAACCCATTTCTAGCCTCTTTCTACTCCCAAAAAGGCCAAAAATTGAGAAATTTATGAGCCTCCCAAGTTTTTCTGCAATTTGTCCTACAATTTTGACCTGTCTCCTAACCATCCTACAAATCCTCCCCAAAAATCGCAAATGGAGCAATTTTTTGGTTGACCGTCAGCACAAATTGTGGGTTAGTTAATTTTCCCAATAACAACTATAGACCAAATATTTTAATAATATATGGGGGGTTCGGGCTAAGCCCTAGCCGCTGGTCCCGTCCCTTATTTCCCGTGGAATCGGTGACCAGGGTTGGGGCTAGCCCCGACCTGCCCCAAAACATTACGCCATTTAAAACATAAATATTGTTTTAAGCCTATGTATAATAAGGCTCATATGATGGTGTAATGGTTGGGCGTCGGTCTTGCTGATGGGAGGTCACGTGTTCGACAACTGTGGGGTGGCTCGGCCTCCATAAAATTTTTAATTGGCCACCAAGGGGCCACGTGGCAGCCTCCGGTTGGCCCACGTTGCGCTCCTTGGTTGGTCCAACTCAAACCAACTCAAATAAATTAAATTACACCACCTTAAACCAATCCAGTGATGCTAAGTGTCGACTAAGCATTAGCCAAAGGAGCCCAGTCATCATGTTGGCATCAGCATGACATCACATGTACAGACTGCACAGTCAACAACCCAATTAACATGTCTACAAAAATTTTGCATGCTTGAACAAACGAACAGATCGTGATTGCGGGAGCATACGGTGTCGATTTTGTGATAAATGAGTTTTGTTGGATTCAAAACGATGAGATCTACACGGTCGTTCAGGTTTCGCGCCATTCTAACAACTTTGAATTTTGAGCATAAATTTGATCCAATGGATCATTCCTCCCCACTGGAAGGTTTTGGACCTCCAAAATCTCATTATCCATCAATAAATATATGAGGGCACATCTCCTTCAAACTTCTAGTTTTAATCCACTGAAATTTGCTTGAATGCAACATTTTGAGCTTTTCATGAAAACTGAACATTTTCCCTGACTTTAAAGACCTTGACTTCATGTTGTAGATACCATCTTGTTGCAATTTCCCAGAAGATGCAGAACAACAACCTATCCTTGAAGGAACAAACACATTCCCTCCTCGATATTCAATCAAAGAAAGCTTAAACAACTTCAAATTATTCTCACCTTGAACATTGTCAACACGACGATGCTTGAGATGTCTCGCCTTGTGCTTGGCTCGACTCTTGACCAAATGTGATTTCCATCGCCATGCAACATCCCATTTCAAAGACAACACTTTTTAAAACCCATAAGAATTACTTTTGAACCCAATTCCAACTTTTTCAAATTGCTTTGGCACTTTATCTTTGACCTTTTCACTCTCTTGCACTGGCATCTTGTCAACATCACTGCTCAACAATGATGCATGTTGCTGCAATTTTACATCTTATTTACCTCTTTTAGGAGGAAACATGTTAGACTCTTGAAACATCTTATCACAACTATTATCAACCTCAATGAAATCAGATTTTACATTCGATGCATCTCCTTGAAAGGTCTCATTCACAACATCTTCATGCTTGAACATTAACAAAGTAAAATTTTGACTAACATTAACAATTCTCTTCATTTTTCCATAATGCATAAGAGAAAAAATCATCTTCCTACTATGCGCTCTAACAATGTACTCAATCCCATTATTAAACAATTGATACTAATTCTCATGACGATGAAATATTTCTCTCCTATCATAAATATATGGGCTACCCAAAACAATACCAGAAATATCCAGTGGAACAACATCCAGTTCAACTTCATCAAGAAAGTCTGTAGTGATTGAAAATCTAAGTATGCACTTCCTCATCACCTGAAAATTTTCATTCTTACATATCCAACATAAAGGATAAGGTCTTGGATGAGGAATGGTCTCTAAATTCAACTTCTTGACTAAGTCTTCAGAAATATAATTTTCTTGTGAACCACTATCACATTGGGTGTCAATATTGGTATGCTTTGAAATAAATCTAACATGGAAAAGCTCAATTCTTGTTTCATCATATTGAGTACTATTGAGACAACTTGAATAACTAGTACTTTCTATTTCCTTACCTTTCAAACACATTGTTGTGATATTTGTTTCATCTCCGAAATTAGAACCTAAATCATGTTGTATTGTTGTAGTTGTCTTTTCCTTCTCTTTTTTTTTCAACTTCTTGGGTCTCATTTCTGGATGAAGTTTCCAGCAATGATTTTCATCATGTCCATCTTTGAAACAGTGTTTACATGTGAGTTTTTATTTCTCCATCTTGATGGAAGCATTCTTCTTTCCTTTTCCCTTGTACTTACCCTTTCCTTTTTCTCCAAACTCAAAGGTATTCTCACTTGTCTCATTTGAAACATGTTTCCCTCTTGCTTCTAGATGTGTGGCCTGAACAAAAACTTCATCTAAATTTGAAGTATTAGACATAATAATAGTATGTCTTAGGTAACTATGCAAACCTCCAATGCACTTTTAACAAAGCTTCTTGAGATGTCAAATCTACACCCAAGATTAGTGCTCTTCTCCTAGCTTATTGAGTATATTCTTGCACACTTTTTCCTCTACCCCACCTAAATTTTTTCCAATCCATTACAACCTTTTTCATGTATTCTAATGGATAAAATTGTCTTCTCAAGGTAGCAACAAAATCATTCCAAGAGTTCAATACCTTACCATCTTTCTTCGTGTCCTCTTGAGTTTTGGCTTCCCACCAAATAAAGGTTGCACCTTCCAACCTCAATGAAGCAAGTTGAATCTTGGCGTCATCATCCTTGATCCTTTGTATCCTGAAATACACTTCAAGATGACAAACACAATTATCTAATCTCTCAACATTTACCTCTTCATTATACATAGCCAAATCAAACTTTATGTCAAGCTTTAGAAATGGAGTTTTACCATGACCTTATGGAGAATTTGGAGGTGTTTGTGAAGGGCTTGTTGAGGAAGAAGGTGATGGTGAACATGGTGGTGAGTATGGAGGTGAAGATAATGGTGGTGTCAAAGGTGGTTTGTCACCATTCCCATTAGCTTTTTGAGTCTTGTCTCCATCTCCTCTATCTCCTTTTGAAGACTTATCTCCCTTTGGAGGATTGGAGCTCTTACCTTGCAACCTTTTGTTTCTCTCCTCATAGAGAACTTTCACCATTTGTGTCATGTCAAATAATTCTTTCTTGAAGGATTTTTCATTCTCTAACATATTTTCAAGCTCTCCTTCACGTGACATACTTTTTGAAGCTTCAGCTACAACTTGAGGTAGAATTTGTGGTGGATATTGTGGCAAACTTGCTCTCCTTGTCCTTGACCTAATTTGAGGGCTTTCTCTGATACCCTCACAATAATAAAGAAAACCTAAGCTCTGATACCAAACTAATATGTATGTAAAGTTGCTTGAGGATTATGTAATTTTTGCAAGTGATTAAATTATGGTTTTAAGCCTCTCTTTTTAAATTCATAAACACATAAACATGAAATTTAAACTCAAATTTTGCAGAAAACATAATACAACATCACCATAATAGTAAACACAACACAACAAATGATGAAGTAGTTCACCCCTCCTATGATACATCTCATGTTCCAACTTCCAATGGTTGGGCCTCTTTCAATATGCTCAAAAAATGGTGTTTACATCAAGTTACAGTGCTCAAATGGTTGTACTGATAGCTCCAATGGCTTCAGAATTGTAAAAAACCCCTTTCTAGCCTCTTTCTTCTCCAAAAAAGGCCAAAAAATAAGAAATTTATGAGCCTCCCAAGTTTTTCTGCAATTCATACTACAATTTTGACCTGTATGTTAACCGTCCTACAAATCTACCCCAAAAATCGCTAATGGAGAGATTTTTTGACTAACTATCGCCACAAATTGTGGGTTCATTAGCTTTCCCAATAATGGCTATATACCAAATATTTTATTAATCTATGGGGGGATTCCAGCCTAAGCCCTGGCCCCTGGTCCCACCCCTTATTTCCCATGGGCGCAGTGACCAGGGTTGGAGCTAGCCTCGGCCCGCCCCCAAACATTGCGTCATTTAAAACATAAATATTGTTTTAATCCTATGTATAATAAGGCTCATACGCTGGTGTAGTGGTTGTTGGTGGGAAGTCCCATTTTTTACTCCTGTGGGGTGGCTCGACCTCCATAAAAAAATTAATTGGCCACCAGGGGGCCATGTGGCGGCCTTGAGTTCCACGTGGTGCTCCTTTCTTGGTCCAACTCAAACCAATTAAATTACATCACCTCAAACCAATCTAGTGATTCCAAGTATTGATCGATCATTGGTTGAAGGAGCCCAGTCATCATGTTGACATCAGCATGACGTCACCTGTACGAACTTCACATTCAGCAGCTCCGTCAACATGTCTGCAAATATTTTTCCTGTTTGGACAAACAAACAAATCGTGATTGCATGAGCATAACTTGTCGGTTTTGCGCGAAACAAGTTGCATCGAATTCGAAAAGGTGAGATCTACATAGTCATTCAGGTTTCTTGCCATTTCTGAAACTTTCAATTTTGAACATAAATTTGATCCACCAAATCATATAAGGTCATACACTAAGAAAACCATAACCAATGGTTTATGGGATCATTTCTTTCTTCAAGGTTACATTGACACTTAGTGTTCCAAGTGGTAGAGTTAGAGCTTGATTATCTAGCCTATCTACTGCACAATTAAGGTCTCTTAAGATACATTTAACTTGAATATGAGGAATTAAGGTAAGTCTTCTCATGATTCTCAAATGGAGATGGCAAAGAATAGAGTCTAAAGGGGATGTTTCCAAAGCAAGATGACTAATGGTATTGTTGGAGCCACCTATTAGAATATGGGATTTTATCAGTAAGTGTTTGGTTAATGTAATACCTTGAATGAGAGCATACATTTTTGGTTGATTATTAAAGGTTTTGCCTAGGCTCCATGAGTATCCTAATTCAATTTTCCTTTTGGGGCCAAAAATAACCTCCCTTCTGCATCTGCCACCCTAGATATTTATTTTTTGTTACAAGTTAGCATTATATTTAATTAATTTTGTTGAGTCAATATATGTTAGCAATACTCACGTTACTTTACAACATCTTATTGAAATAGGTAACTAGGTTCGATCTTCGTAAATATGAAATGTACTCTTGATTATTGTACATTGTAAAAAGAAAGAAAATTTATTGTTATTATTTTTGTAACATGGGTTTCATGCTCAAGGTCAATTTATTTGTAGGTAAAGCACCCATTGAGTTCTTATAGGGTTTGTCATAGAGTCAAGAATTCAATTGATTCGTTGTCATATATGAAATACCCCATTGGGAACTTTGTATCATGTAAAATAAATTTATGTAAGTCAAAAAATGTCAAATCTTCTCCTCCAAGACCAAGACGGCCTACAATAAGTGAAGTCAAACTACAAGTGACAAGTTAGCCTCATGAACAACTATTTTACCTCCATAAGAAGCCTATATATAAAGATACATTTGACCTCAATTTGAAACATCAATCAAGAAAAAAAGAAGTTTTATCAAGGAATAAGAAATATACCTAAAATTAGCAAAGAAGAAGGAGAAACAAGAAGACCGAAATATGAGTTTTGGGGATGAATATCTCACATGTGCGAAAAGGATTAAGGCATTGTTATATTGCACCAAGGAAAAAAGCTACAGTCATAACAAAAGTTGAAGTTTGAGGCTCAAAGGATAAATGTTTGCAATACGAGTTTCAAAATGAAGAGAATCTATCCAAGTGAAGGATAAAAATGATCACAATTTTGTCCCAATCCACTCACACATGCGAATTTCAGAAAATTGCAGGCATGCCGAAAGTTACAGCCTTGAAGTAGTAAGCCAAAATTCTAAAGAGAGAATGAAATCTGAAGTATTGGAGAAAAGTTGACTGGTGTTGACTTTGTGTAAGAGAAGCTCATCAAAGAAGAGATTGACTTGATCTTGGAGGGGTCTTTTTCAAGGGTCTAATTAGGTCTTGGAATTCTTCATTTGAAGATTCTATAAGAAGATAATAATTCTTGTGGGTTTTCCTCTCAAGAGGAGAGGTTTTGGCCCTAGATAGCAGCCTATATTTTGTGTCCTCTTGTCTCATTGATCTTCATTGTTTGGTAATTTTTTTATGATAAAAGAACGCTATAATAATCAAGATAAGAAGAAGATAACTACAAGTATATAAATTTAAGTAAAAATAGCATCAAAATTAGTTATCTAAGTAAGATAAATCACCCTAATTTAGTTGCCCTTGATTTCTCAACATGTTATCAAACCTAAAGTGACCACAAAAAGGAAAGGCAGATTGAAGATCATCCAATTTAATAAGGACACATAAGGGTCGAGCACAAGAAGATTATCAATGAAAACTACGAAGCATCAAGGAGGATTATCCATCACATCTCAAGTATCATATCATCACATCTCTTGCAGGAAGAATAATACCTCAAAGACCCTACCTCCATTCAAAGAAGGACTCTACACTTGAAGCATTATTGGGAATCTTACACATTCTACAATCATTAACCAAGGGAAGAAAGAAAGATCAATTCATCATCAAAGTGATCTCCCTTGTGTTGAAGAAGGGATCATATCCTTGAAGAATATAATCTCTCTCCATCTTAAAGGAGAAGAATTTTTTTGAAGAAAGAATATCATCAAGCTATCATCATCTAGGAGGAATCTTCAATTATCAACAACAAAGGAGGAATAAAATTCAACATCATTAAGAATCCATCAAGTTGAAGATATCATCATCACAAGTAGAATCTTCATTTGACAGCTAAGTATTCTATATTATTATGTATCAAATCTTCAATGAATTCTTTCGGCAAGGAGAACAACAAACATGTGGGGTCATCGAATTAACTTACATGGAAGAAGAGAATAGATTTGATCCTCATAGAAAATCAAGTTAGTGAATATGTCACGAGATTAGTCACCAAACCTTCTTAAGATCAATCTAAATCACTGTCAAAGTAAATAAAAGGAAAAATAAGGGCTCAAAGAATCCTTATTGAGTCAATCAAGGATTCCCTCATCCCTTATGTAGCAAAGTTGAAGACATCAAAAGAGATCTATGAAAAGCTAGTAGAATTGTTCTCTATAAGCACTGCAAGATAAATTATATCATTGAGAACCAAACTATACAATATGAAGGTATAAAAGGAAGAAGTGGTAGCCTCATACCTTATGAGGGTATCTCAAATAAGAGATCAACTACAAGAGCTAGGAGAAAAAAAATTTGATCGAGAGATGACCACCATTGTGCTCAATGCACTACCTAATGAATGGGTAAATTTTGTATCAAGCATCTATGGGAAGAAAGAAACCACTCCAGTCAGCGATTTGTGGTCATTATGAAAGATTGAAGAAACTATATTAAAGGTGAATAACGATGTTGGATCAAAATAACAAACACACACATATGCAGAAATGGCAAGGAAGAAAGAGAAATTTGGAAAGTTTTAGCCTCGAAAGAAGTTTCAAAATAAAATATACATGTCTAAGATTCAATGTTATGAATGTAATGAATATTGGAATTTCAAAAGGAAATGTCCTAGACTCAAGAAGGACAACAAGAAGATAAAGGAAATAAATGAAGCCCATATCACCAAGAAATAGGAGAATCATAAAAGACGAAAACAAAGAAGGAGAAAGTGAAATACCTTTTCTATAACTGAAATAACCTCCTACACTTAGTTCTTTTCAATATATAGAAGATATCAATCATGGTAGAAAGCATCTCAAGTATGATATGATGCATCATAGAAAATATTGATATGGCATCATCATAGAGACATGGAGGATATCCAAAGTATAAGTATATATAATTGAAGCAGTCATAATACATGATAGAAAGGAAGTAGCTAATGGCATATCCATTGGAAGCATAGAAGGACTATCGAAGTAAACAGTTTATATGGTTTAAGAAAGTCATATAGTAAGACGGGAAGAGAAATAGATCATTATACATCATCATTATTAGAAAGAAGCATTTGTAGAATGAGGATCATCAAGGTCCTCCACTGGAATTTTTGTTATAATCTTCACCTCTACTTAGAACAAGCAAGTGATAGTCTACATTCCACCTTGTGTGGGATCCATAGTTTATAAGGATGATGGTATGATGACAAATATGTGTAGCATGTCAAGATTGGTTTAAGTACTTTCATCTTCAAGCAAGGAAAGGAAGTTGTTGAAGGAATTCTATATGATCAGATGAAGGAAGAGGTATGTATATATATTTGATAGATAAAGTCACGTCATGATATTGTTAGTGTGAATCCTAATCGCAAGTGTACGAGAAAAGCTCACTTTAGTTGTGCATAACAAACAACCCTAACATCAAAGATGGCTGTCAATTTTTTTAGAGCTACAGTTAGTTGATCGGAATAAATGCTACAAAATCCAGATCTATGCAGTTAAAGACATTAAACAGAAAATAAAAGCAAGAGTTTCTCCATGCATCTAAGAGACAAGACAAGAATATTTTTTAAGAATTTTTGTATTTATGACACCTAGGAAGGGAACATAGAAAGGTGTTACCAGTACCCCTCAATGGGATGGGTTCTTGTATGTCCTCAGTGCTTCAGGTCTAAGATCTCTCTCTCTTGATGATGTAAAAAACCCAGACAAAAATGGAACTCAAGGGGAGCTCACAAGAAAAAAGGTAGAAAAACATGACAATGATGGAGGATCAAAGTTAGACCAAAAGTATAGATCCAGAGCGATCTTTAGGCAAAAAAAGGTAGTGAGTGAATGGAAAAACCCTTCTATTTATAACAAAATATTGAGTTAGTCTAGATATTGGTGCATAATTAAAATATTATTAACCAAAACTAGATCCAACTTTTATGGAATATTTTATTGTTTTTGTTGGAGGGAAAAAGAATTTGAATTTGATTAAATCCCTTTATTTGTAAATAATAAATAAATAAATGATTTATTTATTAGTTTAAGAATGTGGTTTAGTAATAATTAAATAAATAGTGATTTATTCAATTATTTATAAATGATTTAGTCAAATTTAACAAGGAATATTATTTAAATAATGTTTTAAATAATTATTCCTAGAAAATAATAAGATAAATAATGATTTATCTAATTAATTTTCTTATTTTGGGTTAAATATGACCAGGAATATTAATTAAACTGATGTTTAATTAATTATCCCTTGAGAAAATTCAAACAAATAGGGATTTATTCAATATTTCCTCATGGAGTTTCCTGTTTAGACCATTAACAACTTAATAAATCATGGATTACTAAGTTATTTTTCATAGGGAAAGAAATTTTACTAGGGTAAAATTGGTCTTACATGGTGTACTTTGGTCCATCTAATAGTAACAGGTTAGATGACCAAAAATTGGTGTAACAGATTGCCCCCCAACGTGCGAATGTTAGGAGCTAATCATATAACCGAAGTACGTTGTAAGAAATCAATCACTAGACACCGAAAGGGGAGTCAGAGAGAGAGAGAGAAATATAAGGTAGACTAAAGCACTAGAAGACGAGACCTTGAGGAGGCGAGACTTACAAGTGCGACAAGTATCTTTTATGAGTGAGTACATGTTCTACATGAGGCGGAGGAGGCATACCTATGCCCGTCGAGATAACAAAGTACAAAGAATAATGCGTCCAGTAAACAAGGGACCAAACTATATAGTACATGATGGTATAAACATGAGCCAGATAAAAACATGATAATGGATCCCACATACATACTATGCCTAGGACAACAGCCAGGACTTACACAATAATATTTGAGTACATGATATATAAGTACAACCAAAGAGGCCCTGTAAAATAGGAAAGGGCTTCTGAAAATCTAAATGATACATGCAAACTAAAGAGGCGCTGCAAGCGGCTAGGGTGGGAACCATCAAATCTATGGAGCTGCATCCAAGGATGTAGTAGAGAATTCATCTAGGTATGTGAGGGGCTACCTGAAGGGCCACCCCCTCATGAGGTTTGAAACATCTCACACACACCCAGGAAATCACTGGTACAATATGCTGCATCACTGAACCATCAAGTATACGGATCTCGATCATGCCATAATGAGATGGAGCTGAGAAACAAGCAAGTAAAAGGGAAATAAAGAGTCCCTTTTCTTGATCTGAGGCACCAAACAAGAGTGGAAGCTGGAACCAAGGTACACCGCCCTCTAGACATGTCTTCTGGAATGAATAAGTTGATGTCGACGGAAGGAGGTCCGCCATAGGTGAGGCAATGAGGGATCCTTAACTAAGGCACGAGAGATAATAGTAAAGCGACTGATAAACTGACACAAGGGATAATGTTGGAATGGGGGGTACTGAGTAGCGGGTTGAAGACTTCCCTTGTTAGAGCATAAAGGGCATGGATGACATGGCAACTACTGACGCAACATCAGACGGGCTAGGGGACAGTGTGACTGAAGGCCAAAATGTGTGACATGAGAGAGGAACAAAGCAATGAAGGATGGAGGACTATAGCAGGATACAAAGGAACTTGGGATAGACTCCATGGATGCGATGGTGACACAACTCGGATGCTTTAATAAGGACGAATCGATGATGCTTCCACATAGAACAACCCTGGTGGGGACCATAAAAACATGAGTACAAGATGGTTACTCACGACAAAAATCGACACGAGCATGGAAAAGTATGGAGGCAAATTGGTGCCCTAAGTACAAGTGTTGCAAGTGAAGAAATTCGATTTTGAGGAGTGTTTAACTGACCCTTCTTGGAAAAAATGTGTCTGGGTGAAGTATCAAATCACAAAAAACTAAAGGATACCCATTTGAGAGCTCGATGAGAGCTTTCCAACGATGTTAATGGTTTGTCAAACCAAGCTACGGTTTGGTCACATCTGGCGAAAGAAAAAATTGGGGTTTCTCTTTTAATAAGGCATTTTCCCTCCAATTTGATTCATTTTCAAGTGTAGTTGTGGTGAATGTAGAGAGGAGAAAATGCCCTAAATATTGCGGCAGTCATAGCGGACAAACTGACCATTGGAATCAAGATCTGTCAGTTGCGGGTAAGATGCCTAACCCAACCTTTCATTTCAATGGATTGAAAGTTCAATTTAGGCACCTAGAGCTCAAAAATAGACCCCTACTCTTCTTCATGGCTGGGTCGCACTTTTTGGGGAAATATCTGCGACCTGGGTAGCAGGTTTTGGGCAGAAAATTGTGACCTGTCCCAAGAATTTCGTGAAAAGTGCGACATGTGAGAGAGAGGGATTTTGTTGTTGTTTCTTGGCTGAGCGCTGGGGTTTTATGGTTTGAATGCAGTCTTTCCTTTCTGTACACTGAAAAATATGATGGTTTTGTGCAGATATGCCAGAGTTGAGGATCAATTCGAGAGAGAGAGCCCTGGACACATTATGGTCGGAGATCCGAGAGGATGATGGTGTCTGCACTGCATTGGCCAGGTTTGGGGTCCTGAAGTTTGTGGAGAACCCTTTGATGAGATCTCGAGAGCCCTTATTGGCCCAAATTGTCAACTATTGGGATCTAGATCATGAGATATTTATAGTGCAGGGGCATCGGATCAAGTTGACTGTCCAGGATATATATTTTCTGACTGGTCTCCCGCCACTTAGGATGGTGGGAAATACGCAGCCAGTGTTACAGCGGGGGCGGAACATTATGGAGGTTTTGGAGCACCATTTTTGACCAGGTCTCCATGTGAAGGGGACACGGATATTGATCAGGGATCTAGAGCGACTAGAAACCCATGCTGTGGCTGCAACGGTGCTGCGGATCCTAGGAAACTAGGCACTCCACCACATCACTAGGGGTCAAATGATGCTTGTTGAGAGTGTGTGAGTGGGACCTACTATGGGTGGGCTAAAATGATGTTGTCTTCATTGAAACGACAGTTTTCGCTATGCAAGTGGTAGGTGAACCACCATTGTGCATATGGCACAGTGATGTGTTCGCTCTTCTTTGAGAAGATCCCAACACTTCGGCCTCACATACAGATCCAAGATGGGGGCCCAAGAGAGCCCAGGATGTGTCGTTGGGGGTGACTACTCTGTAGAGGGGTAGGTGGGGCAGTCGGATGGGTGTTCTGACCTGAGTTTTTCACCCATTGGGATCATATGCCACTGTACATAGATGACTATCCCTACAGTGGGATGAGTTATCATGGGGACCCGGACTTGCCACTTCTGCTTGGTCGAGCATGAGGGCCCGATGGTAAGTGACGATTTGCTAATATTTTATGTGCATTTTAAAGTTTCATAATATTGTATGTGGTACTGATTCATTCACTTTTGGTATGCAGATACAGCATCGGTGAAACCGGCTGGGTATATGGGGCAGCCTGCAGTATCAGGAGCTGCAACTCCAGGTGGGTCGAGGGGTCCACAAAATTAGGATGCATTTGCCCTCTTGGAGGACATCCGTCATAGATGTGAGAGGCTTCTAACCGGTGTTTCAGAGCGCGGATGGCAAGATCTTGATGACCAGTACATAAATCCATGTATTGGTCTACCCTCGGAATGGTGAGGGGTCATGCGGCGCATGGTGATGGCCAGACAAGGGATGCGCGATCTACGAGCTTTTGGAGTCGAGAAATTGGCCCGGGATCCTACAGATAGTGGTTAGATGTAGGGGCATGTGGTGCCCCCAATTTTGAGTTTTTTTAACATGCTATGGGCATGTCATATGTATCAGAGTTGATGGACTCGAAAACATTTGAACGACACATATAATGAATATGCATCGTTTTATGGTTTATTGTTATTTTCTTGTGTGAAATGTGTGTGATAAATGCCAATCTAGAATATTATTTGCAATGCTATCTACATAGTGATTTTGCGCTCTAGGTACATGACTAAATGTAATGATTTCAAATTCACGCATCAAAAGCTTCACTCGTAAATATATTCTAAACAGGACAGGATTATGCACACGATAAACACCATTCAATTGCATGACAAGAAGTAAGGAATCGAAACTAACATGAAGGTGAAGGATGCGATGGGAAAGGGCATCGGCTAATAAACCTCGCACTGCATCATATTCAACCTGGTTATTAGTGGCAGTACCAATGCATACACCATTAGAGAGAACAAGCGAATGTAAGGGGGTAAAAATGGCCCAACCTTTCGAGGATAGATTCCGAGAGTAGCGACTTGCACCATCAGCATAACCGATATATGGTGTGGACGGGGGGGTCCATTTGAAAGCTGCCACAAGACAAAAAATGAGAGGATGATGAACAATGTTGGCAACCCGAACGCAAGGTAGAAATCAAACAAACATTTCTAGAGGGAGTGCTCTGGGTAGGATTTCTACCACCCGCACACTGACGAGTAGGGGGTGTGTGGGAACTACCTTAGGGGCAGCTTGTGCTTAGGTCACGAAAGTCAGCATATACACGGATGGTGCCATTCCTATTATGGGTGGGAAATATGAAGTCAGGGGTGGAAAAGGCTTCCATGATGTCGTCATCACAGTAAAAGATTGGGTGAATGGTGGAAGGGTAACCACATGACGTGAAAAAGCTACCTTACTCATCATTATTAGAAGAAAGGTTCACATGTGCATCATCACGGGGGGTGATAGAAGAACAAGCAGATAATGGATCCACCAATGTTGAGCCCAGGGTGATCACTCAAGGGAGGTCAAGTGAAACAAAAGGGGAAGTCCCAGAGGGATCTTCCACCGTGGATCTCATAGATGATGACATGTAGAGGATAATGGACGAAGACTCTGTCATCTCGACATCGGGAGGGGTAACTTCAATAGGATCAGAGGTATCCTCAGGTTGGCCTGAATCATACTATGTGAGTATGGGATAGGCGAACTGGTTTTGTTCAGTCTCATACTCCCGAACTACTTCCAAAGAGGCGCGGTAATGCTTGCGGCGGGGAAAAATATGGGTATAATGGCCATGGAGATCACACAAATCATAGGGGTGGTTGGTGTGAATAGTATTTGGGTTCTTGGATATATTCAAGGAAGAAAAAGAGGCTTCAGGGACCTCAGAATTAGGAAATACGACATTAACCATGGGCTTGATGCGAGGCAATTCAGTACAATGATGGGTGGCATGACCGACAACATCACACAAAGCACACGGAGGGGTACGCTTTGTAGGCTGAGGAGGAGCAGTGGTTGGCTAGGCATCCTTGTCCTTAGGTGCCTTCTTGCGAGATTTTCCCCCCTCACCTAAAGCTTTCGCAACAAGAGTAGGTTCCTGTTGAGGTGGCTGAGGCACAGAAGCAAAGGGAGGTGTCATGGCAACTGGTTGGACTAGGGTCAAAGCAAGATAATTTTTGCGTCGACGAGGCGGGATAATGGCTGGGGGATCAATGTACCAGACTAGGATCCCCAGGGTCATGTTAGGAAGAGATAAGATAGCCATAACAAGTACCGAAAATACTCCAAGAGGGGGAGCAAGAAATTGTATTTGACCGGAGGGCTAATGGCAGGTGGGACAACTCCGAGATGGTTAAGGCCAGGAGGACCTATTCCAGGAGGGTAGATAGGTTCATGGAGACCAGCTGAAGATGAGGGGCCTTGAGGAGGGGGTTCTGAAGGTTGAGTCGAGGTGCTAGTAACAGGTTGTGGAGGGCAGGGCTATTAACTAGTCGAACCAGTCCGTTTGAGGTTGAACCGAGACGATTGCATCATGCAAACGTTCAACGAGTTAGGAACATAGATAGGAGGAGAAGGACCAGGGAATGAAACAAGAAAAGAGTAATCTTTGTAGACTATGGGTGAGACACTGGTCGGAGGTTCGACTATCTGTTTATTGGCCACTGAAGAGATGATGGACTCAGGGGAGGTCTGAGACTTCGGTTCGTAATATGTCAACTGGTCTATGGTGACAATATTTTCGTTGTGAGGAAATCACATCTTACGGTGAACTGCAGATGGGACAACAAACATCGCATAAGTGTAGATATAACCCAATATAATGTTGTAGTCTAAGGGGGCATCAATGACTTCTATGTCAACACAAACATTCTTGCCCGCAAGAGTAATAGGACAATTGTTGAACATGCCAAGTGGTTGGGAAGAGTGGCCATCCCACACTCAGAGCGTGATAGTGGAAGGGGCTAACTCAGGAGATCCGAGTTGCTTCCAAACCGAAGCGTACATCACATAGGTGGATGCCCCCTCGTCAATGATACAACGGGAGACGTTGGCCTTTCGGATCTTGATAGGTATTTGGAAGGCGATGGAGGCAGGAAGGGGGGGATGTTCTAACCAGTCAACATAGAAGACAATCGAACGATCATCTGAAGGATACATAACACCCATGATAGTTAGTAGATCTTTTCGTTGTGAAGGGCACGACTTGAGAACTTCCAACGTTGACATGGCAGCAGGGGATCGTGCTAAGTCATCTACTATACTATACGAATGGGTAGCTTTACCAGAAGCAGTGTTTCGGTGTAATGGTCCCTTGGGGATCTTGGTATGAACCTCTGCCTTAGGCTGAGGGATCAATAAAGGACCATTGGGTGTTGAAAGAGGCTCTATGGGACTTGAAGAAGGGGGCTCGAGGGAAGACGTAGAGGGGGGCTTGTTGTACTGACAGGACTGAGTTTTAAGGTTGAGGTTAAGGGTAATGGGTTGGTCAGAGTTCATCATGAGAATCTGGTAATCGGAGGTACCAGATGAAGGAGGTTGAGTGGCCTCCTGACTTTCAAGGGGTTGGGTAGCCATGAATCCTTGCTGGGGGAAATTATTGGTAAACACAGCTGATTGGATAGGTGCAGAATTAGGAGGAACCGAAGGGGAGGCTTGTTTTCCTCGGTATGTTGCTTGATATTCCCACATCTGATGCATTTGAGGTAAAAGAGGACAATCATGGGTGTAGTGACCATAGACACTGCAACAAGAACAAGGTTTTTTCGTGTGAACATGACTGTCCTGCTTGGAATGAGTGCCCTATTGCTGGGTTGTTGTGTTAGGTGCATTCCCTTGCGGATTGGGTCCTGGATTACCTGGGGCAGATTGGTTTTGGTTTCCTTTCCTCTTCTTTTTGGAAGTAGGAGGATTAGTTTCACTCTGTTGTGCATACACCTGACCCTGGGGGGGGGGTGGCTATTGTTGCGGAGGTTGAGAAGGCAAGGGAGGCTGAGTTGCTAATACTGGAGGAGCTGGAGCACCAGGCTGCGGATACGGATAATATGGAGGTTTGGAAACATTATGGTATGTAGGTTGGGAAAAAGGAGGAGGCATGTTGTATCCTGGATACATGCTACCGGGAGGGGCGAAAGTGCTGGAGGAGCTGGCCCCTCCCTGAGGGAAACCATAACCAATGGGAGGATGATTGTACGAATGATAAAGGGCTCCAACGATACCGTCGGCGGCATGGGATGCTCCCGGTGCATTGGCACCACCGAGTCTAGGGAGATCGGGTAATATGGTATAAACATAACCAAACTGTGCGTATATCAGGTCATATTTCAACACAATATGGAGGGCAGCTTCTTCGGTATGAGGGAAATGAGATGCGACATCTTTGCCAATAGCAGGAAAAAGGGATCTAAGAAACCATTCCATGCAGTAGACACGGTCTTCAAAGGTAGGGACTCGACATAGGTTCTTTCTTCTCCGCCATTCATGGACATGATCGAATAGGTGGGTTGCATACAATTGACAGAAAGAGGTCAAAATTTTGGTACCAGTGTCATAACGAAGGGGAAGATGGAAGTAAGACATAAAATCCCTGGCAAGAGTCGCAAAAGTAGTATGAGAGGAGGAGGCCTGGTCGACATACCACTTGGAAGCTTCTCCAGTAAGTGTATGTTGGAACAACCAAAGACAGACAGAGTCGTCGGTGATGGAGTTAGATGAACACCACATGTAGAAAGAACGAACATGGTTTGTAGGATCCTCTCCAGGAAGACATTATAACTTGGGGATGTCTGAAGGAGCTTGGTTGGCATAGTAGGCCAACCAGGATCATGGTGTATGGGGTCATTGATCAAATAGGATAAATTGGGAAGACTGAGGCCTGCCATATAAGGGAGCAAGGGATCAGTCGAGATAGTTCCTATTGCGGCCCCACTAGTAGTATTCCCAGCATTAGGGTCGGGGCTACCACTAGCGTTAGGTCCTAAACCAAACATGGTGAAGGTGACAGTAGGAGAACTGGGGATAGAACCAGAAGGGAAACCCAATGAACCAGAAGCAGAGTCAGAATGGGGACTCGGTGGAGGACTAACTCAAACCCTATGCGAAGGAATAAGTCTTCCTAACATAAACTGAGGATGAAGGCCAAGAAGTATCCAGGATAAACGCCTTGGGGGCGCAATGATGGAAAAAAAGACATGGATCATAGAAGGAAGAGCGACCAACAAGGGCAAGGAGGTGCAGGATCAAATGATTACAATGTCGAAACAAGGACAGGGAGGTGCAGGATCAATTGATTACAATGTTATATTCTTTTCCTGGTAGTGTAAACCAAGCGCTCTTCACTTAAGGTGTGCGTGTATGTGATAAGTGTGTTAATTTTAATTAAACCCAGACGTATGTAGAGAAAAAATAAAAAAGGTGTTGTATAACTGTAAATAAATCTGAAAATAACAGTAAAGTAAACTAAATATGACAGAAAATAAACAGCTAAAGATGCATCAATTTAAACCCAAGGAGGAGGGTCTCCCAACAACTAGTCTATGGGTGGATGAAATATAGTCAAAATACACAAAATGGCTAATGGATCTAAAGTCAAGGGGACAGGGATCTAAAGGCCAGATCTATTGGAAATAGGTGTAGAAAACAAAAACAAACCAGAGGGAAAAGTGCTGCAAATGAGGTGGCGAAAGGCTACAAGTTGAAGGGAAATGGGGGGACCCTATAGGAGGACCAAACAAAACTGAAAAGAGGTGTTTTGGATGGATTAATAACCAATCTGAAATGGATCTGAAAGTACAGGATCAGATCTGAAAAAAGGGTTGAACACACTGAAATCTCAGACGACCTGCTTCAGCTAAACTCCTCCTAAAAAGGTGGAAGCGTACTGAAGCCCTTAGGGGCTTTGTTCCTACTTAAACAAATAAAAAAGAGAAATTACAGGTCCAAAACGGGTGGAGAGGGAGGTCAGACAACCCTGAATAGTAGCCCAGACAAACCCAGAAAAATTCTCGCAAAAAGTTTAGGTCGCAATTTCTGACTTGTTTTCTGTTGAGGTCGTAGTTTTCTGGCAGTTTTCCGCTACCTGAGAGCTGAGGTCATAGGTTTTGGCCCAAAAAGTGTGACCTGCACTTCTGGCTGTCTCGGGAGCAGGTTTTAGAAAAAAAATTCATCTCAGCTATGATTGATACCTGTCACCTGCGCAATAGGCCCAGAAACACACAGAAGTTAGAATTTTTATTGTTTTAGGGTTTTAAAGGTTAAAAACAATATCAAGAAAAGAAAAACAAGAATTTAAAGAAAAAACCCTAGGGGTTGAAGCAACTGGTCATGCAGGGATCTGAAAAACAACAGTGGTCATAATTATAAACCCTTGTGGAGTCGCCAGTGATTAGTGTGAATTCTAATCGCAAGCGTACGAGAAAAGCTCACTTTAGCTGTGCATAACAAACAGCCATAACATCAAAGATGGATGTCAATTTCCTTAGATCTGCAGTTAGTTGATCAGAATAAATGCTAAAAAGGCCATATCTATGCAGTTAAAATACATTAAACAACAAATAAAAGCAAGAGTTGCTCCATGCATCCAATAGATAGACAAGAATATTTTTAAAGGATTTTTGTATTTATGACACCTGGGAAGGGAACACAGAAAGATGTTACCAGTCCCCCTCAATGAGATGGCTTCTTATATGTCCTCAGCACTTCAGATCTAATATGTCTCTCTCTTGATGGTGTAGAAAACCTAGACAAAAATGGAACTCAAGGGGAGCTCACAAGCAAAAAGGTAGAAAAATATGACAATGATGGAGGATCAAAGTCAGACCAAAAGTATAGATCCAGAGCGATATTTAGGCAACAAAAGGTAGTGAGTGAATGGAAAAGCCCTTCTATTTATAACAAAATATTGAGTTAGTCTAGATATTGGTGCATAATTAAAATATTATTAACCAAATCTAGATCCAACTTTTATGGAATATTTTATTATTTTTGTTGGAGGGAAAACAAATTTTAATTTGGTCAAATCCCTTTATTTGTAAATAATAAATAAATAAATGATTTATTTATTATTTTAAGAATGTGGTTGAGTAATAATTAAATAAATAGTGATTTAGTCAATTATTTATAAATGATTTAGTCAAATTTAACAAGGAATATTATTTAAATAATGTTTTAAATAATTATTCCTAGAAAATAATAAGATAAATAATGATTTATCTAATTAATTTTCCTGTTTTGGGTTAAATATGATGAGGATTATTAATTAAACTGTTGTTTAATTAATTATCCCTTGAGAAAAATCAAACAAATAGGGATTTATTCAATATTTCCTCATGGGGTTTCCTGTTTAGACCATAAACAACTTAATAAATTATGGATTACTAAGTTATTTTTCATAGTGAAAGCAATTTTACTAGGGTGAAATTGGTCTTACATGATGTACTTTGGTCCATCTAATAGTAACAGGTTAGATGACCAAAAATTGGTGTAACAGATATGGTTGCAAAGAGGATAGTTGAGTGCTCTATCTCATGATAATGATTGAATAATAAGGGACTCTTCCTTATAAATGATACGTGAAGGTATGAATACAGTGTACCTTTAACTCATCTACATATTTACTAGATGAAATCGATATAACATGACCTATGAGGAATATGAGGTGGTGGAAACTATGATTCCTGTGATGAAGGAACTATATATAGAAAATATTGCGAAAGAAATATGTGAAGAATATAAAACAAGATTTTGCAAAGATGTAACTATAGTCACGTAAGATAATATAAGTAATCGAAATTTGATAACTAGAAGGATTAGCTATGACATCTCCATGAAGAAAGTATGAAGACCCTGATATGAAGAAGAACCTTGGTAATGAATGTCATGGATATGGATTCATATATGTGCAGGATGTTGATGTCATAACAAAAGGCCATCATAAAGAGGTAATTTTTATTTAATGTTCATTTTTATTTTTGAGAAAGCATCTGGTTGGTTTGAAATAGGGCTACCGAAAGAGGGATGTAGAAATTCACCTACAACAATTACTCGTGATATTGGATGGAAGATCCTGAAAGAAACATTACTTGGAAATGGTATTTGTATAAAGGATAGCTAGATGTGGACTAGAAGGTCACTTCCAGATGAAGATAAGGATTACATGACTATTTTTTCAACACTATTTTTTGTTTAAGGGAAGTGATGGAGAAGATGGTTGAATCCCTACGAAGAATTTATAGAAGAAGAAGACTCCATGATAAAGAAGTTGAAGTTCATGAAACAATGTCGAAAGAAGGATCCCTACAAATATTTGATAGTATGATGATCTCCACCAAAGAGCAGATAGATATTGTTTATAACAAGTCTCTAGTTAAGAGGGAGCTTGGGCAAGTCCCTAGGTAAGAGGGAACTTGGGTATATTCCTTTTATAGAAATGATTTGATCCTCCCTAGTTGAAAGGGAGAGATATACAAATAATTATTGTCTTATTTATGAAGAAAGAATGGAGGATTGGGTAAGCATTTTAATTTTGATACTCTTTGAGGATGAGGTAGGGCATCCAATAGGTAAGAGTATTCAAAGAGGAAATTCCTTGAGGATGTGTTAATCAAAGACAGGAATGGTCGTAAAATGACATACCTTGTGAACGTCTCGATGGGGTATGTGCCTTGAGAGACAATGATGAAGGTTTCTATAAATCATTTGTCTCCCTATCATTGTGCTCTAATCTTGTAGAGAGATAGATTTTTTAGTCAAGGCCTTTATGTGTGACAATTTTGGTTGATATGATGAGATGCAAGGATATAAGCTAATAGGATAGCTTATGATATGGCTTACCAATATGACTCTTTTTATGAGAATTATTTAGTATGAGAATGTCCAAGTACCTTGTATGTTTTATGAATACAATGTCCATAGTTAAGAGGGAGTGTTGAAATAGGTAACTAGGTTCGGTCTTCATAAATATGAAATCTTGATTCTTCTATATTGTAAAAGAACGAAAAATTAGTATTATTATTATTGTAGCATGGGTTTCATGATCAATGTCAATTTATTTGTAGGTCAAACACTCATTGACTAATTCTAGGGTTTGTCATAAATTCAAGAAGTCAATTAAGTCATTTTCATATATGAAAGACCCCATTGGGCACTTTGTATCATGTAAAATATATTTATGTAAGTGAAAAAATGTCAAATGTTCTCCTCCAAGACCAAGTCGATCTGCAAGATGAAGGATATTAAATAAACATTAATAAACACACTAAATTATCATAGACATAAACATGGCGGAAAAGGCTTGAGAGCCTTATTACATTGCTCTCATTCTTCTTATTAAAACAATGTGTATAATACAAATATAAATATGAGAGGATATTTATCTCAAGATAGTGTGTATATCTTGGACACTTTGGTTGAGGAAAAATATCAACAACACACTAATCTAGGAGCCTAACTAGTTGGAGAGAATCTTTCAACCAACTAGGCCTAAACTGACTCCTAATTGAGAGGAACAAACTCAATGTAGAAAATTAGGAATAAATTCATAATTTTCATCATTTAATTAATTTAATCACTTTTGGACTTTGAATTGTTTTTCTCACATGAGAGTGAGGCTAACATTTCCCCCTCAATGATAAGTCCAAAGTAAGAACCTGGAACCATCTCCAAGTCCTCATGTTGAAACTATTGTGTTGATCCTCAAAGAAAAACACTGTCTGAAAAACCGCCAAAGTTGGATGCCGAAAAAACTTCAATCTGAAGAGAACATGAGTTAGCTGCAAGTCTGATTCATCTCTGAATTTTTCTTGAATAGTCCATCATGTTCCAAGATGCAAAAGGATCCATCTGTCCTTTTCTTCCAATCAACATCCTTTGTCCACTGACAAAATTTGATGGCGCCCATTAGTGAATTTGCTTGTCCACTGACAAAATATTGAGAATGCCCACTGGAGAATTTGTTGACGATGATCACCCATTGGTTGATGATGTTGATGATGTTAAAAACAAATCACTGCTGCTTTTGTTGATGCTGTTGGAAAATTCTCACTACTGGTGTCAAAAATTGTGCACTGTTTTTGTCGAAAAATACTCACCTCTGCTCTTGTTGTTGATCCCATTGGAAAAAAATTTGATGCTCATTGGTTGCTTTTGTTGGTGTTTTCGAAACTTTCAGTTGGACAATGACCTTCAATTTCATTATCATTTCCCCCCTTTTTCAGCTGAAAGGAGAGACAATCACTTGGATTTTATTTCTGAACTCCCCCCCTTTAGGTGTAGGATATTTTCACCATCTTCCTTGTACTGGAAAAGTTGTCTTCATGTGAGACTGAATCCGTCGATAACACATAGACACTTGTTTGACTGTATATGACCACTTCCAAGGATCAATCAATGCATAGTTGATCTTCACTCTTGGTGATTGGTTTTTCTTACTACATACTTCTGATGAATGATTTTTCTTGTCACAATGGTGACAAGGATGGAGGTCAAAACATGTACTCTCCATATGGCCATTTCACTTACAATGGTTACACTTAACCATATTTTGATCACTGTCTATAAAACCAACACTTACAAACTGAACTGGTTTTGAGAAATCTGGAGCATACAAACTGTTGTCTTTGGTATAACCTATGCCATGTCGATCTTTGTTGAAAGAGAGTTCTTCCAAAGGTCTGATCACTTTCTTGGAAATAATATCTTGTTGTTGTTCTTCACACTTGTTGTTGCTGCTAAAATTTCTTCCTTGATTTATTAAATATTTTTTATCACACTAGGAACCAATCATTAATAATTCATCGGTATAAAAAGTATCAAAGTTTAATTAAGGTAATTGGGCTCTGCAACAATCGACTGCAGCACACAAAGATTGGCTCGGATCTGAGACACCTAGCGCAGACTCCAGACAGTCAGGTCAGATTAGCAGGATCACCATCGATCATAATGGAAAAACCCGGTAGGATCTCGATCCGATCTGAGCGCTGGTAATTCAGCAATTGCATGCGTTGACCACTGCTGCATGCGCTAGCAGAGCCTGCATGCAAGCAGACATGGATCCCGGAAGGGGTGCTGATATTATTTTACCCATGCCAGAACTCGTGGCATTTCAAAAACTAACAGCAGGAGCTAACAAAAGAAAATTGACAGAGTTGCAACAGAAATTTGTAAAAAAATTGGATTGCATGCCTTCAGTCGAGTTACCAATTGAAGAGACATGCAGATCAGCTCTCAATCTAGCTGACAGAGGGTTAATTGGCCAATTTACAGGCCTCTGGCCTTCACCCAAAGCAGTTCAGGAATGGGTGCAAAGAAACTGGGCTCCACTAATCTCCGAAGGGATTAAAAGCCATTTCGTTGGAGAAGGCTACTTCGTCTTCGTATTCGAAAGTGCAGAAGACAAAAATCTCATTTTCCGCAACGGACCATACTTCATGGGGCCACAAGGATTGTACCTCAACAAATGGACCCCTGACTTCGACCCGGCTCAGGACGTGCCATCGGCTGTTCCAGTTTGGGTCCGACTCCCCCACCTCCCGCTACACTGCTGGAACCAAAAGTCGTTGCAATCCATAGGCAACTCGTTGGGAAAGTACATAGATCAAGCAGTGAGGAAAGATCAGTACTCTTGCGCACGAATCTGCGTAGAGGTAGATCTGGAAGTAGGGCTCCCGGAAGCGATAAAATTAACTATAGCAGACTGGACGCACATCCAGGAGTTAGACTACGAGCAGTTACCATTCAAATGTCGGTACTGTCACGGCTACGGTCACTTCGCAAGATATTGCAAAAAAAAGAACACAGAGGAACAGGAAAATGCAAAAGCGGAACAATGGACAACAGTGCAGAAAGCAGGATCATCGAAAAACAGAGACAAGTCCAATACAAAAGAAAACAAAACCCTGCACGATCCCCAGGATTCAGGATCTGGGAAATCCAATCCCACAATAGCAGCAGAAGTACAGAACACAGATCCCAACAAGGAAGTAGAAGCAAAAGAGTCGAACATCAACAGCATGGAACAAGATCAGACTTCCCCCAGTGGAAAGAGCAAAGAGGCTGAAGGGAAAACTCCAGAAATCTCCCCTTCTCCCTCATATGCAGACATAGCCAGGAAGAAAATAATAGATCCACTAAGCTCCTCTGAGGAAGAGACCATGGAAAGGCCTGCCAAAAGAGCAGGAAGGAAGTCACGCAGAGAAGTAAGGGAGGAAGAGGCAGAGAGACAAAAAACTCAAGGAAACCAGGCCACAATAGAAATGTCAATCGGAAGAAGCACAAGAACAAGGCCTCCAAAAGGAGGAACAAGCACCACCCCCATTAGTAAATAATGAGAATCATCTCTTGGAACTGCAGAGGATTGGGGAATCCGTCAAAATTAGAAGCAGTTAGAGACCTCATGAAAGCGGAACCAACAGACATCCTACTGCTCCAAGAGACAAAAATTGAAGGGGACACTCTTCTAGAAATCAGCAAAAAGAAATGGCAAAAGAATTCAGGCAAAACAGTGAGCGCAAGAGGCACTGCAGGCGGTATAGCCACCCTATGGAAGGAGGATCAATTCAAGCTACTCAACACACACATCACTCAGCACTGGATCTTCACTGAATTGAAACACATAACAAGTAAGTTAACTGTTGCCTTATTCAATCTTTATGTACCGGTAACATATGCAGACAAAAAATCTTGTTGGAAAAACTTAAATGAATTTTTGGAACTTCAATCACCAAACAACATAATCATAGCTGGAGACCTCAATATAGTTATGAAAGGGAAAGAAAAAAGAGGTGGAAGAAGTAGCAGGGATCAAATGATGCATGTAGTAGAAGACATAACATTACAATGGGAACTACTGGACATCAAACCAAAGAAAGGGCTATACACTTGGACAAATAACAGGACAGGAGCAGATCACATCTCAGCAAGGCTTGATAGATATCTAGTACAAAGCACTTTACTCCAGGAAAGAAGGATCATCTCCACAGATATCCTCCCAAAACTCACCTCAGACCATAAACCCATCCTTCTCTCGATGGAGGAGGAAGAGAATTTGGGCCCAATCCCATTCAGATTCAGCCCGCTTTGGAGAGAAAGAAGTGGATTTCAAGAGATAGTCAGAAAGGCATGGTCAACCTCTATAACAGGCTCCCACAGCTATGTTTGGGAACAAAGGTTAAAGCACACCAAGAAGGCCTTGAAAGAATGGAGCAGGACTCCCATATGCACACCTAGCAGCCAAAGAAAGGAAGCAGTACAACATCTGGGAAATCTACAAAGAGAAATGGACACTGCAGATATAACAACAGCAGAACTACACAAAGAACAGGCAGCTCAATGTAACACCTTCCGCTCATTCAGGACAGAAGAAGAATATTGGAGACTAAAGTCTCGGAGTCTATGGCTGGAATCCGGTGACAGAAACACCTCTTATTTTCACCGGCAATGCAGAGCACGCCTCTCTCGAAACTATATTTCAGAAATAAAAACCTCTGATGGGTCGCTTTGCAAAGGAATAGATCAAATCAAAGTGGTTGCAAGCACTCACTTCCAAAAACTGTATAGCAAAGGAAATGAAGCCAATAAGGAAGAAAATGAAGAGTTCCTCAAAAATATCCCATCATTGGTATCCAAGGAGGATAACAAAGCCCTTTTGAAGCAGGTCACGGAGGAAGAAATCAGCAAAATAATTTGGGCCATGGAACCCGACAAAGCGCCCGGCCCAGACGGATTCACAATACACTTTTATAGAATATGCTGGGACATAATAAAAGCAGATTTAATCAGAATGATCAGAGATCTCCTGCAGAAAGCAAAGTTGGGAGGCAACACAAACTCAACCTTCCTAGCATTAATTCCGAAGGAAACCAATCCGGAATCCTTTGAAAGGTTCAGGCCAATCTCATTATGTAATGCTTCATATAAAATAATAGCGAAGATTATAGCCAATAGAATGAAACCTCTGCTAGGCAATCTAATCTCCCCATCACAAGGAGGCTTCGTCAAAGGAAGACATATTCTGGATAACGTCATCCAAGTTCAGGAAACTATACATTCCAGCAACACAAGAAAAGAGAAAGGAATGTTGGTCAAGCTTGACATGGCCAATGCATTCGACAGAGTCAACTTGACATTCCTATACAAAGTTCTCCGAAGTTTTGGCTTCTCGGAAGAGTTCGTAGAACTAATAAAATCCTGCACCAGCAGGCCATGGATTGCCCCACTGGTAAATGGGAGGCCAGCCAGCTTCTTTCAAGCATTGAGAGGGCTAAGGCAAGGATGCCCCCTCTCTCCCTACCTGTACATACTTCTGGCGGACACATTGAGCAGAAAGCTTGAGCTAGACAAAACAAATGGAGATGCTCCAGGTCTGCGAATAAGGAAAGAACTGGATCCCATCAACCACGCCCTTTTTGCTGATGATACACTCATGCTGGGCGGGGCCTCTCGCAGAATAGCCAATGCATACAAGTCCACATTACAAGCATATTGCAAAGTCTCAGGGGCCTTGGTAAATGAAAGAAAGAGTGTTGTCTACAGCTGGAACGTTGAAGAAGCAGAAATACAGAATGTAGCAAATATATTGGGGTTCAAAGGTTATTCAAAATGGGACAAAATCAAATACCTTGGGCTGCCAATTACCCTGGGCATCAACAAGAGCGTTCTGTCGGAGGAAGTCCTGAGAAAAATCAAGACAAAGATCGAATTCTGGGGTGGGCAGTGGCTCACCCATGGAGGCAAACTCATCCTAATAGAAACAGTGCTCACTGCCCTCCCAATATACCAGGCATCGTTCTTGATGGCCCCTAAATCAATCGCAGGTCAATTAAATAAGCTTTTGAGAGACTTCTTATGGCATGGAGGAAGGGGTAACCAACGAAAATTTCACTTGGTGAAATGGGACACTGTAAAACGCCCATTCAGAGATGGAGGGCTGCAGATAAGAGATGCTGAGCAAGTAAACACCGCTCTGGGATGCAAAATACTTTGGCAAATGTTCACTGATCCCAATCATTCAGCCTGCAGAACGCTCAGACACAAATATCTGCCTGGAGCATCGCTAAGAAAATTAGAAATCGCAGACAGGAAACGTGGAACTAAATTGTGGGAACTCTGCAAACGAAGTATACCAGTCTTCTGCAAGCACTTATATAGAATACCTGGAAATGGAAGTAAGTCCAAGCTCTGGACCGACAGTTTAATGGGGAACGATCCGCTGGATCAAAAGGCAGAGTACTCTGATCTGCGCTCCCTGCTAAAGGACAGAGGCATAAATCGCCTTTCAGACATCTCAGAGTGGGACGCACAGGGCAATTGGAAGTCGTGGAAGCTCAACGACATCCCAAGCCATCTAAAATAGCAAGCAAAACTCCTCAAAGACGACCTGCAAAACGCAGCTCCCGTGCACTTGAACGCAGCAGATAGCTGGGGATGGGGGTCCTCAGGTATATACTCCACTGCACACGGATATGATGCACAGCAACCTCAGCGCAATAGCAAGCAATCCCCAATCTTCTGGAAGCAAGTGTGGGATGCGATGGCGCTCCCAAAAATTAATTTTTTCTTCTGGACAGTTATGCAGAGGAAGATATTAACAGGAGAAAATCTCATGAAGAGAAACATAACAGGGCCGCATAGATGCGCCCTCTACAAACAAAATGACGAAACAATCGATCATCTATTCGTAGCATGTTCATTTGCAACAAAAGTATGGGAGCTAATCCTTCACGGATTGAACAGCGCGACACCAGCAAATCTGACAGTAGATGAACTCTTCAGGACATGGAAAGATCGATACCCCACGAGCATCAACAACAATACACTATGGGCCAAGGTGTGGATCACAATCCCAAAATACGTTTGCTGGAAACTCTGGTTAGCTAGGAATGAACAGATCTTTAATAACGCAAGCTGGAACCCAACTACAGTAGCAGCCAAAGCAAAAGGCCTACTCCTTGAAACCTTGAGCAACCAACAGTTAAAAGATGAATCCACACTACTTCCTGCTGAAAGAAAATGGCTTGGAACATATGTATATAGAAGCAGAAATCAAAGTGCAGTGAGACCACAACAAAATCCAGAGTGGAGATTAAGAGGAAAAGATGAAGAATTTCAGAGCTGGTGGCGAAAGCAAGGCATAACAACGATCTTTTTTGACGGAGCATCTAAAGGAAATCCCGGTACAGCTGGTGCTGGAGGTCTTATCCTCTCTCAGGACGGATCCACCAAAGAGACATACAGCTGGGGCCTAGGACAGCGGACCAATAATCAAGCCGAAATCCTGAGTCTGCTAAAAGCCTGTCAAATAGCCAAAGAAAGAGACATAAAAGAAATCCAAGTATTTGGAGACTCTGAAGTTTTGATTAAAAAAATACATATGGAAAGCAAGTTCAACGATGTTGTTCTAAATAAGAACCTCCAAAGGCTCCGGATCATAATCCAAAAGTTCACCACTTTCAAATGTTATCATATTCTTAGAGAATCGAATAAGGAAGCTGACAAATATGCCAACCATGGTTGCACACTAGCTCAGGGAGAACTCAGCACAAATAACAAAGCGCCAGTTCAAAGTTGCATCCCATGACAAGAGAAAGAGATTGTAACAGAAACAGCAAGAAAAATTGTAATTAAGGCTGTTTTGGCTCCGGCCCAGTCTGATCCCATCTATATATAAAAACAATATCCGTTTCAGTTAAAAAAAAAACAATTCATCGGTTTGACTTGCTGCATCAAACTGATAAATTTGATCTTTGGTACTACTCATTGCATCATTAAGTAGTAAAATTGGCTGGATAAGATCACTTGTGTCGCAATTGAAAACAACTTGAATAATGAGATCTTTTTTGTCACAACCTTCATCAAGTTGTTGGATGAGGTCTTCAGTGTCACAACTTACATCTAACTTCTCTGTAAATTGTGCATCTAGTAAATATTGATTTTCACTTAACTTAATTTGGAGTGCACTAATGAGTTTGTATTTCATCTCAAGCTCAATTTGAAATTCTTTCACTACTTCTAATGTGATGGTCATTTGATCGATTAAGCTTTGATTCTACTTCAACTTCCATTCTAGTAATTCAATTGTATTCAGTAACTCATGATTGCACTCTTTCAACTCTTTAATCTCCAGTTCTGCACTTTGAAGACGTTTTCCACCTTTGCCCATTTTGACACGCTCGCTTGTACTGGCTCGCTTGATTGAGTTTATCACACTCGCTTGCTTTGGAATTTTCTTGATCTCTTTCTTGCTGAAACTTGTTTTACTTGTTTCACACTCACTTGAATAATTGAATACTAGAACTCACGCTCGCTTGTTGTAGATTTAAACTTGCTTGATTACATTTTCTTGCTTTAGAGTTGAACTTGCTAACTTGAATTCAGGCTCGCTTGTCGTAGATTTGAATGTCTTGATTTGAACTTTCTCACTTGATGTGATATTGTTTGATTGAATTTTCTCACTTGATTTTTTGCTTGAATGACACACTCGTTCGATTTGTTGCTTGAATGACATGCTCGCTTGATGTTGTGAACTTTGCACTGACTTGATTGATCAAAATAAGGGTGTCGAAAATGCACCCAAGAGAAACGCTTAATGATTTTAATGACTCACTTAAAACAATGAATTCACTTGGCTTAGTTTGACTCAGTTGAAGAGAATTGACTCGCTTTTTCTTCTATCAATTCAAAAACTTGGGTGTCAGTTTCAATCGAGAATGCACCCTTACAATCCAACTGACTTATAAAAAATAAATTTATTTGCAAGTTACACAATGACTAAGTGTTGTTTGATGTTGATGTGGACTTTTCTTGAAATTCTTGAGTTTGTAGCTTCATTAACTTGAATGTCTTGATTGAATGATTTTGAATTGAAAGTTGATGTTGATTATGTGTTGCAGCTTCTGAATTGCTTGTACTTTGCTTATATTTGCTTGAAAATTAGGAATTTATTATGTGCATACAATTCTTCAACTTGTTGTGTACTCCATGTGGACCATATGACAAATTTAGTGTCAAAAATTAGACACGCAAAACATAAGCAACGTCAAGAATCATACTCATGGTGTACCTAAGATCCCCTTATTCAATTTCACGCAGATCTAGGACACAAGCACCATCAAAAATATGTTTTATTAAGTATTGAGGACATCAACCTTTCATCTTTACAACATCTTCATTGAAACTTCTCAAGCACAGAGGTTGAGAACTCCTTGGAAGCAAATTGTCTTAAAAAACTGGATGTTTACTAACTCAATCTCTCTCAAAGCAAAAAATTACTTTGGATTACAACAATGAATTTCTCTAAAACAATTCACTTCTCACTCCAAATACACCTTATCTCTCCAAAATTTAAAAGAAATAAAAGCTCCTTATTACTTAAAATATTACAAAGTGTGCCTTATTTCTCCCAAAGGAAAATTTTAATGCACCTTATGTACTAATCCTATTTCTTATTCCACTCGTTATATCTCCCAAAATTATCGAGCACATCGTCCCTCCATTAAAATAAAATATCACTTTACACTTTTAACATAAAGGTTTTTTGTTTTTTTTAATCATAAAAGGTGTCCACCATAAACTTTTAAATTAAAATTTTAAACCCTTAAAAAAAGTTCTTTTCATTCTAAACTTCATTTATTAAAAAACTTACGACCTATTATTCATTTAATTATTGTCTTTGACCTGGACGTAGTCCACTCTCATGCAAGCCTTCAAAAAACGATTGTTGTTGCTCTACAAACAGGCCTTCAATGCATTCAGACTACTCCACCTCGATCATCACCAATTTACGCAGTGAGACGGCAACCTCGACCATTTGCTAAACACTTCTCCTTTTTCTTACGACCTTCTCGAAAAGATTCAGAGCGACTATGGTCTCTGAATATGTGATGTTGCCTTTGCATTATTGTCCACTTTTCCCTTCGCACTCAGCGCTTTATTCTCCCTATGCTCGTAAAATATTATTCCACCATTTGCACTCGGACCTGGAAATTAATGCTCCTTTCGATATTGTCTGGGAGCGTTGCAACACACAAAAAAATACACAGTTTCTGAAGTTTACCTCTGTCAACATAAATAACCTTATAATGTAGGATACGTTGAAAAATCTAATTCCACGTTGCAGTGTGTTCAACGTTGGATCCACAGTACAAACACTGATTTGAGAGGGGTACCTCTCAATTCTCACTCTCAAATCCACCGAATAGCATCAGAGATGGCATGGCTAATATCACAATTCAATGTACACACAAAAAAATCACAACTTATATTTCTATGCACAGATCGACTATGTTTCCATGCACATATTGACTCTTTTTACATGCATAGATCTACAAGCAATTTCAATTCAACAGGGAGGCGAAATCAAAATAAACAGTGGATGGAATCAATTACACAATTTTTGGTTCATTGTAATCATATGACATCATAGCGATCACTGTCGTCACAAGGCATACACTCATCACAACAACCTTGGCCATTGCCATGTTCAATCTCTCGCACTCACCAGATATGTTGTCGAGACTGATTACTAGTTACCACATCGATATGCACTCACTACTCCACACTGACCACATTGATATTCCTTTTACCATCTGATAAATCCAGCGCCGAGAGAATGGAGGCTCAAATGGTCATGGCCACCAAACAAATGTTCATCAAGAGGAAAAATGAGAACAATGCAACAACGATAAGAAGATTTGATATGCCACCCATGAACCTTGTCTTCCTTTAACACTATCGACAAGTCGACTTTCTCTGTAGCCACACCGATGCTTGGTTCTCTCCACCACCTCACCTGCTCTTCACTTTTATTCTCCTTTGTGGCTTTGTTTCTACGCGCATTCCTTTAACGGTATTGTTCCCGAGAGACGTAGAAGACATGTAGCGGATAGTTCTTCCCCCAGTAAATAACACACCATATCTCCTTTGAAGACCTTGTGGCACTCATTTTGTTGTGTTATTGGGTCGGCTAAATTTCTAAGATCAGGGTTTCATTATGCCTTGATTCAAGCAAGATTACTTCTAACTTGTATATTCGGATTCGAAAGGCGGGGTGCCCGAAGTTTTGAGAAACAATATACACTTTGTGTATATATAAAATGCATGTGGAAGATTCAAGAGCCAGACAAAGATTTGGTTGTGGACACCATCATCATTTCCATTGTTAAATAATGTTTGTAGTTGGACATGACCATATAATATAATACACAGAGACACTTATACATAGAAGTGATCGATGGCATCAACTTACCCTCAAATCAAATCCACCATTCCATTCTCTCAAGAGGTTTCTTCCAATCAACCACAAACCAGAAATTCGCAAATCCAAAACTAAATCTGCAACCATATTCAACTTCAATATTCTCTCATAAGGCTACAAAGAAACCGCATAAAAGGAATACACATTTTTTGAATGCACGATTGATTTCTCAACAGGCTACTACTCTAATACCAGATGAAGGAGATTAAATAAACATTAATAAACACACTAAATTATCAGAGACATAAACATGGTGGAAAAGGCTTGAGAGCCTCAATGCATTCCTCTCATTCTCCTTATTAAAATAATGTGTATAATACAAATATAAATACAAGCGGATATTTTTCTCAATATAGTGCATCTATCTTGGACACTTTGGTTCAGGAAAAATCTCAACAACACACTAATATAAGATCCTAACTAGTTGGAGAGAATCTCTCAACTAACTAGGCCTAAACTGACTCCTAATTGAGAGGAACAAACTCATTGTAGAAAAGTAGTAATAAATTCCTAATTTTCATGATTTAATTAATTTAATTATTTTTAGACTTTGAATTGTTTTTCTCACATGAGATTGAGGCTAACACAAGAAGGGAACTAAACCTACAAGTGAAAATTTAGCCTCATGAATAGTTATTCAACCTCCATAACAAGCCTATATATAAAGAGACACTCAACCTCATTTTGAGACATCAATCAAGCAGAAAAAAAGTTCGATCAAGCAAGAAGAAAAAGACCTAAAAGGAGCAAAGAAGAAGGAGAAACAAGAAGACAAAAATCTGAGTTTTGGGGTTGAATCTCTCACACCTACGAAAAGGATTAGGGCGTCATTATATTATACAAATACCAAAAGCTACAACTATCACAAAAGTTGAAGTTTGACGCTCTAAGGATAAAAATTTGCAAGTCGAGTTTCCAAGGGAAGAGAATCTATCCAAGAGAAGGAGAAAAAGGATCATAATTCTACCCTAATCCACTCACATGTGTGAATTGCATAAAATTGCAGGCATACCTGAAGTTCCAGTCTTGAAGTAGTAAGCTGAAATTTTGAAGAGAGATCAAAATCTAAAGTATTGGAGCAAGGTTTACTGGCATTGACTTTGTGGAAGAGAAGCTCATCAAAGAAGAGATTGACTTGGTCTTGGAGGGATCTTTGTCAAGGGTCTTAGGTCTTGGAATTCAACATTTGAAGATTATATAAGAAGATAAGAATTCTTGTCGGTTTTCCACTCAAGATGACAGGTTTTGGCCCTGACTAGCAGCCTACATCTTGTGTCCTCTTGTCTCATTGATCTTCATTTTTTGGTAGTTGTTTGATGATAAAAGAACACTATAATATTAATATTAATAATAGATGATATTTTATGAAATTAATATGTGATATTATATAATTAAAAAAATTTAAAATCATTTAATATTAATAATAGATGATATTTTATGAAATTAATAAGTGATATTATATAATTAAAAATAAATAAAAACAATTAATATTAATAATAGATGATATTTTGTGAATTTAATAAGTGATATTATATAATTAAAATAAAAATAAAAACAATTAATATTAATAATAGATGATATTTTATGAAATTAATAAGTGAAATTATATAATTAAAAACAATTAATATTAATAATAGATGATATTTTATGAAATAAATAAGTGATATTATATAATTAAAACAAATTTAAAAACCATTAATATTAATAATAAATGTTATTTTATGAAATAAGTGATATTATATAATTAAAAAACTTTAAAAAACAATTAATATTAATAATAGATGATATTTTATGAAATCAATAAGTGATATTATATAATTTTAAAAAACAATTAATATTAATAATAGATGATATTTTATGAAATTAATAAGTGATATTATATAATTAAAAAAATTTAAAAAACAATTAATATTAATAACAAATGATATTTTATGAAATTAATATGTGATATTATATAACTTTAAAAAAAAATTAAAAACCATTAATATTAATAATAGATGATATTTTATGAAATTAATAAGTGATATTATATAATTAAAAAAAAATAAAAACAATTAATATTAATAATAGATGAAATTTTATCAAATTAATAAGTGATATTATATAATTAAAAAAAGATTAAAAACCGTTAATATTAATAATAGATGATATTATATACTATTAAATTTATTAAAATTAATTTATTAAAAATTTATTAGATTATATAAATTAATAAAATCTGTTTTTGTCGGCTCTTCTGATCTTTCACTACTTTCTTTTATTCTTCATTCATTCTTGTTTTGAAGAAAGATCCCCGTTGGGATTCAAAACGTTGACTATTGTTTTATGATATTATGGATAATTTAGATTTTGCAATTAACAACAATCACAAAAATTTGAAAACCATAAACACTATAATAATCAAAATAAGAAAAAATTAAATACAAATATATCCAGTTAAGTAAAAAAAATATCACAAATAATTATCTTAGTTAAAAAAGTCACCTTGATTCCCTTGATTTTTCAACACATTTGTGTCATACGAAATAGTAAAGTACCACTTGACGCAATAAAATGTAATAATTATACACAATTTGTTTATATAACTATTTATATAACTTTTTCACTATTGTTTGGTTTATATTGTAATCCTTTATCCAATCACAAATCTAATAACATTTTGAAAAATTATATATATCCCCCAAATTGGGTGATCATGTTAGATTATAATGCCTCTGCCAGACAAAGGGTGGAGGAAAAATTCAGTAATTCCTTTCACATTCCCTCCTCTCGGTAATATCTACAATCATTAATGGTTCATCGTGACATTCTAATAGGGGTTTAGAGATAATCAATGGAGAATTAGGAAGAACTTATTTCAAGGTACATACGGAAATAGGAGATTTTAGTGATAATGCATGTGGTATCAAGTTTGTTACTGGGTGTGGTACTTCTATGTGTATAGAGGAAGTGATGATGAAGGAAGTTGGTACAACTCCCTTTAATTTAAGGCACTTTTATGGTTTCACCATAAGTATGATTAATGTTGTGTTTTCACTCTTAATTCGAGTTTACTCAACCAAAAAAATAGTCTTTCTTTTAGTTTTTTTAATCTTCCTTTTCACTACTAGTATTAATTTGAGGTTTACCATGATTTTTTTAATTCTTTTAAATGGGTTTTAGCACTTATTCATTTTAAAATATATTGGGGCTATGTAATTATTCACTTTCTTCGGGAAATAAGGTGGGGTTGATTGGATCTACATTGTTTAGGATCTTTTCATGTTTTTGGCACTAGGTGAAATTATTGGTTTATCTAACATTTACCTAGTAAATCCCCAGTAGTGGTGGCCAACAAGGGGTTTTATAGGTGGTGCATGTCTTGGTGAGGGTGCAAGTGGTATTTTTTGTGTCTATGGTAATTTGTATTAGGGCGTTGGGATTGTAGGTGGTTCTACGTGTAGTGTTGGTGGTTACTTTGAATTTAGTGGTGGTGTTAGGGTTATTGATAGTTTTAGTACTACACTCTTTACTTATAGGAGGTTGATAGATTCAGGTGTGATAATGCTTAGTATTTGGTGTATGTATCAACAATCAAGGGTTCATGCCATGGCTAACAAAGGGAATTATGATTCTCATGACTCAAGTGAAAAAGAAACAAATGAAATAGAAAGTCAACAACCTCTAGAAAAACATAGGTAATGGATCATCTATAAGGCACAAGGGCAGGAGAGGTGGCCATGCAAGGCCAATAGTGGTTCATTAAGTAGACATCTCAATAAACTTACACAAAGGTCAATCATTTGATGGATTTGGTCAAGTAGCGACGTTTTCATATGCCCACCAACAAATCAAGGGTGAATTCCAAGCTTGGCTCTTAGACTCTAGATTTTTCTAGTCTAGGAACACCAAACTATTTAGGTTCATGGAATTTTATTGGATGGGAAATACCCTAGTTCCCATCACTTTGGAAAAGTAAGGACACTAGGAACTCGAAACTATAGATATATTGAGAAGGTTGAAGACTAAATTTATAGTTTTATACAAAATGGATTTTGGACTAAGCTTCAAATTTATTAAATGGAAATCAAATAAAGCAATGAAAACTTTAGATATCAGTAGAACATTGAATTTACAATGAACTAGTTCCAATTCAACTATTATTGAAGATTATTCTTTGAAGAAGATTTCAAAGAAAATCAAAGACCCTGGGACAAGCCACTATGAACCTGTTATCACTCCATAAATTTCGTTCAAATTCATGAGCGTCTTGATTTTTGTAATTTCATAGTGCTCCTAGCTGGGGTAATCTTACATCACTCTTGGTCTTGTGATTTCATAGCACTTTTCACTGGGTTATCTCGTAGCGCCAATGTGCTCCCATGACAAAAAGTTGGCAGTTGGGAAAAAATGTGCAGCGTTGTTTTAAACTAATTCTTTAAAAGTGCTGACAAATTAAATGGAAGCGAAGGTATTTCATATCAGGCATTTTGCATTATCAAATCAATTTTCAGCAAAACAAATCCTCAACCAACAGATTTCGCTGCTAAAATAGTTGTCAGCGCAGCCAGTTTTAGGTGACAGATGGATCTAAGTAATCATTTTACTTAAGTTTGGTTTTGGCTAATGTTGACCGTTATTTTGTATGCGTTTTTCACATTTTTATTCCATAGCATCTGCTAGTTATTTTTCCAACGCTCAGATTTTCTACAAGATTTTTGCAACGATAAAAGGGTTTGTTTGGATGGAGTTATCTGGAGGATATTTCACATAGATATTATCATTTTTGAGGATCAGTTTAGAGGGCTACGAAGAATGGATATTCCGAGTGCAATAATGAATATTTCAGCAGCATTCTGAGGCACCAGTTTGGGGATTACAGGAGTTATGTTTTGTTCCTTTTCTCAAGCAGCGTTACCAGCTACAGTTAGCAACGTTATCAACTATAGTTCCACTTTTATTTCAAGTATTTTTTCATATAGCACAAAGTCAAGATGACAATGCATTAAATATTTATTTTTGTAAATACATATTAAATCTAGGATAAGAGATCGAGTAAATTTCCTAAAGATAATTTGTAATTTGATCTTCCTAGAATTTTGATTTCAGTTTGTAAATAGTTCTCTATAAAACTATTCCAAAGGATAGATTAAGGGTTGATCCCTGAAGGGAAAAAATGGCTATCGTATAATATTTTTCTTAATATTAATGAAAGCAGTTTCAATGTATTGTTTCCAAATTTCATGTTATAATGTTGTCACAGTTTGTCTCTAGTGTAGTTTTTTTTTTTTTCTTCTCTGTATTCCATATTTGTATTTCATCTAGATATGAATGAACGTTATAGAATTAGAATTCATCTCTTTATACTATAATTCTGTGGTTACATAATTCTTCATTATTGATGCTTTGTCCATCAGATTCATATTTCTTCACCGGTCTATTTGGTATTATTGCAGAATTCACTATAATTGGTGCTATATTTTAATTAATGTGTTGTTGCTTCCAATCACTATACTGCAAACTATGTCTAAGTAAAGAATTATATGTCTTGTCTATGGAAAACATATTTCATACCATTACTCTTGAGATTTGTTGGATTATATTCATATATTGACTCTATTTCTCAATGAAATATTTCTTTCATTCCCAACCAAAACTTATTTTTCAATACCATTCAATTAAGGAAATAGTCTTTGCATTAAGTACATATCCAGTTAGTTACTGAAGTGACACTGATTGACTGAGTTGTAAGAGAGAGCCCTCTCTAGGTTGGAGGGGCTAGCCTTCTATCTAAAAGACTAGTTTTAAGGCTACCTCAAATATTTCCATCACAACCAAGACATTTTTGAGTGATAACAGAACCCACCTCTCCATGATGTTTTTTGTTGTCAATTTCATTATGTCTATAGTTGTTTACATTTTTTTTTTTTTTTTTCTCATTCATTGTTTATTTGAAAATAGTTAGTTATAGTTAGAAAAAAAATTTCTTGTATAATATGGATCATATATAGAGATATTTACCAAGTTGGTGGAGTTCTAGCTTCATTTTTGGTAAATCCCAACTAGATGTGACTGCATTCATTTTTGTAATATACCAATATATAATTAGTATGTCTTTAAAAAAATCAACATTTATAAATGGCAGAACAATGTTTTAGAGATTTTATGCAGTTATAAATTGATTCAAATTATGAAATTATAAATTAATAAGAATTTTAACTTCTTATTTCAAGAATTAGAAATGATTTTATCAAATTAAAATGATCAAAATATGTATTCTTACTACAATTCAAACCATTAAAAAATATATTTATTTTTTTATAAATTATTCTTAACTAGTAGAGAAATAAATATTGAATAGGTTGTAGGGTATATATATATAGAGAGAGAGAGAGATTGCTATTTCTTATGGGCCATATATTTCAAAATAAAAATCAAACCATAGTATAGGTGTTGAAAGAGGCTAGAGGGATTTCTCAAAAATAAATGATGATTAGAAAGGTTCAAACATGAAACCCTATGGTCTCTCTCTCTCTCTCTCTCTCTCACACACACACACACACACACATGCACTCACGCATACACTTCTTGGATCGTTTAAATCTTTGTACTCTTCAAACTTTTTGATCTTTCCCTAATACTCTGCAATATTCCTTACTTCTCATATTATCTCATTTTAGTGCAAATATTGAGCAAGTATAAGGATCCAACCATGCAATAAAAATATAGTTTTATGTCCATGGATAATTTGCATGATATTTCATTGTATGGAGCACAAAATTAAAAGCATAGGAAAGCCTCATAGAAAGGACATAACAAGGTTACACCAATATGAGTAGACTTGTAAAGAAGGGGAACTTAATTGTTGAAGCATATATTAGAGGTAAACCAAAATATTTGGGAAGACTTGTAAAGAAGAAAAACTCCTTAGAGATAAGCTTCTAAATTCAATCCAATAACTTTTACAATTTTAGAGGAGATAACTATAAATAGATTAACTTGTTAAAGGTGAAGAAATATTCTTAATAGTTTAATTTGAAAGAGTTTGTTTAATAATTAAGCTTTAGAAATTGTTCAAAATTTTTTGGCTCTCAAAAATGACTTAAAATATGGGGAAGGGGGGTGGTGGGGTCTTAATTTGAAATGGATATTGATAATGAAGGAAATTTGATAGATAAAGAGGACATTGTTTGGCATGAGGCATTGTCTTGAAAAGTTGAGTATTCAAGTATGATATGTTTATACTATAGTCTAAGATGGTTGAGGAGATTCAATAGATGGAGTAGTGACTTAAGATAGAACTAATTGTGTCACTTGATTGAGCATAATCAAATGAATGAGCGCAATGGTGGTTAATATATGGGAGGCTTGAGTGAATGCCAATAGAGCACATCAATAGAATACCTAGTATTCTCTAGTAATTTTTATCATTCAATTGTATATGATAGATCATGAATAAGTAGTCAGAATATGAAGGACTAAGTCGAGAGTGACTATTATTCAACTAGCACACAAAGTCATGGAAGTGATTGAGCTTAATACTTTCTTAGAGGATGCATAAAATAACCTTTATAGAATGACTAAGAGATTAATTGACAACTAAATCCAAAGTAGCACACACATGCCACACCAATGATAACTATCAAAACAAGTCATTGAATTTAGGAAATTGGAAATGAATGACATGTGGAAGCCAAATCAATTGTTTAAATAACAAGTACATAATGTGACCAATTGTAACTAAATTATTGGCTCATAAGAAGGTGAGCTATAAGAGTTTTATGGTTGCTAGAAGTTATCCAAAAATATGTTATGCATGTGTTTTAGGTGTTGACATAATTCAATAGTAAATAGAACTTGAGAAGAAATTGTTAGCTAAAACAATATTGTTTTGGTATGTCTAAGAAGTCCATGGATAAGCCAATAAAAGAAGCTATAGGTCAGGTTACAAATTATAATATCAAACATTGTAATTTAATTAAAGGATCATAATTGACTAGGAATTTTGTTGTGGAAATAGTTCTTCTTAAACATTTTGAACATCCCATTATGTGTCAGAAGCTATAGTAGGTGGGAAATTTTCTTAAGCAATTGAATAAAATAATTTCTCTAGAATATTATAACCTATAAGTGCTTTGTATATACAACCATGTATATGTTTATTTCTAGAGTCAATGCAAGCTTCCATTAGTAAGAAAATAAAATAAATGTGTTGATATTATTTCTTTGTGATCCACAAATTAGTGATCCAAATTTGATTAGTGATATAATGATAACTAAAGAAATTTAGCAAGCCAATGATTCTAGCTATACATAGCCACATTTAGAAGATAATTTATAATTGAAGCTTTTCCTTATGAAACAAAGTATTGCATCCCTAGGTATCTTAAGAGATATTTTTCCTACTTAGTGTCCCTTCTTTAGTTTATTGGTCTCCGGGCCCTTTCTTTCCTGATTTTATTTTCCTTGGTGGTGACCTACAATATCTAGAGTACTAGAGAGATTGAGAGCCAAATATTGAAGAAGAGAATGAATCTTAAAATCATTAGGAACAACTACGTTGAGATACAGAACATGTCAATTAAGGTCATAGATGATTTTCTGAAGCTTTGATGATGGATTAGTGCATTTGTTGATGATAAATGGATGATTAATACGACCATGAATAATGTCAATATATGATATATTGTATTTAATATATTCAATCTTCTTTCAAATCAGATTAAAATCTTTATTTTAGTATATTCAAATACTTTGTCCATTATTAAATCATTTCTTGAATTTCCAAATAATCAAAAGTTTAAAGAGGCATACAAGACATTAAACCTATGCATATTTACATTGCCACAAATGCATCTTGATAGATCATTAACTTACACTTACCTTAGGTTGTTGAGATATCCTGCATAAAATTGTTTAGACTAACAGTAATTAATAGACTGTGATTTATAAATAATAAAATCATTGAATATTAAATTAAGTTAAACCAAATCATTAAATATTAAATTAAGTTAAACCATTAAATAGTAGAATAAAACAAATACATCATAAAATAAAAATCATAAATTAATATAACTAAAATTATGGATTTATTCAATCTTGTCAAAAACTTTTGTCTAATTATTTGGTAAACTCCCCAAGGACATTGCCCCACCATGCCTAGGTTTTTTTTATGGTAGAGGTGATGGTAAGTCTTTCATATATTGGAAAGCCTCGCTTTTAACATTTAGGTTTTAAAAAATGTGGATTAATTTATTATTAAATTTCACTAATTTAATTATCTCTTAAAACATTGATTAAAGTTTAATTTATAAAAAATATGGATTAAAATTTATTAGTAATTCAATAAATTTATTTATCAATAAAGAGGTAATTTATTCGATATGAGTAGGAATAACATTGTTTCAATTAACAATCTTGGATTAATTATCTTACAAAAATATTTAAATTTGTAAATATTATGAATCATAATTTTTTATTTTTTATTTTTTTTAATATTTGAAAATATATATATATTTGTAATTTAAATTATTTTTTAGATATAAATTTTAATAGTAATGATGATTAACGTTCATTGAGATAGATATAATTTATTAGACCTTAAGGTAAGAGATTACATGGAATTATTTAGCATTTTTTTTGTTAGCTTTAAAGATTATATTTATCAATAAAAAATGAAATAAACTATATCCAATCATAAATATTTTTCTTGCACACTCTGAATATACTGACAAGAACATAGCTGAAATGTATGAGACCATGAATAACAAAGGATACATAGAGGAACATAAGAAATAATTAAAAATAAGAATCATCTAATTGGGGTGGGTCCTCGAAATGACCTTTCTTTCCTTTTTTTTTTCAAAACCTTGACCTAACCTTCCAAAGGTGATTTTATAAAAGTGATATAAATATTATCATTGTGTTCTGAAGGAGAATCCTTATTAGAGTCAAAATAAGCCAAGTCATGAGCTCGCTTCAATGTGCCTAAAGAAGCATTATTATTCATTATCTTTGTGCTTGTGAAGGAGAATGGTTCACAACAGGATCCTCATGAGAATTTTGACTAGCTGAATTCGAACCTTGCCCATTGAATGCATTTCATCATAAAATCCTTCATCATCCTTATCCTAAATAGAGGAAACCTCACCCTCCATAAGATTCGGGTCGCAAGGCTTCCAGATTTAGTTCTAGAATTTTGAATGTTCTACTTCTAGTGAAATTTGAACAAAGGGAAAAAATTATGTAAATGACCTATCTAATGATAGAAGTGGTAGCGAAAAGTAGTATTCTCATAGTCCAAAGCCTGGGTTCAATGAAAATCACCTATTTTTAAATTGATTTGTCCTAAAAGGCATTTATTGAAATCGATTTTGACACAAATTATGTCATAGGTATAAACGCCAAGATGCCCACAAGAAGCACCAGTTGCAAGGAAATGACCTAGGGAGTTTCCAATGCCTTAAAAGACTAAGTAGTGCCACAAGTGAGTAGGCATATAAGGAAGTTGGACCCATATTTTTCGTTTGGTAATGACTAATGTAGAAGCGTCAAAATTTGGAAACCAAGGGGTTTGGAACAATCTAGCATTTCCCTAGAACCAAAGCCCTTTAGATAAAACTTTCGTTGGTATTCATTTGCTTCAACAAACAACACAATGAAAAAGCCTTTGGATCAAAAAATAACCTTGAAAATATCAGTCCATGAAGAAAGGATACATTAGTAAAGGTCAACTGAGTGAGGCCATAAAACCTTGAAACAATAAATTAGGTTTGAATCTGCATAGAGCTAACGAAATTCCTCAATATTAGGGTGAGAGAATTCTGAGGAGTGAACTTCCTCAAAAAATTTAACTAGAAATAAGTCAAGAGCCACCTAATATTGAGTTTCCTTTGGGAGGATTGAGCATGAGCAACATATTTATAGGAAAAATACTAAGAGGAGGAAGGCTTGCCCAACCCCCCCTCCCACCCCGCTAAATCAGTGTATTAATATTCAGCTACATAGCAAAAGGGTTTATTCATAACCCTAAGTTGCAAAGAATTTATTATGAGGTTTGATCTTCATAATTCTTTAGCATTTTATTTTTATGCTCAAAAAATGTTAAGGGGAGCCTTCAAATATTTCCATAGTTTTGTTGATTTAAAAGGTCAATCAGGCTAATAGTGTGAAAAAATTTATGAAAATTAGATCAAACGTGAGTATAAGATGGACAATATAAGAGAAAGTGTTTTTCATATTCAACCCTCTTAGTGTCACAAATGTGATAAACACTTTCACCCTATGGTGTTTTGGGAACTAACCAATGCCCAATTTCACTATGAAGGTCAAGAAAATTTGTTCTTATTTTAGAAAGTTCATTTTCTTCTTAACTTTAGTTAAGACAAAAAATAAAATAAAAATTAGATTGAGGATGATCACCTCCTTATAATATCCCAGTTTTTTTTCCCCTTTAACTCTTTATCACCACACAATTTCTACCTAAATTATGAAGTAAAAATATTTTTAATATTATCTTTATTCTACAAAAATAATATCCTCCTTTATCCCCTGATGGTCAAGCCAAGACTAGGCATCCTTATGCCATCCCCGCTTGAGACAAAGGTGGGGGTCTTGGCTAGAGTTAGAAGTAATTTTAGGAAACATTTCGGCTTCCATGTTGTTTAATTTCTTCTTATACATAGATACCTAGTCATAGCCATGCTTTCAATGGGGGAAGACTTGCTTCAATCAAGAGGATAGGATTGGGAGTATTTCCCTTAATCCTAAGATGGTAGGTTATACATTTTATTTTGATATGTTCTATCTTCCTCCACGACTCTCTAGAGATACTACAACCACAAACCTCACATCCATATAAGATAACAAGAGTGACGAGAGTATCAAAGAGGGGTTTCCTTTTATCCCATATCCAAAGATTTGTTGACTTATAATTGTTTTCAAGCCCATAGTAATATTTCCATCCTCCATTTATCATTTTCTCATTGTTATAATCCCAATTGATCTTGTGGTTGATATCAATTGCAAGATATTTGTATGAAGGAACCTCCTCCAAATATTTGGTGTTGTATATGAAAGTATCATATGTGATATTTTGGATTTAATTACCAGGACTTTAGTGTTGTTATTTTAGCAATCGTATCCATCTTGGAGAAGAAATATTATAGGATTCTTAGTTTCTTTCCAATATCATAATGGATCCTCGCAAAGAGAACAATATTGTCAGCATAAAGGAGAAGATTCATGACTATAATAGTGAATATGGGGCCATCACAACCTACATCTTTCGAACTCTATTCTAGCTTATTAATGATATGCCAAAAAGGGTAGGGATAAGGGACACCCTTGAATGACTCTGATATTGCATTACATTTCTTTGGACCAACCCTGAGTGGTCCTAAACTAAGAAATAAAATTCTCTTATAGCCTTATCATATTAATCTCAAATCAATACAAAACATTATCTCTTTCATTATCTTCCATAATTTTGTCCTAGGAATGGTATCAAAATATTTTCTAATGTCAACAAAAAAAATGGATTAGCTTTATTATATCAACATTCCTCTGCAATGATCCTGAGATTAACAAGGTGGTCCATAGTTGAATGATAATTTATAAACCTAGTTTTTCCTTTAGCTCTTTTACCAAGGCTTTCTAGCCATAAGCTAATTTTATTTTCCAAAATAATTCCATATGGCTTGGCTAAAGTGTGGCTAGATCAAATGGTCCTACAATTATAGGGAATTCTTTTATCCACACTTTTAAACATGAGAACAATGAGGCCCTATGTCCAAGGCTTAGGAAATCATTGTTTCACTGTTAATTTGAATATCTTGTGAATGTGAGGCATGAGGATATGCCCTCCCATTTAAAAAAATTCAACTTGGTAGCCTTCAATATCCTTATTTTTTCCATTAGCGAGCCTTTTAACCCAAACTCAATGTCTTCCAAAGAAAATATATCATCCTCTATATGGGCATTCAAAATGGTGTCCATAGCATTAGGGGATTCATAAATATTTTGAATTTAGAATTCCAATTCTTCAGGGAAATTAGATTATTTTTTATTATTATTTTACAAATTAGAATTTTCCTCCAAACCTTTTAGGATAAAATTTAGAGGTTCACCAACTACTCTTGTTTTCTATTTGTATAGTATGTTTTCTTCCTTTTAATAAGAGTTGTGTACATATTTATCTTATTGGTCTTTAAATATTCTTTAGGAGCATCTATAATCTCCTTTCTATAACCTTTACAATCCTTATCATACCATAGGTTAGTATTTTTATTATTCTGTTTACATGACTCCTCGATAGACAACTTGCTAATGGAAGAAGAAAGATTCGTTAGGAGTATCCCTGATTGTTTTTCTAGCAATTTTACAATCCTTATCCTACCATAGGTTATTAGTTTTTTATTATTTTTATATGACACCTCGACAGAGGACTTTCTAATGGAAGCAGATCGAGTTGCAGTAAAATCAAGATAAAGATTTTAGATATTATCCTTATAAATTAAGAGGTGTAAATACCTATTTAAGTTCTTTAATAAGATATCCATTTTACTTTCTATTAAAAAACAGATACTTTTAATTCTCACATTTCTATTACATGTGGCTTTTCTTTATAATAAAATTTAGATTTAAAGTTAAGAGTAGCTTCATCTTCTACCTTCCCTACCGTCTTTATTGCTCGGGCTACCCATTAAGCTACACGAGATGGAATCGTGATGAAAAAGTGTGGCGACCATGCCTTGTCACGTCAGCGCCCGACTTGGTGGTCATGCGATGAAAAAAGGTTGGAGAAGTGACAAAGACTACTAGAGGTAGTTGGATCAGTGCTCACCGATGAACGCAGTGACAATACGTTGGAAACCTTGCGATGTTAACTTAGTGGTCATGCGATGATAGGAGCAACAGACGAAGCGATGCATGCAAAATGACTAAGTATTGGTGTGGACACTTTATAGGCCAGTCATGGTGGTGGGTTGACGTTATGGAAAAAATTTCACACTATAACAGAGGGCTTCATGGGTGTTTGGTGGGTTAGCCTCATGTGATTCGAAGCCCCAACCATGGAAGTAATGTGTGTGGAAAAACGTATATATAAAGGTAGGTGTGATGGATGAGAGGAAATCAACAAGGCATCAACAATGTTTTGATCACCTTTTGCAAGCATAGAGCATCTTTGAGTTCGAGTAGGGTCGAAGGTGGAGCGAAAAATCAAACTGCAGAAAGTCGTTCAGGAAGTCAAGTCAAGTCAGGCTAAATGTGTTTAGTCATTTACCCGCACTACGTGTATACTGAGGTCATCCGCAAGGTCGATTCAGGTTCCTTCTATAGGGCACGTGCAGAATAGTGTTCGGGGCAGGCGTTTTTAGCAGAGTCAGGTTCGTGCAACGCGTTCGGATCATGACGTGTGGAAGCGTTTTTGGAGGTGCGGGAAGCGTTCAGAAAGGTCAGGTCAGTTCGAACACGGTCCGAACACATGCAGCGTTGAGGGAGTCGATGACCCTAATGACCAGCGTTCAAAAACACGTTCAGTGTCGAGGGCATCCGTGACCCCAGTGACCCACTTGAATGTGATTTTCAGGCAAACTTCATGAACATGTTTTAAAGAGATTTTTGGGATCCTCATTGGTTGTTTGGGTTGTTGGGAGGTTGTAGGTCTTGGACAAAGTACAAGCGCACTTGGAAAGGAGTGTAAGTGTTTACACGGACTTGGGTTGTATAATTATTGTAAAATTGTACACTTATTGAAATATAACATCTGGAAGACTTATATTCTGGAGTTTCCCCTCCCTTGAATATATGGGAATTCTTGTGGATTGATGTTTATATTTAATGTTGAATTTATTTCCACTGCATAATTGAAGAACACTAGAAGATTAATAATTTGAAGTGTTGAGTTAGGCATATCCTACATACTTGAGTATTACGAAAAGAAAAAGTACGACACTGCCGCACCCACTATAAGTTGGTTGAAATACTATCACAAGTATAGGGTCATGACAGATGGTATCATAGCTACCTTTAAGGGGCTTTGATTATTGAGCAGGGACACAGTTGCAGGGTTGCAGGTGGTGTTGAAGTTGGTCTTTTGAGACCTTGGCAGAAGCAAGACATTCATTAGGGGAATTTTGAGGTCTAAAATGGGCCTCCTAAAGAAAATGTACAATCAAAATTCACTTTATGAGAACCAATCACATTTTAGGGGATGACATCATCCCTAATGGTTGAGGTGGCATTGCTTGAGTTAAAGGTACTTACTTGTCACATTCTCAATGGTGGATAAAAACTCATGGTTAACCATGGTAGTGCTCTAAGTATTTTTAAAGTCAAAGTAAAGTACTCATAATAAATTTCATTTCACACTTTTTGAATAAAAATATATTATTGTCATTTCATATTTCTAGAAAGAAACAATGCATATCCCTATACATTTATTATATTATATTATATTATATTATTTTTATATAGTATATTAATTACATGTTATTATACAATTTAAATAATATAAATTTTAATTAATAACATATAATATAATTAAAAATTTATAAATTTATATTTCTATTTTATTTTAAGTTATTTAAGTACAAAGGACAAATGAATTAGTTGTTCAATAATTAAGACTTTTTCTTGAAAAGCTCATTCTTATTTATAGTCACATTAATACAATTTTTTTTATTAATTTTATTTTGGTATAACTTTTGAATTGAATTTAACTATGGTTACATGGATTGTGGTGCAAAAATTGAATTGAAAATTCATAAATATTATTTTATTGGTTTGCGATTATTTTATTATTTCCTTAGGAGGCCCATTTTAGACCTCAAAATTCCCCTAATGTGTCAAGGCTGAAGCTGCAAAAGAAGACATGGCAACTTGGGATGAATTACAAGAGAACGCCTTTCAAGCCTTACATTGGATAAGACATATGAAAGAAGGGCACAAACCACAATTCAGGCTAAGCTTGGAGTCTTGGAAAAATAAGTGTTTGAATCTATAACAAGGGCGAAAGCGATTGTAGAAGAGAAATATGCTACAGCACGAGCTCTTAAGGCCTTGTATGAGGAAGGGGTATCTGACTCTAACAGGGATGAAGTTGATCGACTTTTTGAGAAGATGGTCCATTTCGATGATTGGATTGGTATATGTTATGATCCAGAGGAAATCCGAGAGGAGATTTTCGAGCTTGGAAAGAAGAAGCAGAGAAGCGGGAAGCCTACTTTGGCCAAACCAAAGGATGTTGTGAATGTGATTGAAGTCAAGGAATAATTTGATGAACAAGTTGGACCACGACCAAGCACATTACAACCATTGACGTTGATTCTCATGAGGATGTTGTGGATGCGGAAATGATCAAGGAAGAATTTGTGGAACAAGCTGAACCTAGACCGAGCACATTGCAGACATTGGTGGACGAACCACACGAAAATGTTGCAGAGGTGACAATGATCGACGAGGATTGATGAGCAGGTTGTACCAGGATCGAGCATGTTGCATACATTGATGAGGATGGAGGACACTCACTTAGAGAGTCATCATGGAGACATGACTTGTGTTTCATTCGAGCACTTGGAAGATGGATTGTATGGAGGAGTAAGGAAAGATATGACTTCTTTGCGAACACCATGGATGATCTCTCCTTGGGTTACTATGACGAGACCTTATACATTGGAGAAGCAAGGAGCATTGCTTATTGCAGACCTTGATAGGGAAATTCGTGACCTCACTCTAGTAGGTTCAAATGTCAGGGACAAGGGTGCAACTTGATGATCTTTGTGATGGAAGGGTCATGCTTAGCCACATGTGTTACACCATTTTTTTGGTCATCTAACCCATTATCATTAGATGAACCCAAGTACACCATGTAAGACCAATTTTACCCTAAGTAAAATTGCTTTCACCATATAAAATAACATTTGTCTATATTTTCTAGTCATATTTAACCCAAAACAAGGAAATTGATTAAATAAATCATTACTTATTTAATTATTTCCTAGGAATAAGTTATTCAAATCATTATTTAATAATATTCCTAGTTAAATTTGACTAAATCATTTGTAAATAATTTAAAAAATCATTATTTATTTAATTATATTCCCACCATCTCCCTAAAATAATAAATAAATCATTTATTTATTTATTGTTTATAAATAAATGAATTGACCCAAGTCAAAAGACCTTTTCCCTCCAATAAATATAATAAAATATTCCTAAAGGGTGATTCTAGAATTTGATTAATAATATTTTATTCATGCACCGAGTTCTAGAACACCCCAATATTTTGTTATAAATAGAAGGGTTTTCCCCATTCATTGGTCACCTTCATTGCATTAGATCACACTGGATCTACTCTTGGTCACCATTTTCCATTTTTGCCTTGTGAGCTCCCATTGAGTTCTATGTTTGTCTAGGTTTTCTACCACAATAAGAGAGAGGAATTTTAGATCTGAAATGCTGAGGACTTTCAAGAACCCATCCCATTGAGGAGAACCGAAAAACACCTTTCTTGTTTTCCTCTCAGGTGCCCCATTCTTTAATATAATATAAAACATTCTTTTAAACACATTGTTCTTGTCTTGTCTATTGGATGCATGGAGCCATATTGTGTTTTATCTACTTAATGTCTTTTGTGCTTAGATGGGTGTACGTGAGACACCAAGATATTTTACGACCATAAGCAATGTTAGGGCTATTTTATGCGTATTTAAAGTCTTTGTTACACCATTTTTTGGTCATCTAACCTACTATCATTAGATGGACCCAAGTACACCACGTAAGACCAATTTTACCCTAAGTAAAATTGCTTTCACTATGTAAAATAACTTAATAAAACACATTTATTAGGTTGTTTATGGTCTAAACAGGAAACCCCAAAAGGAAATATTAAACAAACCTATAATTGTTTGATTTTCCTCAAGGAATAATTAATTAAACAATAATTCAATTATTATTCCTGGTCATGTTTAACCCAAAACAAAGAAATTAATTAGATAAATCTTTATTTATCTTATTATTTTCTAGGAATAATTATTTAAATCTTATTTAAATAATATTCCTTGTTAAATATGACTAAATCACCCATAAATAATTAAATAAATCATTATTTATTTGATTATCCTTCAACCACTTCCTTAAAATGATAAATAAAGCATTTATTTATTTATTATTCACAAATAAAGGGATTTGACCCAAGTCAAATACTTTTTCCCTCCAACAAATATAATAAAATATTCCATAAAAGGTGGATCTAGATTTGGTTAATGTTATTTTAGTCATGCACCAAGATCTAGAATGACCCAATATTTTGTTATAAATAGGAGGATTTCTCCTACCATTCTTCACCTTTTGTTGCCTATTAGATCACTCTGGATCTATACTCTTGGTCTAACTTTGAGCCATTATCATTGTCATATTTTCCATTATTTGATGTGTGAGCTCCCTTTGAGTTCTATCTTTGTCTGGGTTTTCTACACCAACAGGAGAGAGAAATGCTAGATCTGAAGTGCTGAGGACTTCCAAGAACCCATCCCATTGAAGAGAATTGGAAACACCTTCTTGTTTTCCTCCCAGGTGCCCTTAATACAAAAATTCTTTCAAAAAATATTGTTCTTGTCTTGTCTATTGGATGTATGGAGCAAAACCTTATTTTTACTGCTTAATGTCTCTCTATGTATAGATCTGGTTTTTTGCAGCACTTGTCTTGATCAACTAACTGCAGATCTGAAGATATTGGCAACCATATTTGATGTTAGGGCTATAATTTATGCGTAGCTAAAGTGGTCTTTTTTTGTACACTTCGACAAAAGATTCATACTAACAATTAGCGACTCCACACGGGTTTTCTTTTGCGACCACTGTCATTTCATATATTCCTACATATCCAGCTGTTTCAGACCCTAGGGTTTCTCTTCCATTTTTTGTTTTTCCTATTTCTATGGTGCTTTCCACCTCTAAAACCCTCAAACAGTCAAATTTTTAACTTTCGTGTGTTTTTGGCCTTATTGCGCAGGTGAAAGACATCAGCCGCAGCTGAGACGACAATTTTTTCTGAAATCTGCCGCCACGAGAGCCGGATCTACAGGTAGCACTTATCAGCCCAAAAAGTGTGACCTGAGCCTGAGGACGCACTTTTCTGCCCCAAACCTGTGACCTGGACTGAAAACAGGTCAAAACCTGCAACCTGCACTTTTTCTGCAAATTTTCCAGTACTTTTTCTAGGTTTGTCTGAAGCTTCTGTTAGGGTTTTCCAGCCTCTGTATTTGCTCGTTTAGACCTGTTTATGATATATTTCACTCAACTAAGTGGGAATCTTGCCCCTTAGGGCTCTAGTACCCTCCACTTTTTGTGGGAGAGTTTTTTTTGTTTCAGAAGTCTGAATTTCCAGAGTTTCAGCCTTATTGCTTTCAGATCTGATACCTTAGTTTCAGATCCCTTTAGATCAGCTCTTCTCCCTTTCAAATCACCTCATTTAGTTTTGTTTGGGTTCATTTCTAGGGCCACCTCCTTGTCCCCCCTCTTTTTAGCTAATCTCCTCCTTTTTAGCAGCAACCTTGCCTCTGCCTCTTTGTTGTTCTCCGCACCTCTTTTCAGCAAATTTCTCCTTTAGATCCCCGTCCCTCCCGACCTTAGATCTATTGGCCTCTTTTTAGCGTGCTTTGCTTCGTTTTTTTCCCTCTTATAGACTAGTTTTGAGAGACCCGCCTTCTTGGGTTAGATTGATGCATTGGTAGCTGTTAATTTTCTGTTCTTTTAGTCTTATTTACTGCAAATTTATTTTCAGTTACGCAGCACACTTTTTCTTTTACTCTCAAAACGTCTGGGTTTAAACAATTAAAATTAACACACACCACACACTAACCCTAAGTGAATAAGAGCCTGGTTAACACCGCCTGGCAAAGACTTTAAAATCAATTGTCACTGCACCCCTCCGCTCTTGACCTCACTTGATTTTGTCCCTCCCTGCCCTTGTCGGTTTTTCTTCTTCCCGTCATCATTGCGCCCCCAAGGCGCTTCTCCCGAAGACTTCTTGGCCTTCACCCTCAGTTTCCGATCGGTCGACTTCCTCTTTCCCGTCATCCTTGAGTAAGTCCTCCCCCGAGTCCGTACTCCGCCTCTTCCTTTGATTGTTCGGGTTTTTCCCCTACTTTTGGTTCTCCCTCTCTTACCTTCACCATGTCTAGTTCAGGACCTAGCCCTAACCCTAGTTCTACTACTGGGTCCGCTTCCAGTGGAACCACTACGAGACCTACCTCAACTGCCCCATTGCTCCCTTATATGGCCGGCCTCAGTCTCCCTGACTTCAATCAACTCATTAATGACCTTATTCGCCACGATTTTAGTTGGCCTGCTATGCCAACCAAGCTTCCCTCCGACATTCCCAAGTTCGAAGGCCTTGCTACCGAAGATCCCTCCAACCATATATGATCTTTCCACATGTGGTGTTCCTCCAATTCCATCACCGATGACTCCATCCATCTTCGTTTGTTTCAACGCACGCTTACCGGCGAAGCTTCTAAATGGTATGTTGATCAAGCCACCTCTTCCCATACCACCTTTGCGACCATTGCCCAAGCCTTTTTATCCTATTTCCAAATTCCTCTCCGATACGACACTGGCACTGAACTCTTAGCCTCTTTCCATCAATCCTCTTCAACCTTCCTTTCCGCTCATGTCTAGTAATGGCAACGACGACGAAGCTTGTGTCACGCTCCCCCCTTTGAAGATCGGGTTTATATGGACTCGTTCCTTCGCTCTCTCTTACCTCTCATTGGCAAATATGTCACATCCCATTTTCCCCAAACCGAAGAAGCCGCCCTCCAAATAGCCTTGAAATATGACCTCATCTATTCCCAATCTGGTTATGTTTATACCGTCCTTCCTGACCTCCCCAATCCCAGTGGCTCTAATGCCTCGGGGGCATCTCACTCTGCTGACGGTATCGTCGGAACCCTCTCACATACCTCTGCTCAACCTCTTGTGAGCTATGGTTTCCCTCCAGGAGGGGCCAGCCCCTCCGGCACGTTCCCCCCTCCAGGTAACATGTATCCAAGATACGGCATGCCTACTCCTTTTTCCCACCCTCTTGCTTACCTCAATGTTGCCCACCCTACTTCATATCCGTACCTACAACCTGGTGTCCCAGCTCCTCCAGCATTTGGACCACCCACTCCCTTGCCTTCTCCACCCTCGCATCCGCATTTACTACCCCCTCTCGGGAAATTATTTGCGCAGTAGGGGGCACCTAAGCCTTTTCCTTCTCAAAGAAAGAGGAAAGGAAATCAATCCGCTTTTGGTAATCGTGGATCCAATCCTTCCAGTATTGACCCTACCACTGCCAACCAGCCACAGGGCTCCCAGCCCAAGCCGGACAGACCGCTTCGCACCAATAAGCCCTGTTCATGTTGCGGTGTTTATGGTCATTACACTCACGATTGTCCCTTATTACCAAAAATGCGGCAGATGTGGGAGTCCCAAGCCACCGTATGAGGACAACACTCCTCTCCTACTGTCCCTCCCAATCCAACTAATTCTCAACCTGCTGTGTTTACTAATCATTTCCCTCAACAAGGATTCGTAGCCACTCAACCACCTCATGCCCCAGTAACCACTCAACCTTCCCCTTCTAGTTCCTCCGATTACCAGATTCTCATGATGGCCTCTGACCAACCACTCACCATCGACCTTAACCTTCAAACTCGGTCCCGTCAATATTCCACGCCTCTCGTTCTGTCTGTATCCGAGTCCCCATCTCCAGGTCTTACAGAGCCTCTATTGACACCTAATGGTCCCTTGCAACTCCCTCCGCCCAAAGCTGAGGTTCATCCCAAGACTCCTAAGGGACCATTACACCGAATTGTTGCCTTTGGTCGGGCTGCCCACTCCTACAGCATAGTAGATGATCTGGCGCAATATCCTGTTGCCATTTCAACACTGGAACTCCTCCAGTCGTGTCCTTCCCAAATGAAGGCTCTACTATCTGTCGTGGGCGCTGTAGATCCTGCTAATGACCAATTGATTGTTTTCGACGCCTGTCAGTCAAAACATCCCCCTCTTCCTCCTTTCGTTGCTTTCCAAATCCCCGTCAAAATCCGCAATGCCAATGTTGCTCGGTGTATTATTGAAGAGGGGGCATCTACCTGCGTAATGTCCGCTTCAGTTTGGAAACAACTCGGATCCCCTGAGCTGGCCCCTTCCACAATCACCCTTCATGCTTGGGATGGCCATGCCTCCCAGCCCATTGACCTATTCCATAATTTTCCTATCACCCTTGCAGGCAAGACTGTTTGTGTCGACGTTGAAGTTATTGACGCCCCTCTTGACTACAACATTCTCTTGGGGCGTAGTTACACCTATGCCATGTCTATCATCCTATCGGCAGTCCACCGCAAGATGTTCTTTCCTCATAATGGCAAGATTGTCACCATTGACCAGTTGACCTACCATGAACCAAAATCTCAGACCTCCCCTGAGTCCACCATCTCTACCGTCACCAATAAACCCACTGTTGATTCTTTGACCAGTGTTTCCCCTAGCGTCTACAAAGACTCCTCTTTACTTGGAACTTTTCCTGGTCCTCCCCCTCCTCCTGTTTCTGACCCCAGTTTAGCGAATGTTTGCATGATGTAATCGTCTCAGGCTGGTCTTTCACAACTTGCTTCGGCTAGTCAGCAACCTCAATCTTGCCTACCGCACCCTGCTCCTAGCCCTTCGCTTTAGTCAACCGAACCTTTTTCGCCTTGACCTTCCCACCCCCCTCACACTCAGGAACTTCCCTACCCTCCTGAATCGGTTCCCTCAGGTCTTCACCCTATGGGATTCGTCCCTCCTGGTCATTACACTGCCAGTCAGATACCTTTCCTTGGTACCCCCCCGATGTCTATTCGATCCCCGTCATGGCCACCCTTTCCCTCCCTACTCTAACCTTGGGAATTCCAGTATGGTATCTTACGCCTCCAGCCGAGACCCCCCCCTTGTCTATTGGATGCATGGAGCCATATTATATTTTATCTACTTAATGTCTTTTGTGCTTAGATCTGAATTTGTGCAGCACACTTAAAGATATTTTGCAGCCATAATCAATGTTAGGGCTATTTGTTATGCGTAGATGAAGTGATATTTTACGACAAAAGATTCATACTAACAACACGGAAATTGGCTAGGTGCCCAGCATGACTCATGGACTACCTTGGTGGTAGGGCACATTGTTTAGGTAGACTTCTTCATGGCTTACAACCAAGAAGGAACTATTGGTGCACCTTTAGTGGGGGAGAAGCCTTGAAGGAATTACTCGTGATGATGATGTAGAAGTGGCTGAGAGCACTTTACTTATTCTATATATACATACTATATGGATGACTAGAGTTGAGTTGATTCCACTTGTGATGGACATTTTGGGCAGCCAAAGTCATGGACATGGACTACATGGATACCTTTATTGGTGGACTGATGGATGTTGTTCACTTTTAGCAACATCACATTGGTTGGATGAGCAGCCTATGAGAATTCATATGACTTGCAGGGTAGGAGAACTTGTGATGGCACTCATAGCCAATACAAGTATGCTTGCCAATGCTTTGGATATGATGATGCATGGGAGTTCATGATGAGTTACATTCATTAGAGGGTTAATATTATGTTGATCTTTCAGTATCTAGTTCATTGAGGAGCTGAGATCAAGATTGGTCTCAATTTTGATGCATTATGTGATGCATACCTTTGAGCAAATTTATGGGTGTGTTTGTGAGGGGTCACTTGATGGAGATGATCAACAGGACACTTTGGGGCTTGATGGAGATGCAGTTATGAGATGCCTTGGTGGTATACACTTGGGCATGGGTTGAGTATTCTTGACTTAACCACCACTTTGGTACATTTTATGGATGCATATTGCACATGGGATGAACATAGCTTCATGGACCTGGATATGGCACATTGATGAGAGGATGTTCTTTACTGACTTGAGGAGGACCTTTCACACATGGATGATGCTTGATATTTGTGATTGTCTTTTGAACAGCACATGTATATTATCATCATGGGCAACACATTTCATATAGCGATGGCTTGCTCGATGGACAGCATGTTGCAGATGCGATGGATACTGATTCATGGACCTGAACATGGTTTACTTTACACTTAGATGGGATGGATTCTTGATTGAGTTGATAATGTGACAAGATGCAAGAGGAAAAACTAATACATGGTATGAGGATGTGCATTCTCACGATGAGAATGTATGGTTAGACTGTCCATCTAACTAGTTCGATGCATGAGGGCTAGCAGTGTACGGAGTTATACTCAATACATGGCAGATTTTGTTGCGTTGAGTTGGTTGGAGTACTTAATGCAGATATTCACATGATATTGATGATATATGATGGGTTGACACGATATATGTTGCAGCAACATATAGCTCATGTTGGAAATATTGAATTCCCACGATAGCATGTGGATATTGTGACGGATGTGTTAATGATCATGGATTGAGGAGATATTTCCCATGGATGTTGTGAAGATATGTTGCGACGATGATGGTAGCACTATCGGGGAAAATAGCCTTATTTTAAGTGGGGGAGTATGTAACACCCACGAGATGGAGTCATGATTAACAAGTGTGGCGAGTGTGCCTTGTCGCACCAGCACCCGACTTAGTGGTCATGCGACAAACAAAGGTTGGAGAAGCGACGAAGACTACTACGTGTAGTTGGATGGGCGCTCACCGACGGACGCAGTGACAATACATTGGCAACCTTGCAAATTTAACTTGGTGGGCATACGATGATAGGAGCAATGGATGAAGTTATGTGTGCGAAATGACTAAGTATTGGCATGGACACTTTATAGGCCAACCGTGGTGGTGGGCCAACGTTATGGAAAAAACGTCACATTGCAACCGAGGGCTTCATGGGTGTTTGGTTGGTCGGCCTCATGTGAGTCGAAGCCCAAACCATGGAAGTAATGTGTGTGGTAAAATGCATATATAAATGCAGACTTGTGATGGATGAGAGGAAAGCAACAAGGAATCAAAAAAAATTTGATCACCTTTGGCAAGCGTAGAACATCTCTGAGTTTAAGCAGGGTCGAACATGGAGCGAAAAAACGAACTGCAGAAAGTCATTCAGGAAGCCAGGTCGAGTCAAGTTAAAGGTGTTCATTTGTTTACCCACACTGCGTGTAGACACAGGTCGTCCTCAGGGTCAATTCGGGTTCCTTCCACAAGGCGCATATAGAATAGTGTTCAAGGTAGGCGTTTCGGGTTCGTGCAGCGCGTTCAGGTCAGGACTTGTGGAGGCGTGTTTGGAGGTGCAGAAAGTGTTCAGCAAGGCCAGGTCGGGTCGAAAGTGACCTGAACACGTTCAGAAAATGCGTGCAGCTTTGAGGGCATCGGTGGCCCCGTTGACCCGCGTTCAGAAATGCGTTAAGCGTGCCAAGGGCGTCCGTGACCCCAGTGATCCACTTGAACATGATTTTTAGGCAGACTTCATAAACATGTTTTAAATGGATTTTTTAGATCCTCATTAGTCGTTTGGGTTGTTAGGAGGTTGTAAGGCTTTGAAAAAGTACAAGCACACTTGGCAAGGAGTGTAAGTGTTTACACAGACTTGGGTTGTATAATTATTGTAAAATTGTACACTTAATGAAATGTAACATCGGGAAAACTTATATTCGGGAGTTGCCCCTCCCTTGAAAGTATGGGTGTTCTTGTGGATTGATTTTGATATTTAATGTTGAATTTGATGCAGGGCTAATGGCTAAACCCGCTCTTACCCCAGGATTATACTCATAATAAAGTATACAGTCTGAATTTTCCCTTGAAGGATAGGTTCATATATCTCTAAGGACCTTTAAAAACCCACTTTAATCATTATAAAATTAATTTCGTGGAAGCTCCCTTAAATCCAACCTTAGTCTAATTTAAAGTTAAAAGAAAATAATCCCGAATTTACACGGGATAAACATCAAAACCAGGCTTTGTGGGACTCCAGTTTAAAATCCAAAGTAATCCTTCTCAATAAGCGCATTTAACATTAACCGCTTATACTTACCCTTATTACCTTCAACCCTTTTCATCTGCTACACGTGATCGCTTCACGTTGACCAAGGCTTCCTCCTTCACAAATATTTATTGCATCGCGACTCCACAACGCATCGCTACACCAAACTCTTTCCTTTAGCGCTTCATAACGCATCGCAAAACTCACCATATCGCAAAACTTCTATAACAAATCCTCATCACATCGCATCTTCAAACCACTTCGCAAATCCTTCATCCTTTAACCGGATGCGATATGTGATGGCGATATCGCATCGCACTATCGCAACTCACAACTCATCGCAAATCAAAAATACCTTGAACCACACTCCTTCGCAATTGCTCGTCTATCTCTTCTACAAACCTCGTCCATTGATCTATGCCCAGATCTAACGGTTCTCACTACATCTCTATTTTTCTTCTTATCGCAATATTTCAACACAAGCCATATCGCATATCGCAAATTTTGACCCTTACACTTTAGCGCTCATTGTACATCGCAAAACTTACTATATTGCAAAAATTATATCGTAGTTTTATCGAACACAATATTCGATGGAACCATATGTCTACATGTGGCTCCTCATCAGATATCCCACTTTATGTTCATGATATGATCTCGACTGTCAATCTCCGCTTCACTCTACGACACGATCTTGTCCATCCATCCTCCACTTCAATACTGCGATTTGATCTTAAACATCCATCTCTCAACCTTTATTTCTACGATAAGATTATGACCGCCCATCTTAACCTTCAACCTGGTTTGCCGAAATTACATCTAATATTGATCAAGTGTGATCCAGCGATCCCTGTCCCTCCTCCTGTGTAACTTTACTTGGTTCCTTTGTGCATCCTTCTTTGGCTCCTTCCACGTGATTCCTTCTATGTCTTGGTATACTTTCAGGATTTTGGTCTTGGGTTGTTCTTTCACGGTGTTAAATCCCTCCTGAGATTTATTCTAATGATTCTCTCGTACTCAAACACGATAAAACCTCCATAATCACCTTTGCACACTATTCTCATTATGGTCCTTCTCTAGTTCACCTGCACACCTATATTATACGAAATACTCTGATTATCCACAATTTTTATAATTCATCAATAAAACACTCTACACGAACTCAGAATTGAGTTTTCTATTCACAAGAAAATATTTACAAAATAATGAATCTCCTTTCGGCCTGATTTTCTATTTCAGTGGCCTCTCAACATTACTTCTCTCTCTCTTCCTGTAGGCTTACAATCAAATCTCCTATATTACCTATCTAAGAATCGTGGTCTCTTAATTAATTTGAGGCTTAAAAATATATACAAAAGGTTTTGCAACCAATTTTGGTTCAAAGCCAAAATTTTCTCAGCTAAATCCTAAAAATCCTCTAAGTCCACTTTTGACTCAACTGATTCCTAAGGATCCTCTCTAGTTCCACAAAATCATGAACTAATTTCTAAACTAAGATTTCCAATATTTCAGAATCTCTCAATCCTCAATAATCACTCATGTTCTCCTACATTCGAGAACATTTACAAATATGCCTCACAATATTTAATTAAATCCTATTCTAAATTTCTCACATAAAATAACTTAAAACATTGAAAATTAAATTAATTAAATACTTATGGAACCAACACATGACCCCCTAGATTCTACTAAATGTACAAAATTTGGAACCATGATGCTCCTGCATCAGACTCCCAAGGTGGAAATTAATCATGATCTCCAGATCATGTGTCTTCAATTCTGATGCAATTCCTCCTGGATCCCAAACCTTAGTTTGTAATTTCTCTTTGGCTGCCTCTCTTCCTTTCTGCTATTTTGTTGTTGTTGTTGTTGTTGTTTGTTGTTGTTCTCCAAGTCTCCATACTTTATGTTGCATTTCTCCAATAGTTATGCTCTCACAGTCTGTTGTTGGCTTTTCCTTGTTGTTGCTGCTTTACTTTCTTGATGATGTCTTCTTCTGAGACACTTTCATCATCAACCTTCTTATTCTTTCAATATCCATGTCCATTTTATCTTCTGACTGGTACTCACTTTGCCAAATTTTGTTGCACTCTGTCCATTCATCTTCAAACTGTTGTTTGTTACCTTCACTTTTGAGTTGTTGGATACTTACTACCACCCTTACATCCTTACCCTCTTGTTGCTTCTGAACTTTTATCTCATCTCCAAACAACCTCTGTTCAATATCTTTGATAAAAACATCATTCTCGGATGCTTCCAGCAAACAGTTCGGAAATTCACTTTCTCCCTAATTCCTTTCAAACACCTCATCACTATGTCGCTTATCAGTTCAGCATAACTCTCCTCCTTTTCCTTGACAACATCCCATAGATGTCCTTAAGCTCCTTGACTAATCCTCGTAGTCAGTTCAGTCTCCTTTGGTTTTAAAATTGATTCTTCTTTAGCATGAGACATATCTTCCCCGTCTTCCTATTTATTACTATTCTTCTCTTTGCCACTGTTATGTGACACTTCCATCTATCCTTCTGGGCTGACTAAATCTTCCTCATTCACATATCTACCTATGCATCCCTCAATAAACCTCATTTCTTCATCAATATTACTAAAACTTAAATCATTTACCTGAGGTCTCAATCCATGGCTTGACTCAGACTCCCTTAACAGATTTTCTAACAATAAAATATCTCTGTTATCTTCCTTAAGCGTTAAATTTGTATGCTTGATATCTTCCTTTCCTTCTGCTTGCTTTTGGCTACCCATATAAGCCAAACTCCCTCTGCTTACAACTCTGGCATTATACTGAAAATCAATATCTTCCTCCAACTGTGTATGATCATGGTATGATCTTCCTCATGAGACCTAACTGTCTCATCCTTCTTCTTTAAAAAAGAATTCAAATTTTGTCTCTCTGCTTCCTCCTCTTTGACAACACCCAAAATTTGTCCATCATTATATATTTCACGTGCAAACATAGACAAATTATCAATTTTAAAAACATAATACCTTGCGGTATCACTTGATGCTTCAGCCATCAGGTCTTCTTGTTGCTCTGAATCCTTCATATGATTCAGATCCTCTGTAAGATTTTCCTTTGTCTCTTCATTACTTTCAGAAATCAATGGGCCATGTTCTGGTTCACATACCAAAACTTTCTCCACATACTCACTTATTCTGAGTAACTCTTCCTACAATTGAGAATTCACTATATGCTCCCACTTCACTTGTAATCTATGCCATTTGACTTTCCTTTTCATAATCCAACCATAACTTTGGTCTTCCTTATTCATCTGTAACATTTCCATCAATAACCCAAGATGGAGATTTATCTCAGCTTTCTCTCTATCAATCTCTTCTTGACTCATCATCTCTATGCCTAATACCTTGGCATGTTTACTTTTGTTGTGGCTTTCCTTTGAACCTCTGCAATGACCCTCAATGATCATCAGATTCCCCTCCTTTGTGAACTCCATCTTGTTCACTTGTGGACTGCACTAAGCCTCTCTTTCTCAGTAAGTCTCCATATCTGCGGCAAGTACCTCACCAAGCCTTCTCTCCTTTGAGCTCGGTCTTTTGGTAACACTGGTTCTTTATCTCTGGAACCTCTATTGAGCAACTCCTTTGCTCCTTGGCTTCTGCAATTCTACTTTCTTCTGAGAACACTTTTGTCCTCTCTGTCCAACCTTCAGTTGGATTCTTCAGGTTCACTGGCACTTTTCCCCAGAGTCTTTCATTCACTCTATCTTCAAGAACGCAACTAATTCTTCTTCTTACAACTCCTCTTGTTTTTATTTTGCTGAGATATTCCTCATTCAGTTTGTAATCTAAAATTTTCAAACACAATCCTCAAACCCAGAATTAATATAAAAACATACCATATTACCTTCAGATCTTCTGCCACACTTTATCTCTGTGTGTTGTTGCCTGTCAGATTTGAAATCTGATCCTTTCTTCCTTTACATGTAGAATTTCCTTTTGCTCTGCTACAAAATGTCTTCTGCATATTTCAGCTCTACAATCTTCATTTATAACATTTTTTTTATTTTATTCGCTCTGATACCAAATGATGTAGGGCTAATGGCTAACCCCTCTTTTACCCCAGGATTATACTCATAATAGAGTATACACTCTAAATTTTCCTTTGAAGGATAGGTTCATATATCTCTAAAAACTAAAAACCTTTAAAAACCCACTTTAATCATTATAAAATTCATTTCGCAGAAGCTCCCTTAAATCCAACCTTAGTCCAATTTAAAGTTAAAAGACAAGAATCCTGAATTTACATGGGATAAACATCGAAACCAGGCTTTGTGGGACTCCGGTTTAAAAACCAAAGTAATCCTTCTCAATAAGTGCATTTAACATTAACCGCTTATACTTACCCTTATTACCTTCAACCCTTTTCATCTGCTACATGTGACCACCTCACGTTGACCGAGGCTTCCTCCTTCACAAATATTTATCGCATCGCAACTCCACATCACATCGCTAAACCAAACCCTTTCCTTTAGCACTTCATCGCGCATCACAAAACTCACCATATCGCAAAACTTCTATCACAAATCTTCATCGCATCATCGAACCACATTGCAAATCCTTCATCCTTTAACCGGATGTGATATGTGATGGAGATATCGCATTGCACTATCGCAACTCACAACTCATCGCAAATCGAAAATACCTTGAACCACACTCCTTCATAATTACTCGTCGATCTATTCTGCAAGACTTGTTTGTTGGTATATGCCTAGTTCTAATGGTTCTCATTCTATCTCGGGTTTTCGGCTTATCGCAATATTTCAACCCAAGCCATATCGCATATCACAAATTTTGGCCCTTACACTTTAGCGCTCATTGCACATCGCAAAACTTACTATATTGCAAAACTTATATCTTAGTTCTATTGAATGAGATATGCGATGGAACCATATGCCGACACGTGGCTCCTCATCTAATCTCCCACTTTATGTTCACGATATTATCTCGATCATCAATCTCCGCTTCACTCTGCGACACAATCTTGTCTCTCTGCCTCCACTTCAATACTGCGATTTGATCTTAACCATCCATCTCTCAACTTTTATTTCTGCGATAAGATTCTGACCGTCCATCTCAACCTTCAACCCAGTTTTCCGAAATTACATCCACTATTGATCAAGTGTGATCTGACGATCCATGTGCCTCCTCCTGTGTAACTTTACTTATTTCCTCTACGCATCCTTCGTTGGCTCCTTCCACGTGATTCCTTCTATTTCTTGCTATACTATTGGGATTTCGGTCTTGGGTTGTTCTTCCACAGTTTTAAATCCCTCTTAAGATTTATTCGGATGATTCACTCATACTCAAACACGATAAAACCTCCACAATCACCTTTTCACGCTATTCTCGGTGTGGTCCTTCTCAGGTTCACCTGCACACCTGTATTATACGAAATACTCTGATTATCCACAGTTTTTATAATTCATCAACACAACACACTCTACACGAACTCAGAATTGAGTTTTCTACTCACAAGAAAACATTTACACAATAATGAATCTCCTCTCTGCCTGATTTTTTATTTCAGTGGCCTCTCAACACTACTTCTCTCTCTCTCTTTGCCCGTAAGCTTAAAACAAATCTCCTTTATTACCTATCTAAGAATCATGGTCTCTTAATGCCTTTGAGACTTACAAATATATACAAAAGGTTCCGCAACCAATTCTAGTTCAAATCCACAATTTGCTCAGCTAAATCCTAAAAATCCTCTAAGTCCACTTTTGACTCAACTAATTCCTAAGGACCCTCTCTAGTTCCACAAAGCCATGAACTAATTTCTAATTTAAGATTTACAATATTTCATAATCTCTTAATCCTTACCAATCACTCATGTTCTCCTACATTCGAGAACATTTACAAATATGCCTCAGAATATTTAATTAAATCTTATTCTAAAGTTCTCACATAAAATCACTCAAAACATTGAAAATTACATTAATTAAATACTTAGGGAACCAACACATGACCCCCTAGATTCTACTAAATGTACAAAATTTGGAATCATTATGCTCCTGCATCAGAATTTATTTTCGCTGCATAATTGAAGAACATTGGAAGATTAATAATCGAAAGTGTTGAGTTAGTCGTAGTCTACATACTTGAGTATTATGAAAAGAAAAAGTACAGTAGTGTTGCACCCACTATAAGTTGGTTGAAAAACTAACACAAGTATAGAGCCATGACACATGGAAATCCACCCATTAAAACATGGTGAACTGGCTCTTGAGCTCAATATCAATCTGGAATAAAATGAAGAAATACTAAAAATATATAATTCATAATCATTTAAAATATCAAAATTTACACTTTAACTATTTTATTACTTACATTTTAAATATAAAATTGTTTTTTTAATTATATACATACTCTAACATGAAAATGCCAAAACCAAAATTCCTATTTATCATAGGACAACTTATGATTACATATATATTTACACATTCTTCATATTATTTTATAAAAATCAGCCTATCATTAATTAAAACATGGGTATCAATTATAGACATTATTATAGACATTATTAAATATATTTGATTTAACTCATTTAATAAGCCGTTAGGAGTTTCGTAGTTTGAATTAGTTCATATTTTAACTCAGGAGAATATGACTATAACGATGTCTAGAATTATAAACTTCAGATTTAAAGCTTTTACGAGTAGAGCCATTTTAATTCGAGTAGTCTTTAGTGCGATTTTTTGAAGGTTTTTAGGGTGACTTTTTACGGTGTAATTTCTTTAAATTCCGACAGGAATTTATTGAAAAGAGAAGTTTGATTGCTAACTTTGCACAATCAAAGTGTCCTAGAGGTTTTTGAGGGTGTTGAATCCATATATAGAATCAAAAAACTAGTTTGAATAACAAAAACCAAGATTTTTCCTCAAAAATTTTCACCAGATTCCGGCACCTGAAACTTCAAAAAGTCGCACTAAAAACAACTCTATTTTAATTAAATATTTTCAAATCTATTACATTGAAATTTTTAAATCTAAATATTTTTAATAGTTTATATATTTGATTAAACACAGATATTAAATATATTAAATATATTATTTTTTAATAGTTTATATACTTTATTTGTTTTTTTAGGGTTTATATATTTTGTTATATTTATTAGGTTCTCTTTTTAATAATAAATATTAATATTGGAAAATGAAATATCAAAATTTAATTTTTTAAATTATAAATTTAAACTTAAAATTAAAAAATATATATATTATTTATTTATTTTTATATTAATATTTATATAATTTATAAAATTATTATAAAATTATTTATTTTTGTGTATTTTATTATTTTTTAATAAATTTGAATAATGATATATATTTATTTAATTTTTTTTATATATGTATTTTTCGATTAATTAGTTTCTATTAATTCATCAAAATATTACAAGAGATATGCAAGGTTTCCCAGTCTCACTCCTACAGTATTTGTTGGCCAGGGGGAATATATAAAAACTAAGGGCAAAATGCCAAAATTTAAATAGTAACTAGAAACAAAATGACCATAGAGCCTAGAACACATAGAGTATGAAAATACAACCCTTTGCCATCAAGAATCATGAGGAAATGTCGGTGCATGAACTACATCAGGTACTTGCTAAGGTCTGGGATCCCCGTGAGCATGAAACTCCATATGAGCAAGCCGAATCTCAACCTAATCAAGTCGGTCATTTTTTCGCCTTTGACTTTGTCTAAGAGAATCCAAATGATTGAAGATGTCTCATTGATTATGTTGTAGGTCATTCATAAAATCTATCATTTTGTTACGGTCCTTATGTCGTTGTCGAACCATATCATCCATGACTGCAGTAACAATGTGTAGATGCAGGTCGAGAGAGTCTATAGAGGGTGGAAGATCCATGCGACTAAGAGATGGGACCTGTTCATGAGTTATTTCACCTTCAAAATCCCCATCCACACTCTCATCACCTTCCCCTTCCCCCGCATGACCTCCACGGCCTGTTTGTTGGCCACAATGTACCATTCCCCGCTGAGCCTGCCCACATTTTTTAAGCATATTTTCAATTTCTACAAACCACCAAGACCTACATCAAATTATTACCCAAGTTTTGGAGACCAACAGTGTTATCCAGCTTATGAATTCAACAACAAGAGTGCCTCAAGGAACCACATATATGTCCATCAAGGTCACATACACTCTCCCCCCCACCCCCTCCCTCTCTAAGAACTCAAAGATGCCCCTTTTCTACATTGCCCCAAGCGGCCAAGGGATTGAGACCCTTGACATGGAGAGACAATACCCCAAACTTCAAATTCCATCCCCTCGCCCAAAACCACCAAGGGTTGAAAACACACAGTAATTACCATTATCAACTAAAAAACCCCCAGAATGATTTCGCAATTTCCCAGGGAGATAGGATAGAATTGAAACAAAACGACCTCACACCCAAGCTTCTTGTAAAATCGACGCTATGTAATCTAAAGACCAGGACAATATGACTTACCAAATAGGCTCCATAAGAACCCAAATATCCATTAATAGATGAACGGCAAGCCAAAGCAACGTCCCACTCCAATACTAGCTAGCAACCAAGAAAATTCCAATAAACCCTTGCTCCAGGATCCCACACTGATGCAAGAGCATTCCACTTCCAAGTCAAAATGTATTTTGACTAGACTAGGTGTCTTTCATTTACCATGGAAGTTGGTTCCCTAATTGTGTGGAATTACTTAATTTTATGTATTTTCCTATGTTTCTTAGAATAATTGAGTATAATTGATTAAAGTGTGGATTTATGTAATTAGATCTTCTCTAAATGAGATATCTCGAGATTATTTGGGAGAGTTAGAGAGAATTTAGAGTCAGTGGGATTTCTGAGAGGATTTTGTGGATTTGGAGATCTAGAGATAGGATTTCTTGAAGAATTTGCGGATTTGAACTAATTCTAGTTCAGAATCCATTTTTGTATATATTTTGCAATAAGAAGTCATAGAGATATATAGGAGGGAGGAATGGGGAGAAAAGAGAGAGTTTTGAAGAACAAAGAGGACCAAAAGGTCGAAAAAGCCAAATGATGTAATTCAAGCCAAATATGTTTATTACTTGAAGATAACACTCAGCTTAGGCGACACCAACCATTAGCATGGTTGGATTTTTTCCCATAGAGATTTGAAATAATGAGCTTTTCACCACATGTACCTTAACAAAACACCCTAACACCATCTACTCTATATCCAATAGACATTTTAATTTATAATTTTTTTAGTATATTTTAGAAATTACCTTATAATTTTATTATTATGTACCATATTTTTTTAACATGTAATGTTATTATTATATAATAGGATTTATAAATTATCATTAACTTGTGATTTTATTTGTGACAATATATATTAATTACCACAATCATGTATTTTTATTCCTATATAATATGTTAATTACCACAATCTGTATTTGTATTCTTATATAATATGTTTTATAAATTAAAATTAACTTGTGATTTTATTTGTGATAGTAAATATCAATTACAGCAATTATGTATTTTTATTATTATATAATATGTTTTATAAATCATCATTAACTTGTGATTTTATTTGTGATAGTATATATTAATTACCAAAATTACATATTTTTATATTATATAATATGTTTTATAAATCATCATTAACTTGTGATTTTATTTGTGATAATATATATTAATTACCACAATTATATATTTTTATATTAACGCTTTATTTTATATTAATAAAAGTTTTTATTATATTAAAATTATGTTCGATATTGTTAACTATTCTACATTTTCTCACTGCAAGAGCTACTCCAGCTTGCTCCGACCTGCGTGAACTGCTTCGGCCCCCTATGACAGCGAGCCCGCTGGTTGCGCTAACCCTGATCTGGTGCAAGGACCAGTTGCCATGGAGGATCTGGGTTCCCCCAATCTCCTCCACCTCCTTCACCACCTACTGCTGATGAAGCCTTCAGATCTCTGCTAGCCTCGCTCCTGAAGAAGAAGAAAACAGAAGCGGCTAAGTTTGTGAAAAAACTTGATGACATCCCAAATATTTCTTTGTCTCTTGAGGGGTTGATTCAGGTGGCCCTTTCTCTGGCATATCTTGCCCTTGTAGGACATTTTACGGGTCTTTTTCCCTCTCCTGAAACAACTGAGACCTAGGTCGTGAAAAACTGGGTTCTTTTGATCAAGAACAATGTTACCTCTTACTTTTTGGGCAAGGGCTACTTTTTGTTCGAATTCAACTCAAAAGAGGATAAAGATCTGATCTTTAGGAATGGCCCTTATTTCATGGGTTCTCAGGGGTTGTATCTCAGCAAGTGGACACTAGACTTCGACCCAGCAGTAGATGTCTCGACGGTAGTTCCAGTCTGGGTAAGGTTGTCGAACCTGCTAGTGAACGGTTGGAACTGGGACTCATTGAAACACATAGACAATGCTTTGGGCAAATTTATTGATCGAGAAAATAACAAATATCAATATAATTGTGCTCGAATCTGTGTCGAGGTCGATCTAGAGGTGGGTCTGCTGGAGGCAATAAAAATCAATGTAGGAAGTTGGTCTCATGTGCAAAAGCTTGACTATGAGCAACTTCCCTTCAAATGTCAAAAATGTCACATATATGGGCATTTCGCTAGAGGCTTTCCGAGCAGTGGTGAGGCGGAGAAAGGAAAAGAGGAGGGTTGGAACCAGGTTAAGCAGTCAAAGACCAATAAAAAACCTAAAAGCTGCTAGGGCCTCAAACGGAAAAGGTTCTCAACCTACTTCTGATCAGAAAAACCCTATTCCTAAAGGGCAAGAAAATAAATTTGGGCCTCTCAGTTTAGCTTCAGTAGAGGTCCAGCAGATCGAGATGCAAAAGAAAGGGACTCTGGACAAAGGGACGCCCTCAGGATCGAAACAGGATGAAAGCGCTTTAGAAAGATCTAAAGAAAAACATGTAGAAGTTGAAGATGAGGAACAAGTCTCAGAGGAATCAAAGAAGGAAGGAGAAATAGGGGAATCACAAATCTCAGCTAGAATATTGACAAGAGGTCGAATCCCCGCCCTAGAAAAGAGAGAACAAGAAACATACAAAGATAAAATTCAAGGCAGTCAACCAACCCTTGAGAAACTATTGGCAAAAACACCCAAGATGACAAGAAATCAGACACGGGGCTCCAAGGGAGCTCACCACTCCCAGAAAAGTAAGTAATGAAGGTCGTCTCCTGGAACTGGAGAGGCTTGGGAAGTAAAGTGAAAGAAGAAGCCACGAGAAGCATGCTTCGGATAGAAATCCCAGACATTCTTCTAATCCAGGAGACAAAAATGGAGGACAAAGTTTTCCTCCAAACAAGTAATAAATTTTGGAATAAAGGTGGAGGACAGGCCGTCTCTGCTCAAGGAGCTTCAGGCAGACTAGGCACTCTATGGAACATAAGAAAATACTCGTTGGTCACTAAGATCCTAAACACTCATTGGTTGTATATGAAACTCCAGCATATTGAAACAAAGGAGGTAATTAGCCTTTTCAATGTATATGTCCTGGTTAATGCAGGAGAGAAGAAGTACTTCTGGGATTCTATTAGAAATATAGCAAACATAGAGAATCTGGAAAACATCATCATATTTGGCGACCTTAACCTCACCTTGCTTATGGCTGAGAAGCACGGAGGCAGCATAGTGAGAGATCTGGCAAGGGAATGGGTGGAGGACCTCATGCAAGATTGGGATCTACTCGAACTCAAACCCTTAAAAGGTAAGTTCACTTGGTCAAATAAAAGAGTTGGTCCAGGTCATATTCCTGCTAGATTAGACAGATTTCTTGTTCAAAGTTCTTTTATACTTCTAGGACTACAGAATAGAATGCAAATTATCCCTTGCAGTGTCTCAGATCATAAGCCAATCATGCTTGAGTTGTTGAACCAAAAGGACCTGGGTCCTATTCCTTTTAGATTTAGTCCTCTATGGATTAAAAACTCGGATTTCATGAAAAGAGTCAAGGAAAGTTGAGACTGCCCTGTAAATGGCTCACCCTTCTTTGTTTGGGAGGAAAAGCTCATAATATTGAAAGCTGCGTTAAAATGTTGGGTCAAAACCCTACCCAATCCAGCAATAGAAAGGAAACATGCTCAAGCCAGTCTTTAGACCCATCATCATCAAATGGAAGATGCAACCATAATTAAAGAAGTTCTTGACAGGGAGGCCGAACTACAACATAAGTTTCATAAGGCCTATTTGGTGGAGGAAGAATTTTGGAGGCAAAAATCTCACAGTCTTTGGCTTAAGCGAGAGATAGAAATACATCCTTCTTCCACAAGCAAGCCCAAGCGAGAAGAAGCTTCAATTCCATTTCAGAAATCAAGGAAGAGTCCTCTACCCACAAGGACTTCATGAGTATTAAAAGGACAGCCTTCATCCATTTTAAAAACCTGTATAGCGAAGAAGGTGTGGGGAATCAATCTTCTAAATTCTTGGATGTGGTTCCCACATAGATTACCTCCAAGATGAATCAGTCCCTAGAGGCAAAGGTCTCTAGAGAAGAAATAAAGGCTTCCCTCTTTGATATGGATCCCGACAAAACCCCCGAACCATATGGATTCACAGCAAGATTTCTTCAATCATGTTGGCATATAGTGGAAAAGGATCTGCACAAAATGGTACTGAAATCTCAAGCTTGCCAGAAAATTGGGGGCAGCACAAACTCTGCTTTCCTCGCCCTCATTCCGAAGGAAAAGGGAGCCAATGTTTTTAATAGATTTAGACCTATTTCGTTATGCAACATTGGATACAAAATTATAACCAAGGTGATAGCAAACAGGTTGAAAGGTATCCTTCCTAAAAATATTCTGGAAAACCAAGGTGGCTTTGTGCATGGAAGGCAAATTGTTGATAATTTCATTCTTGTGCAAGAGGCGATCCATTCAAGCATTCAGCGAAAAGAAAAAGGAATGGTTGTTAAACTTGATATCGCTAATGCTTTCGATCGAGTTAGGCACAAATTTCTTCTTGGGGTTTTGCACAAGTTTGGATTTGGGAGTGAATTCATTAACTAGATTTGTGCTTGTATCTTTGAGCCTTGGATATCCCCCTTGGTGAATGGGCGAGCTGCGGGATTCTTCAAAGCTACAAGAGGTCTTTGACAAAGATGCCCTCTCTCTCCCCTCCTTTTTGTTCTCCAAGCATCTGTGTTAAGTTTTTACTTGAACAAGAAGCTGCTTGATCAAGAAATTTTGGGACTTAATATAGCACGAGGTGTAAAAAATATTAACCATGCTTTGTTTGATGACTATTCTTTGTTGTTGGGCTCAGCCTCTCTACTTTTTGCCTCCAAATTTAAATAAGTGTTAGATGATTATTGTGATGCCACAGGAAGCAAACTAAACAAAGGGAAGTGTCATATCTATTGATGGGACATTTCATTCCGCATTCTAAGTGCTATTTCCAGATGCCTGGATTTTGTAGGCTCTGTTATTTGGACTTCTTTTAAGTACATGGGCCTTCCTATTTTTCAAAAATCCACCTTCAGCAGAGATTGGCTCCCATTGATCGATAAATTCAAACTTAGAATCCAGGCATGGGGATTCTCTTGGCTTAATATTGCTGGTAAGACAGTGTTGATCAAAGCAGTCCTCAACAATCTCCCTATTTTCCAATTCTCAGTTTTTTTAGCTCCCATCGGCATCCTCAAAAAGATGGAGGAGCTCATTTGAAGATTTTTTTGAAAAGGAGGCAAACATAACGAAAATCGAATCCCTCTTGTCAGTTGGGAAAATGTTACTATACCTCTTTTGGAAGGTGGTCTGAATTTTAAATTACTCTAAGCTCAAAATATTCAAAATGGGAGCAAAAATTGTTTGGAGAATAATGGCCCCCAAGCCATGCTGGGCACAGAAAGCGTTATGGCGTAAATATTTTAAAGGTCAGCAGAAACGTTGGTTAGACAGCCCCCTTCCTATCTCTGGCACGCAAGTGGCCAAACTCTGTCCGTTGGCCATTCCTCTAATCCAATCTCAAGCATATTGGATTCCTAGTAATGGTAAATTAATTGATATCTGGCATGATAGAATTATGTGTAATACGCCTCTGGCAGATGTTCCCACACTGCGTCCTCTATGCATTTAGATGGAAAACGCAGGCTTATCCACACTATGGGACATCTCTCGATGGGTTTATTGTCGCTGGTCGAGTTGGAAGGACATTCATGTTCCTGTGGAATTGAAGGCAGATTTCAACTCTTTAATTGCCCACCTTCATGGCATGGCACCGTTGCATGAAAGGTTGTTGGACAAGCATGGCTGGGGCTAATCCGGCACTTACTCTGTTGCCCTGGGATATGCAAAATATTTGGAGACTACCCATGTTCCTCCAAACCCAGCGATCTGGAAGGGGCTATGGAACCTTAAATCCATCCCTAAAATTGATTTCTTCTGCTGGCTTATGTGCCATAACATTGATAGATGACATATTAAAAAATAGAGGTTTCCAAGGTCCCTCAAGATGTCGGATGTGTTGTGAAAACGAACAGAACGTTTGCCACATTATGCTGGAATTTAAATTTGTTGCAGAGGTTTGGCATGAGGCTCTAGCTCCTTGGGGCAACAGCTTCGTTCTTTTGAGCTCCATACCGGATATTTTTGCTAATTGGTTTCACAAATACCCAGGGGGGCTCCCTAAGAACAACAATTTCAAAGCCTTTTGGCTCTCTCTTCCAAAGATAATCTGTTGGCAAATCTGGCTTGAAAGGAATAGTAGAACTTTCAAAGACAAAGAGCAGACTGCAAAAATTGTCATAGTTAAGATTAAAAGCCAATTGAAAGAAAGCTTGGGTGGACACCTCGAAGCAACCAATCTAAGCCAACAAGATATGGAATGGGGTAACATGATGGGCCTTAAAATCTTTGTGGAAACAAGGCAAAATAAGATAAGTGAAGATTGGCAAATCAGACTTAATGAGAAAGACTTTTCAGAATGGATTATTAAGCAAGCCACATACTCCTTGTTCTTTGATGGGGCTGCCAAAGGCAATCCCGAGAAAGCTGGTGCTGGTGGGTTATTAAGAATCTGGAGGGTAGAATCGACCATAGTTTTTCCTGGGGCTTGGGTCATTCCACAAGCATTCAAGCTGAAGCACTTACTCTTCTCCAAGGCCTCATGTAAGTAAAAAAAATTGGCATCAAATAGGTAATCGTGATAGGTGACTCTCAATCCATCATAAAAGCCATTGTGAACAACTTTGTTCCTAAATATCTCATATTTGCTAGATTGGTGAAGCGAATCAAATCAATATCAAAAACACTCCAAAGCGTGAACTTCTTCCATGTTCTGCGGGAGAATAATAAGGACACAGATATAAAAGCCAACAAAGCAGCTTTCCTTTCTGCTGGCACTCTTTTAAGTGACACGGAAGATTAATGGCCTCCTATTCCTTAATTTCTAGTCACGTGTTTTACTTCATTTTATTACAGCAGTTTGTTTGTATTTACAAGTTAGGGAAAATTTCAGAGATTGAAGTGATAGCTAGTTGTAAGAAGTACTGGCATATTAACTATCGAACCATAGATATCATGACAGGCGAGAAAAATTAGAAACTGCCCCAAATTTTGTAATCTGTTTCGAAACATTCATGCCAAAAATCTAATACAAAACCATAACCGTTCTTGTAAAAAAAAAATATATATATATATATGTTTTATATTAATAAAAGTTTTCATTAATATTAAAATTTTCTTTTATAAGACAACTTTTTCCCTCACATAAAAACTATGTAAACATTATTTTTATATTAATTAACTTTTTCATTAATATTAAAATTTTCTTTATAGGACAACTTTTTTCCCTAACATAAAAACTATGTAAACATTATTTCTATATATTGTTTCTTTATTCATTTTATTTTACATTAAAAACTCATCACGGCACATGGTTGATTATTAAAATATATCTTTATTAAAAACTCACGGTGGAACATGACTGATTATTTTTTACATTAAAAACTCAGGAACATGATTGATTATCAAAATAAAGATAAAAGTGTCTTAAATTGTGATGGGATGTTTGATTAAAATTTTATATTTATATGATTGTTTAATATAAAATAAAATGGAGAATTTAATTACAGATATAAAAATTATGAATTTTGGAGAATATTATTAATGGAATTTTGTTGTTGAAGTGTTTTGTATGAGTATATTTTAATAGTGGTGTGGAGCATATACTAGAGTTAGGTTATATTAAAGAAAAATAGAATCTATGAGTATAAAATGAAGCTAGTACTTCATTATTTTTAAGTTTTTTTCTTTTTTTTAAAGTTTGGAAAGACTACATCTTTAATATGTCCAATATATTATTCTGATTGGAGCGAGGATTGAACAGGTGACTTCACATCATGGAGTGTCTTAACAGAATACCCGATCACCGTCTATCCAAGACCACGTGGACTACTAACTTTAAGCTTTGAAATCATTAGATTCTTATGAAAATTCTCAAAATTCTACCTACTTTAAAACAGCATTATTATTAGTCATTAAAAACATTATTACTATTTATTGGAATTACATACAAAAATAGTAAATTAAGCTTCTAACTCTTCTGTCTAGGTTTCATCATTCAAGTCAAGAAGGAAGGGAGCAAGTTGCACATGCTAAGAGGAGGTTGAATGCTTAGAGGTAGGAAGGCTTTATGTTGGAGAGATTTGAGAAACAAGAGTTTCCACTTTGTTGAAAACCTATCCAATTTCATCCTCCAATTGTTGGAAATATTGCCTATGTTGTATCAAGATGTCCAATGAGGAGGCGATCTATGTCGCGAGTTAATCAACTCTGACTTGAAGATGGCGCAATTAATCACATATGTCATCAAGCTCAAATTGTAGGCCAAGGGGGGGTTTCTTCCCAAAAGAGGCAAGAAGATGAGGCATAATGTTAGGGAGGACGGGGTAGAGACCAAGAAAATTAACAGAGAGAGAGAAAATGTAGATCACTAAATAGAAACCTTGTGTCCAACGTAAGGAAAGTTGCCACTTGAATATATACAAAAGTTACAAAACCCATGTATACGCACTTAATGAACCTATAATTCATGCCTATTCCTACCTATGAGGAGAATTAAAGACTCGATTATTTAATGATGCCATGGATGTAAACACCATTACCTGCACGTGTATACCAGACAGACCCTGACTGACAACTAGTTTTCATTTGGTGTCAGCTCAACGTGATGAGCATGGATCACTGCAAGCTCATGGGATGGGCTAACATTTTAAATCTTTTTTGATGCAAAGTGTGGCTTCAAGTAAATGAACAATCTAGTTTCACATTTCATTTGCCCTCAATTTTAGGTCTATGGGCACATGGAAGACTTCAAAATTTGAGCGGGTTTAAATCCCCACTTGAATCCATTTAAAATTCCAACCCAACTTAGGATCTAGGGGATGGGATCCCAAGCAAATATGTCTAATAATGGTTTGAGAGTCACCCAAGATGATGAGGAAATGAGGCTTCAAAGAAATTTCTAAGTTAACTCATTGGAAGAGGGCATAGAATTCTACTTGGTTATTAGATACATGGCCCAGACTCCATGCATATAAACATTCACAAATTCTTCCAAGACAAAGAACCACCCTCCCAACACCTACCTCCCCATTTAAAAAATGATAATTTAAATAACTATTAATAATTAGTTTATTAAGAATAAACATAATGTAACATAAAATTTGAATTTAAACAAAGAATATTGTAATATTTCGTCATAATCATTCATCTGATAAATAATATTAAATATTTGATACCTAATAAATCATTGTATTATATTATATAGTTAATATTATATTCCATTGAATTTAATAATGATGACAAATTAAATATATTAAAATTTTAAAAGTATCATTTTAATGAGATAATATTATTTTAATGATTATATCTCTTTTTTTGGCCTCTCAATCAAATTCTATATATCAAAATGGTTGTCAATTGGGGTTATCTTGGATAGTGGGAAGGGAGGATTGTCAATTGGGGTTATCTTGGATAGTGGGAAGGGAGGAAGGAATGCAATCCTCCCCTCCTAATCAGTTCTCACGAGTAACATAATGGATGTTGACAGTATTGATAGTAGACATATATTCCTCATATATAATCTACAGTATTGTAATTGTGAGAATATATATATATATATATATATATATATATATATATATATATATATATATATATATATATATATATATATATATATTCTAGAGAAGGAAAGAGACGTCCTTTTCATTAAAATAGAAAGAGGAGTATAGAGACATAATGGCTATCCTAGTGAGCACTAATAAGCCAAAGAAAACAGAGCTAAGCTTGACTATAGTTTTTGTGTTGAACAATAGAGCCCAACATATTACATATAATATGACAAAAAACTGCAAAAGAGTATCACCCTTACAAAACCTCGAGAAAACAACAAAAGCAGTTACAAAAATATTGAATTTCCTATAACAAAACACCAACAATATACCATGATAAACTGAAATTGTTCGAAGCTAAGAATAAAGGAAAATGAATTGTATATGATTATAAGAGATCAACAATCAACTGAAAGTCACTGGGAAAAGAGAAACTCCCACTCCTTAATAGTTGAATGCCTTGACGTTCTTTGAAAAATATCCGACCTTCCACCACAAAAAGGGCATATTTGGGTAATTTGTCAGCCTGAAAATTCCATTCATGATGAATATGTTAAAAATAAAAAAAAATAGAAATGTTGCTTGAGAATATTGATCCTTTCCATCCAGTGGTGAAGAGATAACACCTATATTTGACTTCTTCCAACTAACTAGTCAATTATGCACTAGGAATCCCCATATACCTAAATAGGGTACATATTCATCCAAGCTAGAAAAAAAAAACCGCAAAGCCCCGCATGTTGTTATCTCCGCTTTGGTGTTGGTTATGGATCAACATTCAACTTGGTATGAAAAGACTTGATATATATATATATACCAAAATGAAGTGAAGTGGGTACAGGGTTTATATTTACACATGGGTATAATTTCCTGGTATCCTTGTACATACACCGGAAACTGTTATTCGCCATTGAAAATAGAATAAATATGTAAATATGTTATTAGGTAAGATACAATTTGTTTTAATAGAAAGTTGTGTATGCTAGGTATTGTTCTTATAGAAAGTTATGTATACAAGGTGAAGTGACAGGGAGGGCGTGGATTGTGATGGATATATAGAGGGAGTTGTTTTGCTTTGACAATGTCAAAATTATTGTACAATGCCTATGTTTTCTCGTGAAATATGTAAGTTGGATAAAATACCTCACTAACGAGTTCGAAAAATATGTCATTTACAAGAACTATATGGATACTCTTTGAAAAATGTTGTGGGATGGCGCTACGTTATTTTGAAATTGGGATAGGTTGTGTTTTAATCATAGGGATTTTTGATATAGCCCAAATGGCCTGATTTATATTTTAAATTTTAAATTTAATTTATAAATAATGTTATGTGTTGTAATTTGTGGGTATATTTTTTTTTTTATAAAATTTGGGAAATAATTTATATTGGTAAAAAAATATATTAAATATATTGTTATATTAAAAGAGTTTTGACTATAGTAAGATTTACAGTTTTTGGTAATTTTTGTATTTTAATCAAAAAATAAATGGAGAAAATGAGTGGATCTTTCTAAAACTTTTATTATCAACTTTATAATTACATGAAAAAATTCCCATAAAATGGTTATATACAAAAATACAAAAACAAACATCACAAACTGAGGATAAGGTTATTAAGGGTTTGTTGTAACTGCTACAACCACGCTCCAAAATTTTGCCCATGCTTTGATTTTGGAGCCTCCCTTCTGTCCACAATGGCCTATCATTCATTGTTGTCAAGTATTCATGCTATGTAAAGACTTATAATTTCATGCAAAGCTTCTGATGCCTTGGTTTGATCTCAATCTTATATTTTCAAACATAAGCCATCTTCTACCTTGTCCTTGCAATCATTGTCGGTCTTCCCTTCAGAAATTGCACAATCTTGGAAGGCAGGCCAACCTTGAGGAACTGAATTGTGTAGTCTCGTGAGGCAGGCCAATGTTGAGCTCAAAAAATGCACAATCCTGAGGGGTAGGCTTGCCTTGAGCCCAAAAATTGCGCAAAATCTTCCCCTACCCTCAGGAACTACGCAATGCACTGATCTAAGGATTTGCCTAGTTCCTTGTGGTTGGGAATTGCGCAATCCTTCTTGGTAGTGTGAGAAGCGAGTTTCTCAGAAAATAAAAAATAAAAAATAAAAAATAAAACTCCTAGAAAATAATATTGGATAATTAGTTTCCTGAAGATAGACACAAGTTGTTATTTTGGACCGATCTGTCAAGTGTCGATGTTTCCTTGATTTTAGGCATGCATGTCATAAACCCTAGTTGCCCTAGATCTATATAATAGATGCCCCTAGAGATCATTTTCACATTCGATCTTGGAGGTATAGCATTCCCAAGGAGATAAAGGAGATTTCGGTGGAGTTTGTGGTGCTTTTCCGGTAAGTTTTTCTTTTGTCATATTTTGTCGTTTTTTCTATTGTTTTTTGTCGTTTCGCCTTGTGAGTGTTGTTTTTCTTGTTTATTTTCATAGTTTTTGGTTTTTTAACTTATATTATCTTGTACATGTGTTTTTTTAGCCCTTCGTTCACTTTTTGTAAGTGTCGCATTATCTTTTTGTTTTTTCCAACTAGTGGTCGTCGTTTCAGCGACTCCCTATGCATGTGTTTTTCCTTTTGCATGCTAATATTCTGCACTTCATTTGCACTTATCTATATTTACTTAGTAACATTTTCACCATTACATGCACCATCACTCAGATATACCACTTTTCCATCCCCTTCTCGGGCATATTTTCCCATCACTTGGCCAACAGTTGTCATGATCAACTGGGAATTGCATAACTCTAAGGTTGAAGCCTCATGCTTGGCCTCTGAGACTACACAATTCACAGTCCTTAACTTTCCCAACTGTGCATTGCGCAATTCCAGGGCTCAAGCCTAACCCCTGGACACTGAGACTACGCAATGCATAGTCTCACCCTTAGTCTGCCCAGGCTGAGGTTGTGCATTGCACAGTCTCAAGCCTCAGTCCTCTCCCTTGGCTATTGAGATTGTGCAATGTGAAGTTCATGAAGCCTGACTATTCCCTCGGCTCATAGATTATGTCTTTTTCCCTCTCAATATTTTGGTTGTTGCCCGGATCTTGCTTTGTGAGTCAGATTTTCTTGAGCTAATGTATGCTTTCCATGAGTGCATTTATATCTTGTATGTACTGCATTTTTTTATGACTTCTCTTGATTAGTTATTGTCACTATGGCTTCCAAGAGAACTATCTCAAAGGACACCAAAGAAAGCAGCACCAGAGAGGCAGTTGAGAGTACTTCAGTGAACTTTACAGTTTACTTAGACTCTTAGTTGTTGATAGAGAAAGAGTCAGAAACTACATGGAATAAGGTGAATGAAGTATTCTCAACAAAGAGATTTAAATTATATCTTGAAGACCGACAGGTGTACATAAATTTCCAAAGGTCCTGGCTACATAAGGTTGCGTGCATGTACCCGGTTTTCCCATGTGTAGACATCGTCAGCTGGATACTTTCACATACAGATAACAATACCATGACTCTCGCCAGTGCTAGTGGACAAAGGCTTGCCTAATTTATGGCACATTATTACCACCTCATGCATAATTTACCGATGCCAAAGTCGTACATGGATTCACACTTTTACCAGTCACCAGCTACTTGAGCACAAAGGATTTCGTCAAAGGTTGGGTGAAAGAGCCTTCAAAATTCCTCCAGAAACCCAACAACACTTACAAGACCAAATCTCTCAGGAATTCCTATCAGTACTTGATAATCTTATGTTGCTGAATATATGGTCAAAGCAATACTGAGACATTCCCAGAAGGTTGGGAATTATTTATTAATCAAGTTGTGAACAAAGGAAATTCGTTAAATTGGTTCGAATTATTGGCTTAGTAGTTGAGAATCCATGTGACCAATGCTAAGAACCCTCTCAACGGTGAGAAATCCATATTCCACATGTTTTCCTAATTTTTGGATGAAATATGCGATCAGAATTCATTCTATGGCATGAGTTGGACCTGGACACCACGAGAAACCATCGTGCATATCTACTGCAAGCTTCTTTCAGAGTGTATATGCAAGGGAGTAATGGAAAAACTGACTGCTCACTTCCTTGTTCCATTTCACAAGTTAATATTTGAGGAATATCCACCTTGCATTTCTCGTGAGGCAATGGAAGCAGTGCCATAACTAGTATGTTGGTTTTCCTTACCATATGGCACATACCTCCAAGTGTTCGGCGGACAAAATCCTCCACATTATTTACCAAGATATGCCACTGACAATCTTCTCATGCAATAATTTTCTTATCATCTCTCCACAGGGTTGTCATCAGTGTTGCAGAGGAAGAAGAAAGCACCCTATCCCACTCTTCCTTTGCAAATCAATAATTTGAAAGTTGTTGAGGCTAAAGGCAAGGAGATAGATAAATTCGCATCTGATCACTTGGACTTCAAACCGAACGATCCCCAGAACGTTTGCAAAGAACAATGTGCAAGGATTCCTTTCAAATGGCCAAGCGGGATATTCTATAGGCCCGAGGAGGAGGAGATGAAGAATTGTTAAAATGCCTCTAAGTCCCATGAACCAGTCAACTTCGTAGGAACATCACAATCTAGTCCGTAGAAGGAAGTCACTCCAGAGGCATAACCAGTGGAAAGGAACAACCCAATGTGAGAGAAAGGAAAAAGGAAGGTTTTTTTATAGCCCAGTGGAAGAGCAGAGCCACAAGATGAAAGCAAACCCATTTATCCTGAAAGCAGCCATATCATTAGAAAAGAGGAGGAACCAGAGGAAGCATGAAGAAGAACAAAAGCAGAAGGAGGGAAGAAGGGAGATAGAAACAAGAAGAAGAAGAAAGACAGAAATAAGAAGAAGAAGAAAGGTGGAAGATGGAAGAAGAAGAAGTAGTACGGAAATAATTCGAAGAGCAAGAGAAGAACCGAAAGCTTGAAGAGGAGAGAAAGTAGTTGCAGGAGAAGGAAATTACTCAAGAAATTTAATACTTGGTCATAATTCAATACTTGGAGGTGGAACTGGAGCTGTCAAAACCAATATTTTGACCTTATTCCGAGCACTCAATCGGTCACCATTTAGTCTCCCCTTCCTCCAACAATAGAGGAAGCTCCAAATGAAGAAGAGGAAATTGTCCCTCTGATGATGGTCCGGTCATGGATACATACCATCTCACTTACGACGAACTTCATAAAAATATTGTACAAGCGTGAAATAGACATTTTATGGATGAACTTATGTCTCCTGCATTTTTCAGAGAAAGGGTAATTGTGACAAACACCAGGAAAAATCCAGTGTCCATTGTTGCACCCAACTTAGCCTTCGCAGGGCTTCCAAGTCAAACATGGAGTATCTCATGGATGAGAATAAACAAAAGGAAAAGAATATGCAGGCTGCAAGGAAAGAAGTTAAACAACTCCAAGCAGAGGTCTAGAAAGCAGCTTCTGCACAATCATGTCTCAAAGAACTTAAGGAAACCATAATTGGAGAAGTATTGACATTAGGAGAGACCATGTGAAACCTTTATAAGGATATTTTCATCGTGCATAAAGAAGTTTTCCGCTTGCACGACATGCAGCTGAAATTAGAATATAATGCTAAATATCTTAAGGTTGTTCATGCAGCCTTTACTGCCATGCATGAATGGTCAATGCAATACAAAGGGGAATCTTCCGAGTTGGGAAAGAAAACAAGGCAATAGGTAGAGCTGGACAAAACACAAGTTCAGATGATCATCCAGAGTAACGAACAACTCACCTCGTTCATTGCCAACATTCAAGCCTTATTTGGACAATTATACAATAGTGTGGATTTCATGGTGAAATCACACAAGATCCCTTTAGTTGGCTCACTCGCTAAGGCCAAAAGTATGAATCAAGTTAGGAAGGAGGTAGAAGAATACATGGACCAGCTGAGACAGATTTCCACCAAGGAATATATGGAGGTGAAAATGAACAATATGCAGAATTACATCGGTGGCCCTTTCCATATCAATACTATGTTGCTCCTACCGAAGAAGGAAATGCATACCAGCTCCAAATCAGTGTACCTGAATTCAATGGAGGCTATATTCCACTTCCAGCCTAATCCCATTGCACATTTTTGGGATGTCATCGCACAATAAAAATCTTGGCACCGCCATGTGACCAAGAAACTATAAGTCAAAGTGGTTGAGCTCAAGTTTCCCCAAACTCAAGCTTAACTTCTTTTGTCTTATTAGGATGTCTAGTGACTCTACCCAATTTTTTCCTATATGGATATGAGCAACATTGTAATATTCTTTTGTAATTAATTAGTTGTAACAGAACTGGGATAAAATTTCATGTAATAAAAGTCAATAAAGGAAAAATAATACTATGATTAAGGGACACTTATTCCAAGATGAATGTTGGGAAAAGATATCCTAGTGGGCATCACTGGATGTGTTTAGGGCTAAGGGAAATTGGAAAAGGCAATGGCTAAGGCTTTCAAAAGGAAAAAATTAATTTTGGCACGTTTAATTATGAAAATAAAGGAAATTAGGAGAAAAGGAAGATGAAAGGTCACAGGTTTCATGTGAGAGGAAATTGAAGGAAAATAATAGAAAATTGAAGAAATTAGAGGCACAAATAATAAAAAGACCTCAGAGCATCAGTTGACAAGCTTTTTTTGGTTTTTCCTTTTATCAGTTCATTTTCATAATTACACTCACAGAGGAGAGGAGCACCAAGAGGAGAAGGAGATCAAGCAAGCAAAGGAAGGACAAGGAAAGGAAAGGAAAGCAAAGATCAATCAAGAATGAGTAGGATTAAGTAGCTTCAACGGGAATACTTGCAGGTAGAAAATTGCATGTATGATTTCCTAGCTGGTTTTGACATGCATGGTGTGTTCATGTTGGTATTTGGTTCTTTTGTTGTAGGCGGCATGGTTTTTCTAGGTTTTGACAGTGGTTTTCAAACTTGCCTTGCATTTTTCCGGATTCCCATGGTGTGATGGGATTGTTCTTGGTTTTGAGCTTTGGAATTTTCGGATGGTTTTAGAATCCGGGGTGGAGGTGGTCTCGGGAAAATTCTCAAAGGCCTAGGAACTCCTTGACCGATTTTGGCGGGATACATGGTAAAGCCTGAGGGTGGTGTCTCGGTAAGGGCCTAATGATCCGGGGTGGATTGCGGTAAAGCCTAGAGATAAGGAGACGAAAAGTTCCGCAATGATAGTGATGATATCTGGAGGCATTCCAAGCTTGGTTTGATTTTGTGATCTCAGTGCCGGTTTAGGTGAGATCACGGTATGGCGAGGGTGGAGGTGGTTTAACCTCTGGATTCCCTTGGTTGTTTTTTCGATTAGTTTATCCATGAGATCCCAATTTCATTCTTGGAATATGGCATGGGGGTGATTGGCTGAAAGAAATATTTGGTTTAGACATGTCTATGGTCAGGTGGTATGTGGAAGTCCCAAACCTGGTTGGCTCTTGCCTATGTTTAATGAAATTTAAGTTCTCTTGCTTTTGTACTTGTTATTATGTGGCTTTAATGGTTGTTATATTATGGTTATTTATATGGTTATATGTTGGTTATAAGCATGGTTATGTGATTGGTTCTAGTCATGGTTCATTTCATGTTTTTACTTGTAACTGAAAGAATAATGGATGCATGCCCTAATTGATGTTAAGACAACTAATGGGGAGGGTGGTGATCCTTCTTATTAAGTCTCATATGAATTTATAGTCCCTTATGCTTAGACTTGTATTCATGACCTATAGGTTGAATTGTTATCAAGTGTTTGGCATAATGTCAGTCCCGGTTGGGGATGGTCAGGCCTAGTCCTAGTGTCAGTTTTTGGTTTACAAGCATTGTCCTTGTGTAATTTATGAATCCTGGAAGTTACAGGGATTTTTGGGTAGAGGCATAGCCCCAACCCTAGAATCCTACTTTAAAATACGTAGTCGCTGACACAACAATGACAGAAAAAGGCTCCAAAAGCACTGATGCAGGCCTATGGGAACAACAATAAGGTATGGATTTTATTTTGGTATCTATTTGTTTTTCTGACATGGTATACTTACAGGAAGAAGATAATCAAGGATGAAGAGAAAAATGGTAGACTATAGTTCTCGTTACTACTCTTACTGTTTACATATCAAGTGGGTAGCAAGGAGATAAGTATTCTCCTAGTGTAGCAGATACATTAAGGAGCTTGAGGGTATAGATCAGAAGTTGTAAGGGAGATAATGACAGGTTGGTTGAGGCTAAGGAAATACTTTCAAGGGCTTAGGAAAAGCAGATAGAGGTTAATGCAACGATTCTTCAGATATTTTTATAGTTGTAGAAACAAGGACAGATGAGGATTATTCAAGAGCAGGAATAAAAGACTAATGGAGCCTATGGTAGCAGGTCCCTGTCCTGACACAGGATGGATAGATGGGACACAGTTATAGGTGGAAGAACATTGGACACACCTGGAAAGAGGAATGTTATGTATGGGCATCATTCTATTTTCTCTTTCATGAGACATCATCATAATCGTCATCATCATCATCCTTATAGGAGGGGTGAGTACTTGCCTGAGGAGCTCAAGAAATTAAATCTGCCTACCTTCGATGGAGAGATGAAGAATTCAGAAGATGTAGAGGCATGGTTGCTTAGGTTGAATAAATTATTATGATTGCATAGTTATATAGAGAATATGAAAGCCAATATAGCCACTTTCAGTCTTAAAGGGAAAGTAGATATCTAGTGGGAGGATGTGAAGAATGTTAAAGGTATTTGGAAGGATGAATTGACTTGAGATGAGTTTGAGAGGCTCTTCAAGAAGAAGTGCATGTCTAAGAGGTACTATGATTTCAGATCTAAGGGGTTTTATGAGTTGCAGATGGGATCCATGACAAATGATGAGTACACTAGCAAGTTCTTAGAGCTGTTAAGATATGTGCCTGACCTCAAGGAGGAGAAGGAAAAGGTTCAGAGATTCATCAGTGGACTGCCAGTAGCATATAGAAATGAGATTGATTTTGATGAGCCTGTATCGCTAGAATAATCCATTCAAAAGTTGAAACATTGTTATGAGTGGTCAAAGTGCAAATTTGAGCCTAAGCATGAATTGAAAGGAAATGAGAAAGATAAAGGAAGATGGACACCAAAGCGGGGAAGACCTCAAGGTGCATGTGAGAAATAATATGTGGTTCCTTACAAGAAGTTCAGTACAGTTGAGAAGGGACATGGATCGCAGCGTAGACAGCAACAAACTAGAGGCGATGGTAGAGCATTGTTGCAGTGTTGGATATGTGGCAAGGATCATCGCTAGAGGGATTGTCCACAGTATCATGGTGGTAGACCCCATATCTATAGTGCTCAGGAGGTGCATATAGTTGAGGATGTTGGTCATAAAATTCCTCATATTTATGGAGATGTGGACAATAGGCAGGAGGATCGCCAGGCATTTATCATTGAGATGGAAAATAAGCTTTGTGAATCAAATTATTTCTATTTTGATCAATCCTGGATCTAATTATAATTATGTTAATCATGTCCTCGTGGATAAGTGTGGCTTGAGAAAAGAAGTGCATGTTGAATCTTGGTTGGTGCAATTTCCTATAGGTACGAAGAAGAGATTTCACCATTGGGTAAGAGCTTGTCCAATTGAGGAAAATGGTATACCTACATCAGCACATTTGAATGTACTAACATTGGGATCGTATAGAATTATTTTTGGTATGGATTGGTTGTACCTTCACAGGACCAAAGTAGATTGTTACAAAAATTCCATTGAGTGCCTAAAATGATAATGGAGAAAAGAGAATTTTGCAGGGAAAGAAGAAGCCTACATCAGTGAGGATGGTTACCGCTATGCAAGCTAAGCGCAGTTGTAAAAAAATTTGTGTGATGTTTGCAGTGCATGTTTCCAGTGACAAGGGTAAGGATGTTGAGGATGAAAAAATCTTCCATAGGTATCATGTATTGCAACAATTTTAGGATGTGTTTCCAACAAATATTCTAGAGTTACCTCCTCACAGGGAACTGGACTTTTCTTTTGATTTAGTGCCAAGAGGATCACCAAAATCAAAGGAACCTTTCAAGATGAGCATGCCAGAGTTATTAGAGTTAAATTTGCAGCTAAAGGAAATGATTGACAACAGATACATTAGGCCGAGTGTATCACCTTGGGCTGCACCAGTGTTTTTTGTAAATAATAAGAATGGCACTCTCAGGTTGTGCATTGATTACAGGCGATTGAACAAATTGATGATCAAGAACGGGTATCTGTTGTCGAGGATTGATGACTTCACTTTGATCAGTTGAAGGGAGCAGTAGTGTTCTCTAATATTGACTTGATATCAAGATATCATTAGGTATGCATTGACAGAGAGGATATATACAAGACCTCCTTCAGGACCAGGTATGGGCATTACAAGTTTGTTGTAGTGGCATTTGGTTTGACTAATTCCCCAGCTACATTTATGTGTTTGAGGAATAATGTGTTGTGTTATTATCTAGACAAGTTTGTTATTGTATTCATTGATGGCATCTTGGTATATTCTAAGAATGAGGGAGAGCATGCCGAGAATTTAGCAACAATGTTGAGATTGCTAAGAGAGCACCAGTTATATGGTAAGCTTAACAAGTATAGTTTCTTCCAGACATAGGTATGCTACTTGGTACATGTTGTTTCTAAGGAAGGCATAGAAGTAGATCCAGAAAAGATAAGAGACGTCATGGAGTGGGAAACTCCTAAGAATGTCGAGGAATTTAGATCATTTATGGGATTAGTAGGTTACTACAATAAGTTCATCAGGAACTTCTCATGCATTGCATATCCTATTAAATCTTTGTAGAGGAAAGGTAAGAAGTTTGAGCAGACAGAATAATGTGCAACTAGCTTTGAGAAACTGAAGCAGTTGTTGACCAATGCTCCAGTTCTTAAGATTGCAGATCTAGATAAATAATTTGCGGTGTGTAAAAATTATTGTAAAGGGGGACTTGTTGGAGTCCTTATGCAGGAGTGACAGGTGGTATGCTATGAGTCCAGGAAATTAAATGAGTACTAATAGAACTATGTGACTCACAATCTTGAGTTGGCAGCTATTATTCATGCGTTGAAGATGTGGAGGTACTATCTTCCTGGTAGGAGGTTTGTATTGCTGAGTGATCACAGGGGGTTGATATATTTGGTTGACCTACCAAATTTGAATGCTAGGCAAGCAGATGGTTGGCTACCCTTACTGAGTTTTATTTCGAGATCATATACATCAAGGGAAACGAGAATAGGGTTGCAGATTCTCTGAGCGGGAAATTACAAGTGAATCATATAGCAGCTATGAGTTCCTATGGGACAGACTTACAGGATCATATCTTATAGGTACATGTGCAGGAACAAGTGATCAGGATGTATACTATCGTCTCACGGCATATGGTTTGGTGAGATTTAGGGACATGATCTATGTGTCTGATGACAGTGATCTCAAGAAACTTATCTTGAGGGATTTTCATGTCAAGCCATACTTAGGTCACCCAAGATATCAGAAGACATTGACGGTGATGAAGAATTTCTACTATTGGCCGATTCTAAGGAAGGAAGTGGCAAAGTTCGTGGCTAGAAGTTTGGATTTTCAGCAAGTGAAGGTAGAATGTAAGCATCCAGGTGGTCTACTACAATCTACTCTGATTCTGGAATGGAAATGGGAGGTCATTTCTATGGATTTTAGTACATGTCTTCCAAGGACGGTGAGGTAGCATGATTCTATCATGGTTGTGGTCAATACGTTGAGCAAGGTGGCTCACTTCATTCCAGTGAAGACTACATATTCAACTAGTGAGGTGGCACAAGTCTTCATGAGGGAGATCATGAGATTACATGGTGTTCTGAATAATATTGTATCGGACATGGATGCCAAGTTAACTTCCAAGTTTTTGATGAGGTTGTTTACAGGATTGGGGACAGAGTTGGCCTTTAGTACAAATTATCATCCATAAACATATGGACATATAGAGAGGGTCAATAGGATATTGGAGGACATGCTAAGTATGTGTGTCATGCATCAGCGAAGGAGATGGGAGGAGTACCTTCCATTGGTCGAGTTTGCATACAAAAACGAACATCAAGAGTCATTGAGGATGAGTTCTTTCGAGGAACTATATGGGCGGAGTTGTAATACTCCCATCAGCTGGAGTAATCCGGTGAACAAGGTACTTATTGGACCAAACATGTTGGCAGATATGGAAGAGGAAATGTAGGTCATAAAGAAGAATCTAAAGGCAACACAGGACATGCAAATATTTATGAAGACCAACACAATATATTTAAGGATTTTTAGGTTGGGAAGCATGTGTATTTGTGCATCAAGACCAAATAGAGCTCCTTCGGGATTAGACCATGTGCCAAGTTGGCACCACGGTATCGCGGGACATTTGATATCCTTGAGAGGATTGAACCAGTTGCCTATCGACTGGCACTGCCTCCAACAGTGAAAGTACATGATGTTTTTCATGTTTCATTACTTAAAAGGTATATTAAGGATGTTGATCATGTTATTGATTGGTCTATATTGCTGGTGGAGCAAGAAGGAGAATTTCAACCAGAACCTCAATGCATATGCAGCGGAAATAACTCATGCTCACGAAAAAATGCATAGAGAAATTTAAAGTGCAGTGGAAGCACTTTGGGCCTGAAGAAGCTACATGGGAGATGGTGGATCATATGTGGGCTATGTATCCTTGATTGTTTTCTGATTGAGGCAAAGAAGTTTTGGTATTTGTACACATTTATGTATGGTTGAGCTAAGTTATAAAGATCCAATAAGTAGTATGGTTGTTATATTGTCATGCTGTCATGATGATTTTCTCTTTTGAGCAGGTTATTCATTGTAAATATTGAATCGATCTAAGTTATAAAGCTCCATGGGAAATATGTTTGATTGTTAGCGGTTTTATTGAGGTATATGTGTGGTTTAACACTGAGGACGGTGTTCCCGAAGGGGAGGGTTTTGTAACACTCCTGAGCTAAAGGGTCATGTAATAAAAGTTAATAAAGGAAAAATAATACCATGGTTAAGGGACACTTATACCAAGTTTAATGTTGCAAAAACATATCCTAGTGGGCATCACTAGATGTGTTTATGACTAAGGGAAATTGGAAAAGGAAATGGATAGGGCTTTGAAAAGGCAAAAAGTATTTTTGGCACATTTATTTATGAAAATAAAGTAAATTAGGAGAAAAGGAAGGTGAAAGGTCAGAGGTTGCATGTGAGGAGGAAATTGAAGGAAAATAATGGAAAATTGAAGAAATTAGAGGCATGAATGATAAAAATACCTTAGAGCATCATTTTTCAATCTATTGTTGGTTTAGCCTTTTGTCAACTCATTTTTAGTATTACACTCAGAGAGGAGAAGAGCAGTAAGAGGATAAGGAGATCAAGCAAGCAAAGGAAGGGAAATGAAAGGAAAGTAAAGGAAATATGAAGAAAGGAAGAGCTGGATCAAGCAGCTTCAGCGGGAATACTTTTAGGTAACATATAGCATGTATGATTTCTTAGATGGTTTTGACATGCATGGTATGTGCATGTTGGTATTTGGTTCTTTTGTTGTCGGTGGCATGGTTTTTCCAGGTTTTGACAGTAGTTTTCATCCTTGCCTTGAATTTTTCTGGATAGCCATGGTGTGATGGGATCGTTCTCGGTTTTGAGCTTTGGAATTTCCAGATGGTTTCAGAATCTGGGGCGGAGGTGGTCTCAGGAACATTCCCAAAGGCCTTTACTGATTTTGGTGGGATACATGGTAAAGCCAGAGGGTGGTGTCTTGGTAAGGGCCTAGTGATCCGAGGTGGATTGCGGTAAAGTATAGAGACAATGAGATGGAAAATTCCTCAAGGATATTGATGAGATCCAGAGGAATTCCAAGATCGGTTCGGTTTTGTGATCTCGGTGCCGATTTAGGTCAGATCACGGTATAGTGAGGGTGAAGCTGGTTTAACCTATTGATTCCCTTGGTTGTTTTTGGATTGGTTTATCCATGGTATCCCAAATTCATGCTTGGAATATGGCACTGGCTGAAAGAAATATTTGGTTCATCCATGCCTATGGTCGGGTGGTACATGGAAGTCCTGAACCTGGTTGGATCTTGCCTATGTTTAATGAAATCTAAGTTCTCTTTCTTTTGTACTTGTTATTATGTGGCTTTAATGGTTTTTATCTCATATTTATTTATATGGTTATATGTTGGTTATAATCATGGTTATGTGATTGGTTCTAGTCATGGCTCAATTCATGTTCTACTTGTAATTGAAAGAATAATGGATGCAAGACCTAATTGATATTAAGACAGCTAATGAGAGAGGGTGGTGATCCTTCTTATTAAGTCTCATATGAATTTTCAGTCCCTTATGCTCAGTCTTGTATTCATGACCTGTAGGTTGCATTGTTGCCAAGTGTTTGACAAAATGTCAGTCCGATTGGGGATGCTCGGGCCTATTCCTTGTGTCATTTTTTGGTTTACAAGCATTGTCCTTGAGTAATTTATGAATCGTGGAAATTATAGGGATTTCTGGGCAGAGGCCTAGCCCCAGCCCTAGAATCTAGCCTTAAAATATGTAGTTGTTGGATCAACACTGACATTAAAAGGCTCCAGTCGCACTAATACATGCCTATGGGAGCGACTGGGAGTTTCAAGTCGCACTGATGCCTTGGAAAGAGAGCTATTGGGGGTAAAACTCATGGAAAGGTCAATTTGGCTCAAGGGATGGACACCTTGAGGGGTTAGGTTACTCCTGGAGGGTCCTGTGGCACCTGAGGAAAGTTAGTAAGGTTTGTTTGTCGACTCCATTTCCTTAAGGTCACCTAGGAGGTTTAGTCTTGTCATAGCGGCCCCTCATCTCATGTTTACCCTGGGTAAGCCGATGAAAGTGGGTAGAGGTGAGGGGAGTTGTATGTTACATTAGTGAAATTCCAAGCGCAAATTGTGGAATGTGAAGAGTCATTTGTAATTAATTCCAAAGGTCATGGTCGTAGGGAGTCAAAGAGTCACATAAGGAGATGAATAATCACATCTTTTGTTATAAATATACCCTCATTAGTCATGTAAAGGGATTTTGGCTTAGGATTAGAAGCTTGGGAGTTTTGCTGAGAGCCTTGGCTTCTCCGTAGCATAGAGGGAATATATTTCTTTGGAGGAGCAGGTGTTGGCCTCATGTTCCACTTTTGGGGCTAGCGGTTTTTCAATTGTATATGTATGCTTGGAAATTTCACTTTAATAAAAGCTCAGATTCAACATGTTTTCATGCATATGTTGTGAATATACTAGGACTATTATTATTATGTTTACAATATATGTTATTTCATTTACATTAAAACTTATGAACTATTTTTTTTGCATTGGTATGAATCTTGTTGAATGTGAGTTGTTGTATATTTGCATCATGGTTAACTTGTGAACTATTTTGCAGGCTAACTTATGATCTCTTTTACGCTCATGTGTTCCTTTCAAGCTGCGTAATATTACAACCTTCTAATGGAATCACTCCATTTCCCCTTGTCGTGTTATAACCTTTCATGCATTTCACTTGACCCTCTGCAGAGTCACACACTTGTCTCACCAAATTCACGAATACATTATTCTATGTGTATTGCAGCCAAGGCATACCACTAAAACCCACCATGTCGACAACCAAGTCGTATTATGGATGGGACTCCTCCATGAAATGGTGTGAGGTCTAACTAGTACTTCATATCAGGGAGATCTTGTGAATGTGGGTGGGTCCAACACCATCAACAAGGTTGTATGATTCCCTCGAAGAATATTCATTTATTCCTCATGAAAAATTCATTTTTTATTATATTTTCTACCCTTGGTAAGGTGGGGTGAAGGGTTTGGGGCCTTTTTTCAAAGCTTCAACAAAGGATTTTGGCAACTTAGGTGGAACATGAATTTCTAATTATGCCTCACTTTCTTTTTCCTGAGCTGAATCCATGTCTTATTTTTATGATTCTTCTACTTATTTGTTTTCCTCCTTTCACTCTTCTTCACCTTCTTTTTGGTCCTCTTCTTCATCTTCATCTTCTAGATTAAGTGTTGGATTCTCAGGGGATGGATCTGACCCATTTTTAGGTTGAGCTAATTTTGAGTGAAGATCCGTTATTAGTTCCTTTGTAGTTTTCTTACCACGTTTTACAAATTTTCCTTGTCTTTAAAGTTTCCAAGAATTTCGTATTTATTTATGCTTAACGGGGGTGGGCGTACCTGAGATGATTGTGGATTGGATGTATTTTCCATTGAAAATTCATTTTCATATTCAAAACCTTGTTGAACTCAATATCCTTCCTTGATCACTACAAAGAGGGCATGAAGGAGTTGCTTTTCTTGATCTTTTATATAATTTATGTCAAAATGTCCATATGCATGGTAGACCATGCATTTGAATGGGATCCACTAATAGTCTAATTCTTGTTGATAACTCCACCCATGAATATTTTTTGCAGGGCTTTAGAAATTCCCTTCTCCAAATCAACTTGCACACATATTTTTCGTTTTAGGCAATTGAGGAAGCAACCTTATTTATTCTCAATTTCTCTTGATTAACATTCATTGATGGAAGATGGGGAAGCCTAATCCAAATAGGGGTAGAGGTGATTTCTATTTTGGGTTGAATTTTAGTCCATGGAGACAAGTACATTCATCTGAAACCCATGAAGTAAAGCCAAAATCTAGAAATTAAATATTGCACTTCCTTGCTTAAGGAGAAAAATTAAATACCCTTGACCAAAGGTAAATGCAAATAACTAGCCATTGATTTTTGATGCCAAACATTGTACTACCCATCTGTCCACAAATTTTGGGTTGGGAAAAAAGCCTGTAAACTTTCCAACCAGAATCTTCTTGGATAAAATAAGGGCTTTTTTTATTGCCTCTGAGGAAAAGAGATCTAGATGGGGAATAACATCCAACTTTTCAACAAAGCAGAGCTATGATGCTTGAATATGACTATTTGGGGTAAGGGCTCAAATAAGTGCTTAAACACCTTAGTCTCCTTCTTGTTATCTTCCATGAGTAATCCTCATGAGTGTCATTTGGCTCCAAAATATAGCAAACACCACCACTAGGTCGGTGACCAATTCCAAAAAGCTTAGATGCAAGGATAAAACTATAAACTAGAGGTTTATTATTCATAGACTTACTTAGGTTGATCAAGTAAACTTAGATTAGTGCATAAGCAAGGGCTAGGGTTTCCCCTGGCTATTGAGAAAGAAACCCAATCTCCATCTTATGCTCACATCAACTTTTACTATTTTTTTCCACGTTACCATGCACCCCACCATCCAACCCATAAGAAAAGGTAAGATATTCTTCAAGGCTCAAAGTCATTTGACACCAAGGCTCAAAGCCATTATAACAATATACATGATACGAGCTCAACATGTCACTTGTGATAATTGAACTTCGATGGTTATGATAACAACCATTCCTCCCAACCACCTAAGATGAACCCAATTGGAAACTTATCCTAGAACTTTGTAGGTTTTTAGGGTATACATTTATGTAGATTTAAGTAAATTTTCTTACCATATTATGTTGGAAGTGGTGATTGAAATTAAATTTAGTTTTTGAATGAAAAAAAAAAATATTATGTTTTGTTCTAGACTTAGTTTTTATCATAGATTCCTTATCTAAAAAGGGCTTTTTTTGCTTCAAACAAAAAAAAACAGTTAATTTGTTGTAGAAAGACTCAAAAAAATACAACCATTAAATAAAGCCAAATAAAATTACGTAAAACTTTAAACTTGCTCATTCAACAATAAAAAACCATTATTATTTCAATGTCTTAAAAGACCACTCACATCCCATTGATTCCCAAAGATGAAAGTCCATACATAATAAAAATAAATAAAATTCTTAAATTTCATTATTTTCAAAATATGAAAATCCCATCCCAAAGATAGGAGTCCATACATAATAAAAATAAATCAAATTCTTAAATTTCACTATTTTCAAAGTATGAAAATAAGTAATTGATGGTGATACATACTATAATATTCAACATTCAAAATCATTGTTGAATCAAAATTAAAATAACATGTGACAAAAGGATAAAAGTAGAGATGTATCCCTCTTGTGGATTCCTAATCATGAAAATCCTTTAAAAAAAACATGAATCATTTTCATGGTGTCAATAAAGAGATTTAATTTCACTATTTTTAAGGTATAATAAATCATTGGATTGGAATAAAGAAAAATTAAAAATATATATGCAATGCATGATTTTCTATGGTTGTCCCAATTTTGTAAATCCATTTAGTTAGGATATGATTTGGTTCACACACTTATTATTCATTGATGGAAGATAAGTTTAGCTGGGATGTGATTTGTTTGACACAATTATTATTCATTGATGGAAGATAAGTATGGTCACGATAGGTCCCATTAACAACAATTTTGTCCAAATAAAAGAAAATACTTTATTTACATGTTTTTAATTAACTTTTGCTTTTTAAGACAACAAGGTTAATGCACTTATATTTGGTATTATGGAATAACACTAACATTACTCAATTCCATCCCTTGTAATAGGGAATATTATATGTGGTATTATGGAATAACATTAATATTATTTAATTCAATTACTTTTAATAAGTTGTAAGAGGGAATATTTAAGAGTTAAAATCATTTTAATTTTAAATTTCTATCTTAATTTTGGATCTACCAAGGCTCGAGAGGGATCAAATCTCTTGAGGTGCAAACTTTTTTTGGAGTGAAAAGAGATTTGATCCCTCTTGTCACTTGGTAGATTCGGAGTTAAGATAGATCTAGGTGGGTGTTATATAAATTTTACATATCTATATATAAAAGTATTCTCATTTTTCATTTTATAAACCTTGATTTAATCTCTATGGAATATCCAAAGAATATTTTTAGTAATAGTGAAGGTAGAGAGTTTAGATATATCTCAAAAGTATTTTCTTTTAGATTTAAATAACAAAAATATGTTATATTTATGTTGCACTGGTTGTGGGGATTGGCAGATGGGGGGACAAGTTTCTAGGACAGCTAGAGTGCACCCCCAAATTTTTAAGAGACATCAAGTGCGACAACTAATTTTCATATTTATTAAAAAATACAAAATAAAGTAAATTTCAGTAATTCAACATAAACATGAATAATAAACTAAAATATAAAAAATAGAACTATTACTAATTTTGAAATTCAAATTACAAAATAAAATACTACTACTAATACTATATAATCATCATTGTGTATCACAAAAACAAATATCGTCATCATTGCCATTGTCAAGAACTTAAGAAGTGTTATTAGTCTCCTAGAGCCTACAATCTACTATTGTGTACATAATCATTCTATGATGCATGATGAATCGTTTCAAAATTCAAATAGCAACTAAAGCCAAAATGCAAAATTTAATAAAATTGTAAACACGAAAACGTCATTAAAATTTAATTATAAATATGAAATTAACAATCTATAAAATCATGGATTATAAATTTATAAATTATAGACTATAGTCCAAAATGGAAAAATAATACATAGTCACTAGTGCAGGTGCCAAATGGAAAAATCAAAATGTCTCAAGACAACAAAAATGGAAGTATGAGTCAATATCCATAGTAGCATGAAGGTTGAAGCTACTCAGAAATTCACATCTTCTACATCAAGCCTATCTAAAAATGCTTGAGCCTCACTTTCTTATCTTGCATCATCATCAATGCTTTGAAACCGCAACTCAATATCATATAATAGCACATTAACCAATCTTGTATGGATAGATGGTTCATCATCATCATCACCAATCTGGGAAGCATCCTCAGGATCTACATCCCACTATGTTGCAGGTCCCTGTAAATACCCTATTGTCTTCCTTGTAGGAAGTTGAAGATTGTTGTGCACATAAACTATTTTCTCCACTCTTTTAGAGGTAAGCGTATTTCTCTTAATAGACTAATTCATTTCTGCAGCTTAAGGACTAGCAACTTGAGATAGTAAATGCATAGCAAGAGTGTGTATTTTTTGTGCATTGTCCCCATACATTGACCACCATCCACTGGGACTTTTTTGTGTCATACCCAACAAATATTCCTTTGTAGCTTTAGAGAAAAGGGGGCTACTGAGTAAAGAAAAATCAAGAAAACGTTCTCGAAATATGGTTGCTTGCGTTGGTGTATACATCTTTTCTATGGCATCAATAAAGCCTTGTTTCACTTCAAGTTCATCTATTGGTGAAACTCTTCCTTCCCTCTCCACATACCACTTTGGATTAAGTGCATAAGCAACCATATGAAGAGGTGTGTTTAACCTATTCCACATCTTTTCTATCAACTTTTGGAGTTCATTAGATAACCCCAAAGAGGGCTCCCTTTGACGAATGTGGATTTGATCTTTCCAATCATGCTATCAATTGACTCATATATTTCCCTAGGGAAATGGGAATTTGAATCTACACACCTGATTAGCTCCATTATTGGGGTAGTGAAAGAGACAATGTATTTCAAATCAACCCACCAATCATCATACAACACCAACTGCCTTACCTTCTTTCCCTGATCTGTTTTGGATTCTCCCCATGCAGACGACTTAGAACTTATAACAGTGGCCTTTAGGGTAGGTTTCACCTCTAATATATGGTCAAGAAGGATATAGTAGGTGGCATAATTTGTATTTGTTGGTTTCAAGAAATCCTTTTTTTCATAAATTCTATAAATAGCTAGAGAGGCATGGTGGTTTCAAATGAACATTTGCACCTCTCTTGCATCTAAAATAATGTGTTTGATCCAAGAAATTTTACCAATGTCTTTGAGTGCATTATTTAAAGCATGCACGCAACAAGGAGTCCAAAATAGATGTGTGTACCTGCTTTGAATCATCAACCTTGCAGAGCTAAAAATTGGTGCGAAATCTGTGATAACTTGAACTACATTTGTAGGAACAATCTCCTCAATTGCATCCTTTAATACCTCATATTGAAAGGTTGCATCTTTCATATTTCTGGTACAATCAATTGCCCTTAAGAAATATGGTCTAGTTGGAGAGGTGACAATGATGTTCAACAAAGGCCTTTGTTGAATGTTTGTCCAACCATCCATGACGATTGAACACCCATGTTAAACCCATTATTTTTTAAGGCTTTTCATCACCCCTTGCATCTTTGTGACCCCTTTATTGCGGTAGCCATCAGTATTTTTTACATATTAGTGATGACTATATCTACAGCTGAGTTTTCTAGAAACTGATTTCCTCATGTCAATATGTCATCCAGAAAACCCTCCTAAAACTTTTTTCGCCTTTCTACCTTTTCAGTTCGCCCATGTCGAAATCAAAACCTCATTATCACAATCCTATCTTGCTTCAGCCTTATTGGTCTGACCATCAGTTTTAAAAGGCAAATCCACATCTGTTTCAAGAGTCTCCCCTAGGTTAGGAAGTGGCGTTTTAAGACATTTTACCCTTGGCAATCATCAAAGAGCCAAAAAGCCTCCATCTGCAACATACCTACCATGACTGACCTCTTACTTTGCAAATGAAATTGACAAACAGCCCTAAGTCGCGCCACTCATATCCCCTAGATCTCAGCACTGCATAAACCCCAATCTCAAGCTGACTATTAGGTTTTTCACAGTGTTCTATGGTTTCTACAAAGGCAGGAAATATAATTTCATCTCATGGAGTAAATGCTTGAATTTACAGTTAGAGGAACAGCTGCTTCTAAATGTAACTTGAGCATGAGATATGTCTGCAAAACAGAAAGCTACTCATCCAGACTTTACAGCTCTTTCCGGCATGAAAATCACAGTAAGAAAGACACCACTGTCACAGCAAACTGGAAAATTGTCATGGCCCAGAACCTCCTTCATTTACAAGCAGAGGGTTAGGGCGCCTCCTTCATCCACAAGCAGAGGGCGCTGGCCAATATTGACTTGGAAGATTGCAAAGGTCCAGGTTTGCTTTGTATTGAACAGTGAAACAATATCTCCAGGTTTTATGAATTTGAGTGATGGCCATAACAGGAACAGAGTTTGGAATATGCTAGGAAAAAGAGTCTGGTCTGATAAAGGAGGTCATCTGAAGCTTTCAAATCATGTGAATTGTTGAAATGAAGAAAGGCATGTCATTGGTGAAAATTCCAAATCATAAGTACCCTTCTTATCCACAGGATCAAATGGAATAGATGCTGTTAACCAATGCCATTACACAGGCAGAAGGAAAGTTCTTGTTTTCTCAAAAGACACTGACCTCCATAATTACAGAGATTATCCTTCAAATGGTTTGTCATGAGATGACCAAAACACATGATGATATTCCAATCACCTTTAGAGCAGTGCAGATAAATAGTGTCACTGTGGCTAGGGTTTCTTCTGAAATACAGTGATGCTTGCAAGAAAAGATGCTAAGATTGATGTTTTTCAAGTGGTTCACTTACCATCACATTCAGAGAAAGGCTGTGTCAAACAGAGTTGTTAAAAAGCCTTCAGATACCTTACCTGATGAAGAGCCTCCTCCATATATGAGCAGATGGCCAAAGCCATTGCAGGTTGTTAAAAACTGATGGGTCTAAAAGTGCAGAGAAAGGACACAAAGAAATTGAATAAAGGTCATTACACAGGTAAATGATAGTGCTTATGATGCAAAGGTATTGGTGCTCCTATTCAAAAGAGCTGTCTGTCAGACTGTACCTGAAGTGGAAGGGAGACAACATTGAACATATGCATGCATTGATACCACAAGGAGCAGTTGCTTTAAAAAAGGGTTAAAAATACCCCATTGTCACTTGCCATTAAGTTTAAAGGATCTCTTTTTTGAGTAAAACAAAGAAGTATAGTGTGAAAGCATGAAACCACAAGAGGGCGCTTGCAGTCCAGGGAGAAAACTTACAAATCACCTGAAAGCAGCGATTATCAAATACATTGGAGGGACACAGGCCATTTCCTGTTAAATAACCAAACAGTCGCCAAGGTTTGTCAAAGTGCTCTTTAAATACATCCTGATTTATTTTCCCTAGATTGTCACTAAGAAGGTAAAACAGTGGACAAAGTTGACCTTTGCAAATGGTTCTATTACAAAAAGTCAAAATACCCTGGTCAAAGTCAAACAATAACTAGGTTTCAGAGAACCCTGCTGTTCCTGCTACACCAGTTTATCCTTTCAGACATACCTCACAAACAGTGAGAGGTTTTTCAAGTTCGGCCCCCAAGAAGGCTTGGTAAATAGGTATACAATGTCATAAATGGACAAAGAGGTAGTTTGATAAATTGTCAGTTTTTGAGTTTGGGGCAGATGCATCTCTTTCACCATTCAAGAGACAGATATATCATGAGTAATATACCTTCAGGCAGGAGGTTATTTAAAACAAAAAGGAGTCGCCTTTTGAAATTGAAAAACCATAACCAAATCCAAGATAGGTCAATAAACTTGGCACCTTTTGTATTTAAATATTGGAGAAAGCAGTCAAAAGACCAAAGATTGTCAAAACAGGTTTACAGAATCCTGTCCTCTCAGCAACAAATCAGTGTTCAGGTATTTCCATTGGCATTTTTATAACGCAATGGCAGAGGTGATGAAGAATTTGTTGAGTTTCTTAGGTTCAAAGCTCGGGGTCAGAATCAATGTTCGGGTGTATATATTCAAATAACAAGCCCAAAGTTTAAGCACAAAACAAAGTTAAAAATCAATGTTACTTCCAAAAGTTTGAATGACCGTTGGAGATTTATTGTGACATAACATCAAAGGGTAAGTATGATGTAAAGATTTCATTTTCAAAAACTGAAGAAGAGCCCACGCCTCCCTAGCACCAAGGCAAGAAAATCTGGTCGAAAAATTCACAAGTTTACACTGAGAAAAACTGCACGACGTGCCTGGGTTCTTGCGCGACGTGCCTGGGCGGAAAATTGCACGGGCCACCTTCGTCGGAGCGACGTGCCTGTACATTGGCGCGACGCGCCTGTACAAGGCCGCCCGACCACCCGACAGGCCGACCCGACAGCTACTTTCTGCGCGACGTGTTTTCTTCAAAGGGTGCCGCGCAAGTGTCAAAGGTCCCCAGCATTACTTCAGCTTTCAAAGCGGGTGTCCATCAAAATGCAAGGTATTTTTATGAATTTCCCCATCGATTGCAAGACCTGTGTATTGACATTCTTAGCATATGTGTGGTGATTTGCTTGAGATAAAAATAGTGTAGAGTGGGCACACCGATACAGGGCAGAATTGTTAAATGATTATAAGCCTTCTTGAGCAAGGAGCGAGGTGTGTTAGTTGACATCAAAGATTTCAAGAACAGAGTGATTGTTGTCATTTTCTCACAAGCACACCTCTTAGCAAATTGCCCCCCCCCCCCTTTTTTCACTTTATTGTGTCACTACTGTGAAGATTTGTTGACAGAGATCTTCAAAGGTGAACAGAACACTGAGGGTAGAGGTTTTTGATGGTTGAACTCTAACATTGGAGACAGAGGTATAGATGTATTGATAGATCTTTTGAACTCACAAGCAAAGGGTGGGTTTCCTAAAAAGCATGGTGCACTGATATGTCACCTAACCTAGTTCTGCCTTTCTTTCACCATATGGTGTCATTTTCAAGAGCTGTTGTTTGTGATATGTTTCAAGAGGAAGGTCATTTCTGAAGAACAGGGTTATCAAAACACCTATCACAACAAGCCCCTTCTAGCAATCTGCCCCTATTTCACTGTATTTTTCATTAATGTAAGTTTGTTGGCAAAGAGTTTCCAAAAGTAAACAGCATATTGAAAGACAGAGTTGTTGATGGTTAAATGTAAACCTTGGAGGCAGAGGTACACGGGTGATGGTTGATCCTTTAACTTCACAAGAAAAAGTGTCCTTCGCAAAGCATTGTGTATTGATTTTTCATCTAACCTAGGTCTGCCCTCTCTTTCACGATATTGTATCATTTTGAAAAGATGATTGACAAAGAGTTTCTAAGGATGAATAGTACACTGAAGGGCAAGGTTTCGTTGATGGGAATTTAACTTTGGAGGCAGAGATACAAAAGTGGTGTTTGATTTCTTAAACTTCACAGGTGAAAGAGTGTGTTTCCTAAAGCACTGTGCATTGATTTTACATCTAACTTGGGTCTGCCTTTTCTAGAAACCATATTGTATCATGTTGAAGATTTGTTGACAGAGATGTTCTGAAGGTGAATAGGGCTGCTTCTAAAGGACAGGTGGTTGATGATTACAGTTTTATATTGAAGACAGAGATGTAGCTATGATTGATTGACCTCTGACAAACTCACCAGGAGTAGTTTTTCAAAACTGTGCACAGGAAATTGACACAGGAGTTTGTCTCATCCTTACACAGGGTACTATATTAAAAAGTTTTCCTGGCTGAAGTGCATCCAGAGGTAAAGGGCTGTTTTTTTTAAAGAGTGCAGAGGTGGTTTATTCAAAGGAACATTGTTGCATTTTATCCAAACCACAGTGTCTATATCTGTCCAAACAGTCTAGTGTCCAGTTTCAATCCAGCAGAACATTTTTCATACAGTGAAGGCAGTTTGCCTCTTCCAAAGTTTGGTCAAAGTCAGAATGCCTCCAAAGCGAGATCACAGGAGCGGTCCACATAAGAGATATGAGCCTATCTCCATAGAAGAAATCAATGCTCACCCATCTGTGCTTTTCAATTTCCATGAAGTAGGTTGTCTTGATTTCTGCCAGAGGATAGAAGAAGTCAAGAGTTTTTCGCCACTAACACATTTGTGCGCTTTGAGATTCAAGGACAAACACTTCCAATTGGCGGGTCTTGACTTCAAAATTTCTCCAAGGTATGTATCCAAGGCTACCAAGATCCCGTATCATGGTGAAAAGTGGTTTAAACAAGCTCATCTTGATCTAGAGGATTATAAACCTTTCATCAAGCCTGAACATAGGGAAACCATCACTGCTATTTTCCTTTTTTCCTATCTTCTTGACAGTTATGCTCCGTTGATGAAAGCCATAATGAGATATTTCACTTGTGAAGGAAGGTTTAACCAAATTTATGCCTATCATATCCGCTTGTTGATGCATTTTACCATAAGCAGGCAATTAAACCTTCCATACTTTTTGTCCAAAAGCATAGAGAAAATGGCAGCTACTGTCCAAAAGAAGGCTCCACCTCAGCAAATCCCTTCTCTCTTTCATCATTCCTTGATCAAGATTATCTTCTTACACTAGCTGGAGAAAAAAGGGGTTTCATGGGATTCATTCATTAGCCATGCAGATTTCGCCATTGTCCCTCCTGTTCATGTGTCTCCTACTCAGCCTGTCCATCACCCAGTGCCTATGTCTAGTAGGCCTGCACCTAAAAAACTCAAAATGACCACTGGGTAGTCAAGTCTACAAGGAGAAGGAGAAGGCAGTGAACCACAGGGAGAAAAAGAAGGCAATGAACAGCAGCAGTTGGAGGTTGATGAACAACAGCAGGTACAGGAAGAGGGACAGCAGCTAGAAGGCAGTGGACAGCAGCAACTAGAGTTTGAAGGACAGCAGCAACTAGAGTTTGAAGAACAGCAGCAGGTACAGGAAGAAGGACAGCAGCAGACATCAGTTGAGGAGCAGCAAGTTGGGCAGACAATTGAAGCACCTTTTGAGCCACAAACTGGACAGGATGTTGAGGAAGGACAGCAAGCTGGAGCTGCCACCTTGACAGTGACCAAAACTGTTCCTAGAAAGAGGAAACTGCCCAAAAAGACAACTTCTAGCTTGCCAAGGAGAAAAAGCGCCAGATTAGCCTTCAAAGGCAAAAGCATAGTTGGAGAAAGTGCCAAGCATGGAGGTAAATCGGCTGTCATCCCTATCCCAAGCGATGACAGTGATAACGAGGCCCGCATCCTTGAAAACCTCCTCATTCACAAAGAAGGGAAAATTGAGGTGTTACAAGAAGATCTTCAAAGGGCGAGGAATTTCAACCATTTCTTGGAGGTTGAAAACAAACAAATGAAGTTTCATGTAGCTATCCATGAAGCAAGAGCAATCAAGTATAAGAAAGAGGCAGAAAAAGCGCAAGTAAGAATTGAAGAGCTCATTGGCGAGTTTGATGATGAAGAGGAAGAAGATCAGCCTAGGCGGAAGAAGCCTAGGACCATCGGGCTTAGAAAAGCCTTGGAGAAACAGAGAGCAGAAGAACAAGCTCATTTCGAAGCCTTCCCTCTCACTGCCCTCCTTGAGCAGGAAATTGAGGAAAACAAAGAAGCATGGCTTGAGAGAGCTAACCAGCATTTGGAGACAAAGCTTGAGAGGGCGAATAGGGATCTTGAGCTACAGAGAAAGAGGACTCTTCACTTTCAGAAGCTAAATCAGTTTGCCAGGCGAAAATTAAAGGTAGCACAAGAGAAATTGAAGAAGTTGAAGGAGAGGCGCCTAGCACGGAAAGAAAGGAAAAGCACATCAGCCCTTGATATTTTGGCTTCAGCTTCGGAGCATGTCTCTATGGACCCTTGAGGGTCATGCATGCCAATTTTGGGCCTGTTTCGGCAACTTTTTGTTTTTTGGCATTTTTTGGGTTTTGGCCAAAAACTCATAAATTCGCCATTTCAGTTTGATGAATTGTCAAGGGAGGAGGATGATACCGATGGATGCCATAATTCCATGAGCAGGTCTCCAGCGATTTTCAGGGCATTTGAAGATCATTCGCCCCCTCAAATTGGCGAAAAGCAGCCTCATTTTGCACATTCTGCCCGCCATATCAGCAGCCTGCTATTTTCTGGGTTTTTGCACACAGGTATAGTTTTGAGGGACTTTCAGAGATCAGATTGAGGTGATTCCACTTGCGTCGGAAAGCAGACACAGAGAGCTTTCCAACGAGCCATCATGAGCCTCATTTCGACACCGGGAAGGCTGCCATTTTCCTTCAGCAAGTCAGGGGACCTTTTTCAGGCATAAATATGAAGTATTTTTGTAATTTTTGAACTCCAAAAATCTGCTTTTCCCAAATGTGCGTTAAGCTATTTGTATCATGGGGAAATCATGTAAAGTCAATATAATTTCCGTTTTTAGCAGTTTTTTAGATATTTTATGGGATATTTTGTGCCTTGGGCTTTGCAAAGCCTCAAGGACAAGTTTAGATATTTTGACTTGGCCAATGGGATAGCTAGTTGCTCCATGAGGTTTTCCTCCCTCAAGCCTATTTATTCCATGGTTCTCATTGTAAATCGGAGGCTGAACTTGAGAGAAGAATTAATACATTGGTCATATGAGCTTTGAAGAATACACTTGAGTTATGATTTTTGGACTGCCTCTTGGATGCTTTTGAGGAATGATGAAGGATTGTTGATGGATTCCTTGACATGGTAGAATGGTATAGTGCTTCTTAATGTGTTTTGTCTTTTAGTTTTCACTCATAATTCATATTTCTTGCTGCTATAGATCAGTAAAGATTGATTTTGAGATATGCCCATGGAGGCACCTCAAAATCCCTGAATCTTCATAGCTTGATGTTTTCTTCTCCCTTAGTTATGCTAAAGAATTCTTAGCTGCTCTTTAGTAATCTAAGGTATTGTTGCTAAGTTTTATTCATCAGTTCCATGTATGTTTAGTAGGATGTATGGTTTGCCCTACCTACCTATCAGCTGCCCATAGTTCTGTCCATAAAACTTTCTCTTTGACTGATTTGTTGATCATTTTGTTGAACCAAGGAGGCCTAGTTTCGATCTAGCCCTTTGCCTAAAACTATGAAAACTTATTTGTCCAAGTGCCCAATGACTTAGAGACTATGTTTAGGCATTCCGGCATAGTTTATGAGTTGTTAGTTTGTCTCATGTGTTTTCCCCAAAGTCTGATAGCCATTTCCCGAAGTTAGAAGGTCTTATACCTCTATGTATGGCTGGAATGTTTGATTTCTATGTATTAATTAGCTTATAGTTATACTTAGCATGATTAATGGCTTGCTATTACATGTTCATGTCTGCTATTAACTAAGTTACACTTGAAATCCCTTGTCTTTCACCAACTTATTGTCCATTTAATCCATTTTGCCCAGAGATCCCTTCTATCGTGAATCAAATCGGCCCTACAGCAGCTTTACATCATCACCTCATAAGCTTTCCTTGACCTGTTTGACCCCATAGCCCAATTTATCTACACCTTGTTATCCAGTTTATGTATTTGATCAGTTTCATCCCTCACAAACTTAAAAACTAAAAAAAACCAAAAACACACTTCATAACTAGCCTAATATCAGAACACCGCAAGTAAACACACCGACATCCTTTACACCTATAGAGAGAGCCCTCTCTGAGTCCAGGAAGGCTAGGTCCTTGGGCTCCAAAGCTTGGTTTGATGTTACATCGTCATTTGGCTAGCCAATCGGCCAAATCACGTGACCCTAACATAATGGCGATCACGGTGGGACTTTGAGTTAGTGACAATCTAAGGACACCTTAGAACTCTAGAAGTCCCTTATTTTTAAGAATACTGTTTGATTGACTTATCCCACCGCTCACTAACATAATGGCGATCACGGTGGGACCCTGAGTGATTAAAAGCTTAGTTTCCCTCATCTTTAGAAACCTTTAAGAATACTATCTGATTGACTTATCCCACTGCTCACTAACATAGTGACACTCATAGTAGGACCTTCCGAGTTAGTGACAATCTAAGTACAACTTAGTGACTCCCGAAGTCTCAATCAAGCTTAGTAAACTTAGAAATTGTTTGAAGAGTAGAAAATAGCTCCTTCACCATCTTAGCAAAATGATGAGTCAGTTATAGAATGCTCTTCCAAACCTTGTAGGCACATAAAACTCAAAAAACCCCAAAAACACTCCCTTAGATTGGTTTTTGATAGTATTGGTGGTGGACCATACAAATATATCTCAAACAGCTGACAATCCACCTGGCGACTCCACTAACTTCTAGTAAGCCTTACTATTTCACCAAACTCTAGGCTACTATCCGATAGACCTTTCCCATCACTCACTACCATAAGAGGGAGATGGTAAGACACAGAGTACATAATAGTCCAGCAAACTCTTATAGACTCTTTTGTCCTTTAGGTACCATAAACAAGCAAGCAGTCCATAGACTCATTTTTTAGAGTAAACTCTTTTTGTTCTCATCACCCTAGCAAAGTGTTGAAACAAGTCTAAGATACTTTAACAAACCATAGGCTACACATAAAACTCAGAAAATCCAAAAACATTCTCAGAATAGTTATTGTTGGTGGACCATAGCTATCTTCATAAGAACAACCCATTTTTCACCTGGCGACTCCACTAATCCATCCCTTTACTTTTGACCATCCTTCGCCTTAGTAAAGCCTTAGAAAAATCACCCATCCAGAACATTCACCAATACCATTCTCTCTAAACTCTGGATTTAAAATCTGGCTTCACGAAGAATCAATACCAGAGCTCATCCAGACCCAAATCCCCCTATCATAGTAGATGACCCAGAAAAGATTCTGTGGCAAGCTTCTGAAACTGACCATCTAGCTACTGGTAGATCCATCCGTAGAGCAAGATCTGTACCTAAACATCGCACTATCCTACTAGATTCACCTTTTGAACTAGAGTCATCACAAGCTCTTCCCAGAAGAAAATCATATAGTAAGATAAACTTTGACGATCTTGAACCCCTAAGCCCACCACAGAGTCCTATTAGAGAAGCTTCACCTACCACTCCTCCTGATTTCCAGCTTCTTTATCAGTTTGGCTCCTATCATCCCAGATCTGCTCAAAACCAGATCACTAGTCCAAGTTCATCCGCCACACCTGGTCAAACCACCACTGTTCAAACCACTTCATTTCAGCCTACTAGTCCTCATCTTGCACATCATCCATTAGCTCCAGTCATGGCAGCCTGGTACGCACCTTTGGTGTTACCACCACCTTTAGCTCCTCTCCCAAACAAATATCAAGACAAAATCCCACACTTTACTGGAGAAGATACCACCACACCTCAACAGCATATAAGTAGAATGACTGATGCTTATGAATACCTAGAGGTACAAGACGAGACTGTCAGAATGAGAATATTCGCCCAAAGTCTTGGTGGTGAACCCAAAGCATGGTTCAAAAGCTTAGCTCCAAACAGTATCCATGATATCCCAGAACTACATCAAGTTTTCATAAATAGGTGGGAAATCCGAAGAAACCCCATTCAAATCCTGTCAGAATATAACAGCCTAAAACGGGAAAATGGGGAAAGTGTCCAAGCTTACTGTACTAGGTTCAACAGTGTATATAACTCCCTTCCACCTCATTTCAAACCTCCACTTGGTTTAGCTTTGGCAAAATTTCCTGAGGGTTTTGATCCGGACATGAAATATCATCTGAAAGATAAGGATCCCCCTACTTTGGAGGAAATGCAACAAATAGCCATAAAAGCAGATGCCAACCTAGCTGAAAAAAGAGCTAGAACTAGATCAGAAAGGAAAGTCACATATAGAGATGAGGTCTCCACTTCATCACCTTCCCTAGATCCCAGAATAGATGACTTAGTCAAATCCATGGCTAAAATGTGGGAAAAGATCAATGAAAAAGCTCCTGTTAGGGACAACCAACCAAACCCTCCAATCAGAAACCGAAACCAAAACTTTAGGAGGGAGCAGCCCCAAAACAGACCAAGGGATAATGACCAACAGATCAGGCCACCATTCAATGAAAACTATGTGGAAGAAGATGATAGGGACTCAGAACCTCTTGGTGAACATCATTTAAACCTCATAGGGTCTGACAATGAGAGTGAGGTGTACCTCACCAAAGAAGAACAAGCGTTCTTTTCTCCTGATCAAGATGAGACCAATTATGAAGATCCCGATGACCTTGCCATAGAGTTTCAAAATGCTATTGTAGAAGCCCACAGGCAATATGACCTTAGAAGCAAAAGAAACCAAGATAATGTCAAGAAAGGTAACTCTGATACTGCTGAAGCTCCAAATA